>CM053269.1:99522188-99540933 GCA_028583415.1 Protea cynaroides
TCTCTCTCTCTCTCTTCTCTCTTTACTTCTATCTCTCTCTCTCTCTCGCTCTCTTTCTACTTCTCTCTCTCTACTTTTCTCTCTCCCACTCTCCCTCTCTCTACTTTTATCTCCCTCTCTTCCTCACTTATCTCTCTCCCTCTCTCATTCCCTCTCTCCTCTTTCTATCTCTTTATTTTCTCCCTCTTCATCTCGCTCTCTCTCTCCCTCTATCTTCTTCTATTACTCTCTCTCACTCTCTCTCTCTTTCTCTCCCTTTCACTCCCTTTTGACTTTACTCTCTCTCCCCCTCTCTGTCTTTTACTTCTCTCTCCCACTTTTCTCTCTTTCTACTATCTCTCTCTCTTCTATCTCTCTTTTAGTCTCTCTCACTCTCTCTACTTCTCTCTCTCTCTCACTCCCACTCTTTCTACTTCTCTCTCAATTTCTCTCTCTTTCCACTTCTCTCCCCCTCTCTTCTTCTGTCACATACTCTTTCTCTCTACTTTTCTCTCTCTTCCTCTCGCTCTCTCTCCCTCTGTCTTCTTCTCTCTCACTCTCTCTCTCTCTTTTACTTCCCTCGCTCTTTTCTCTTTCTTTCTACTCTCTCTCTCCTCTATCTCTCTTTTAGTCTCTCTGTCTCTCTCTTTCTTTCTGCTCTCACTACTTCTCTCTCTTTCTATTCACTATCTCTCTACTCTCTGTACTTCTCTCTCTTTCTACTTCTCTCTTTATGTCACACCCCAATTCCGCACTGTTCAGAATGGTGTGATGAACCGCTAAATAACCACGGTTCAACCAGGATCTCTAATAGGCTATCCCCGCATTATCCAAACTTACACGTATCCATAATCATAATCAGAGTAAATACACAATAGCAGAAATCTTATAAATAAATGAACTGAGAACTAAGATGATATCAGTTATTTAATAGCAATTTATTCTGTATTCAACTGAGACATAAATATTAAAATACCAAATACATGTCTTAATAAATCCAATGAAAGAAACCTATAAAATATCTAATCAAATACACACGAGTTGCACTCGTAAGAGGAGTCGTGTGTATCATATTCAGCTCCAGCGTCCATTGCTGCTACATTCCCGTATGCAGACGCGTTCATATAATCTTCAACTGTGTAACCTACATCATCAACTAAAAATATTCGACGTTGAGGGGTGAGCACACAACATGGCTCAGTGAGTAGCCAAAACAACGCAACAATATATATGCATGCAAAAAGTCAATTTATATCTTTGGTTTGGTATATAAGTTTGCAGTATGCTATAGAAAGGTTGAGGTAGCCAAAGGTCGCATTTATTGACTCCGCCTCTATACACAAGTGTGTGACGTTACCCAAAGATCACGTTTATCGTCAACTCACATGCACCCAATCATGAACAATATATAACAAAGGTTACGTTTATTGCTATATAGTGCCAAACCAACACGTAAGCCCCTGTTGGCGAGGGCTGCAAACTGGGCTCGCAACTAACCAATCCTAATGCCAAACAGTGTATGCAAGGCCTCACCCCAGCATCCCTCAGAATGTCCATAGAGATAGAGCTAAGCCCCCCCGGTAGAGTCAGAGACTACAAGGACCGAGACCACCTCCACTGATACTCTACGACATAATAGTTCAGCTAAAGTAATGGCGATACGACGATGCCAATGCACAAGACTTGAGTTAGAGATAGAGCTAAAGTGCTGAGACCCGCCAAAGGTTAACGTTTATTGACGTTCTCATCACACCTCCCTTGATACTCGTTCGCATCAAGCACATCAACCACACACATACAAGCACATGCCTATTCCTATCATCATCATCATCATCATCATGTTATATACAATAAAGTAAATATGCATGAAGAAGTAATAGAAATATTGGATGGCATGCTGTATGCACATTACAAACATATTCGCATAGAATCAAGCATAGCATAGGACTCAAGAAATAGAAAACAGTTTATTATTAACCAATTTAGTTTGGGTTAAGGTTCCTCACCTTAGCTTGCTAAAAGATACTTTTCCAAGCTTTAAAATCACCTTTATACTGTTATTATATTGCTAGAAGACCTAACAAAGTCGATAGAATTTAATTAGAATTAATTCAGAATTTAAAAACCATTCTGTCAATTGAGGGTCGATGCTAGGGTCGATGCTAGGGTCGATGGGTCTATCGACCCTCCCTCCATTCTGAACTTCCCGAGTGCTGAGGGTCGATGGTCAGAAACACCTAGGGTCGGATGGTCTATCGACCCTCGGTGCGACCCTCGGTGCACTCTGGTCCAATTCCCACTTTTAAATCCATTCTTCATGTTTGGGGTCCTATGGCTTGCTCCTACATTCCATTCTACATTCATTCCATGGTCTAGAACCATGTATAATCCATCTAAATATTTTTCATGCATCCTCCTATGGTTTTCCATGAAAACCTAACCATGGATGGATGGTTTGGGTTTCTCCGAGATCACTCTCTCTCCAATAACTATCCTAAGGTCTGTATAAACTCATGGAATTAGTATCCATACCTGAGAAGATTACTTTTCCTCTGAAATTTTCTTCCTTTTTGCTAGGTTCTCTTCCTTGCCTCTCTTCTTCCTCTTTTCCTTCTCCTCTCTTTCTCTCAATTCAATTAGGGTTGTGAAAGGAGTGAAAGTGGCTTAGGGACGTCCTTTAAATAGACTAGGAACATCGTAAAATAAGCCCCTTTGAGATTAGGAAGGAATCCAATCGAAAAATATAAAAATTTCCTAATTTCTATATTCGGCAGAAACCGTGGGTCGATGGGAGGGTCGATGATCCCGTCGACCCTAGGGTCTTAAGCTGTCCGACCCTCCCTTCAAAACTGAGGGTCTGACTTTCTGTTTTGGGAGGTCCGACCCTCCCGACCCTCCCTTAAAATAAAGTGTTTTTGGGTCGATTTGATACCTGGGATCTCGATCTCCTTCATGCCCTTGGTCCATTTGACTCGACCATGATGGGTAAACCTGGTTCAAGGTGGTAAGACCGGGTTAGATTGACACGGGTCTCAGGCCTTGCCCGCCGAACTGACACACATTCAAGACCATTGTGAACTGAGATAGGATAAATTAAAAGCTTTAATACAAACACACTATAAGCACAAGTGATGATTGAAAGCAAATTAAATAGAGAATAATGCATCTATTAAAGGGAAAACAAGTTACATACAATGAGTGAGAGAAACAAAACGTATATACATTGCTAAAGCAGAGTACAGTCCACAACCCGGACAGTTACTCTGTAGTACAAGAAAAGTAAAGTACAAATCAAGAAGCTGGAGGCGAAGGAGGAGGCGGGGCCTCACGATCTCTGTCATAGTCCTCAGCATATACCCTAGTCAACCAGGCCACCTGGGCCTGGGTCGTCTGGAGACTAGCTGTGAGACCGGCTATCCTCTGATCAGTCACACGCCGCACCTCTAGGAGCTCTCCCATCCGAAGCGTCCGATGCGTCTTGAGCAGCCAACAGCTCATCCATC
Source organism: Protea cynaroides (assembly GCA_028583415.1). Classification (NCBI taxonomy): domain Eukaryota; kingdom Viridiplantae; phylum Streptophyta; class Magnoliopsida; order Proteales; family Proteaceae; genus Protea; species Protea cynaroides. The sequence goes on from CM053269.1 coordinate 99,525,671, forward strand.
CTCAAATCAGATCTGCGCTGAGCATCCCTGAGCTCACGCAATATCTCCATCATATCAGAAGGTGGATGAGAAGGACCGGCCTCAAGTGCAGGAGCCGCCACAGAAGATGTACCAACTCCATCCGCCTGTGTGGGTGATGGCGGGGGTATCGCATCGACATCCATATACATGCGATCGTCATTGTCGACCGGATCCCCACGAGCTCTAGCAGCAGCAGCAGCAGCCTCAGCATCAGCTATCTCGACCCGAGTGTGAGGGCGTACCATCGCGTTCCTCTCCTCATCGCTAACCTCTGTATCTCGCAGCCCCATCTTGCAGATAGCCTCCCAATCTAGAGGCGACGAGAAGGTCTTCTCCTAGAACTTCTCATCTACTAGATCCACCCCCAGATGGGTCAGTAACACTGTAATCATGCGTCCATAGGGTAGATTACCCCTATGACCGGACAATGTGGCACTAATCATCGTCCGCATGATGATGTAAGGAAGGCAGGGCGGCTGACGAGTGCAGATGTTGTAGATCAAGAACTGGGTCAGCTGAGACACCCTCTCATAGTGCCCACTCTGCGGGATCAGATTATGCTGGATAATCTTGTAAAAGACCCATGGAGCTGGACGCAAGTAGCAAGCTCTCATCTGCCATCTATCGGGACGGAGCAACTGGTTATCGATCTCTACCCTCATCTCCATCTCAACAAACTGTGGCTCTCCCGGCGCACAGTACACCATAGGGCCATCATGGGGAATTCCCAACAGATTGGCCAGTTGCCGATAATTAAAAGAAATGTGCACCCCCTTGACGTAGCTGGTGATGCGCAACTCCTGACCGTGTTCAACATCATTGTAATTCCCCACCACCTGGAGATTACAATAGAACTGGCGCACCAAGTCTAGACATGTGCACGCGTCGTATGTGATGATAAGGAGCCACCCCATATCACCAAACGCTCCCTCTACATTGAACAAGGCTAGCTCAGCCAAGTTCACCATGCGACCCCCTTCCACTTTCTTACGGGCATAGTCAGCATACTGTGCCTCGGCTTCATTCGAACGAAAGCGAAGTGGATCACGCAATCTTGGCACTTTGGTACGGGCCATAGTATCTGCAAAATAAGAAAGAGAAAAGAAACAAGGAGTTAGCAGGATAAAATCCAAAATTTGATTTAATAACGACGTAAGTTGACCATAAAGTCCCATTTTCTCACCATACAGGTGGGCACAAGAACTTACATAGGTTAAAACATATCCTACAACCCACATGCAGTAGGAAATTTTAACTGGCGATGTCCAATTTGAAGAAATTCAAGAAAAATCGAAAATGTCGACAAATTAGGGCAAAAAGAGAAAATTTCATGTTTCTCGATGACCAACCGATGAAACTCAGAAATTTTTGAGGGCTTTCGTTCCTCGAGACACCAATAACAAAAGCCCCCAATAAAAATCGAATTTTTACGGTTGGAAAAAGTTTAATTTGAAAAATACAAGTTAAATGAGAAAAAACCTAGAAATAAAAACCTAAAAACAGGTAAAATTGGGAAAGTATACCTGTAGAGGTGATGTGGATGTCGAAACTCAAACTAAGAATGATCCAAAACAGTGAAGTAGCACTGTAGCAACTCAGAGAGTAGAGACGAGTCGAAACGGAGGAGGAATAGTGAGAAATGACCCAAAATCGGATCTTAAAAATCTGATTTTTGGTCCGAGGGTCGGACAATTCGACTGACATCATCGACCCTCGGATCGACCCTCGGCTCTTGAGAATCTGATAGAAAATCAAGGGTCGGATTGAGGGTCGGATACCCATCGACCCTCGCATCGACCCTCAGCTCTCGGGAAGAATAGGTCATTCCCAGGGTCGGATACCAAGGGTCGGACATACCATCGACCCTCACCATCGACCCTACATAGAAAAGACAGTATATTTTTACAGAATGAATTGGGGATTTTGAATTTTATATCGGTTAGCGTGCCTACATGAAGTATAAATGATTTCTCACTGATTTTGATGATTTTCAGGCACCACCCATCTCAGAAGAAAATATGTCTGGACGTAGAGTGACCCGACAGACCCGAAACACAGTCCCACCACCACCACCCGTGGAGGAGACTAGTCAAGAGAATAACCATGTACCGGAAAATCCAGAACCGGTAAACCCTATAAAATTGCCACCTCCACCACCAGAGCTAGCAACAGTGGTGATGAATCTGGCACAGCAGCTGCAACAGATGCAACACGCACAAGCTCAAATGCAGGTTGCAATGGAAGTTAAGTTTCAAGCCACTCAGGCTGCAACCATTGTCACACCCCAATTTTGGTCTAACCAGAATGGTGTGATGAACCGTCAATAAACCAACGGTTCAACCAGGATCTCAAAATAGGCTATCCCACATATGATAAACCAAAACACATTCCACATTAATCAGAGGTAATAAAATAAATAGCGAAAGTCTTACAGATAATGAACTGAGAAATTCTAACTGTGATACTCATAAATAAAATATCCAATTATGTTGTTTCAACCGAGACATAAATAAAATATCGAATACATGTTTTTACTAAATCCAAATAAATAAAATAAAATCTAATCGAATACGCATGAGTTGCACTCGCAAGAGGAGTCGTGCGTATCCACTATGTCTTCAGCTTCCATTGTCGCCAGATGCCCGTACACAGGAGCGTTCATGTAATCTTCAACGGTGGTACCTGCATCATCAACTAAAAGTATTCGAATTCGAAAGGGTGAGCACACATCATGGCTCAGTGAGCAAACAAAATAATGCAACAATACATATGCATGCAATCAATTCATATCTTTGGTCTGGTTTAAAGTTTGCAATGTGCTATAAAAAGGATAGGTGGCCGCCGCACCTCTATACACGAGTGTGTGGAAACGCCCAATGAAAACGGCACTGTCGCCCCACATGCACCCACCATGGACAATATACACCCCATGAAAACGGCATGGCTGTACCCGGTTGCCCATACCAACACGTAAGCCCTGTTGGCGAGGGCTTGCAAACTGGGCTCGCAACTAACCAACCCTAATGTCAAACAATGTATTCAAGGCCTCACCCCAGCATCCCTCAATACATCCATAGAGATAGAGCTAGGGTCTGGTGACCACGCTGAACCACAATGCCACGTCCCCCCCTGATACCCTACGACATATTAGTTTCGCTAAGGTAAGGGCGATACGACGATGTTAGTGGACAAGACTCGAGTAGAGATAGAGCTAGAGTCTGGTGACCAGGCTGAACCACAATGCCACGTCCTTGTAAGACCCGCACTCCCACCAAAGCCCGGTCTAAACCTTGGTTTTGTGTCGTGACAGGTCTTCCGATCATCACCGAGCCGCGAGGGGGCAAGCGGATAACAAGCAGTGCGAAATCGGACCGAAGTCGACCAATTATACCTGATTTTAGGTATACCGGTCGATGGTACCGGATGATGGTACCGGTCGGCCCGGTATGGCCCGCCCGGCTATGTGCGGGAATTTGGAAGTTGGTCTCTGCGGGTCCCACTTTCCCGATTTCGAATCCTAGAAGTTTCCTAATCCTAGTAGGGTTACTAAACCCTATTTCCAGCCTATAAATACACCCTTAAACCCCTCAAATCCTTTCCATTGTCTTTCCCAAACCCTAGAGAAGAGAAAGGCTTGGAGAGGAGAAGGAGCTAGGAAGAAGAAGGAGGTGCCGCCATTACCGTTTGTGAAGCTCTCGCTACGCGCTCAGCGGTAAGTGTTTGATCCATCTTCTTACCCTATGTTAGTTATGTGGGTGGATCAATACCATGCAAAGTAGGTATTGATCTAAAACCCTAAATTGGCCAATAAACCCTAAGTTGCCGTCAAACCCTAGATTCGAGTTTCGAGATGATATTCATCGAAGCGAGACTTGAATGAGTTAGGGACAGCTCTAACTCAAAGCCTAGACTTAGGATGGATAGGAGAAACCACGAAAATCCATGGAGGATGATCGACGGCGGTCGAAGAACCCATGTATGGTCTTAGGAGACATGCCGGTCGACTATACCGGTTGCACATAGTGCGACCCGGTATGTTGCGGCCGCTACCTCTCGGGAGGTTATTCGTGGGGGACCGGCTGACCATACCGGTCGCCGGTCTTTCCCTCGGAGGCTGCGGCCGGTACATGCCCCCGGTCGGCTACGTGAGGGTATTTTGTGACCCATGTTGGTTTCCGACCAACATGAAACCCTAAATAATATATTCTAATGAAACCCTAATATTATGTAGGGCCTTGTGACTTATCGTTTGGATCTTGTGACGTGGAGCAAGTTATCGAGCGGCGTCGGGTAAGGGAATCGACCCTAAACCTAATAATTAATGGACGATAAATCGTTGTTAATCATTGAATATCCGTGATGTGATGTTTGTGCATATTCGCATGCCATCCTTTACTTTCGGCTATTATTATTGTTCATGCATTCATAGGATGTGATTGTTAGGCATGTGATTGTTTTTCGTTGGTGTGTGGAGTGGGGCATGGGCTCAGGGATCGCTCTTCGCGCTTGGCACCTTTTGTAGTATTCTATCTTAACATGCTTGGTGCGGATGGGGTATCGGGGGAAGATCGTGAGTACGTTGGTCTCCGATATTGATGTTGTCCCGAGCCATCGTTGGTGGTGCGAGGATTCAGTCGGCGTGCCTTGTCCACGATGCTTTAGCTCTATCTCTATGCCGTGGGGTGTCGTGTTGGGATAGGGTCTACCTGCGTATTGTTTCTATCCTAGTGGGTTAGTTGCGGATAGGGTATCGGGAGAGGGGTGAGGTCTAGGAGGTCTCCGGCCCGGCCTGCGGCGCTCTAGCTCTATCTCTATGCCGTGGGCGGCTGTCTTTGGGATAGAGCATGCATTGTTGACATATAGGATTGGTTAGTTGCGAGGCCCGGTTTGCGAGCCACGGCCCGATGGGGGCTTAGGTCTTGGTATGGGTAGAGTATCGGGGAGGTGCGGGTATACCTTAGCTCTATCTCTATTCCATGATGGGTGTATGTGGGTTGGTGGTTGTGTGATTCTTGTGCGGCGCCACACGCTCGTGTATAGAGTGCGGGGGCCGCCAAACCTTTCTATAGCACATTGCAAACTTAAAACCGGACCACGGCATAAAATGATTGTTACTCATGCATAATCTTGTGAAGCGTCGGTTGCCTTCCTGAGCCGTGTTGTGTGCTCACCCTTTGTATATACATTGTTTTTAGATGTGGATGCGGGGTTATCTGTGGGCGACTACGTTAGCGCTCCGGCGTATGGTGGTGCTGCGGCGTTGGGCGTCCGAGGCGGGGCGGGGCCGAGCATGGCGCTTCATGCGAGTGCCCTTTACTGCGTGTACAGTGATGGATTTTATTTAGTTGTTTGGGTTATTTTTTGTTTGTTATTAAGTGATGTAATAGATTATTATTTTATGTGTTTGAATTTGAATAATGGGATATTTATTTAAATTATCAATAGATACTCGATTCATTCTATTTAAAGTCTTCCATTTGTATATTTATATTACGATTGTGGTTATGTGTAATTGGTTTGTATGGGTGGACCACGGCCTGTCGAGATCTGGTGTGAACCGTTGGTTCAATGACGGTTCCGCTCACACCGTTACGGTTGGATCGGAATTTGGGGTGTGACAACTTGGTATCGAGCTCTCGGGCTCTGTTCCAACAAACCATGCTTCACATAATGGGGTCGATGGGCGAGTTAGGAAGTTTAAAAATCTTAATACAAACACACCTAAGCATTGTTTGATACACGAGACGGACTAAGAAGAGAATAATGTACTATTCTAAATGTGAAACTTAATTCGTGCACATACGCTAGATAGGTGAACCATGAAACTTTCATTAAATGGGAAAAATAGTATCAAATGTAATAGTGCGACGAGGGTGCAGTCCACAAGCCGGAAAGTTACCTGTTATATAAGCGGTCAAAAGAAAAGTAAATGGAAAATCATGGGGTAGGAGGCACCGGGAGGAATGGGGTCCGCTATGTCGTAGTCCCGCTCGTATGCGACCCTAAGCCGGTGCACCTGGTCTGAGTCACTCGTAGACCACGAGCCGGGCGTCCCAACTCCTGACCCATCGCTCGGCGAGACTCCGGGATGACCCTGCGGGTGTCCACGATCTCGATAAACATACCCAACACTGGAGTCGGGAGGGGCTGAGATGGTCCGGCCGTGGGAGCGGATGGTGGTGAGTACGGGTGGAGGCGTGGGGCGGGCCTCGGTGCTTCCCCAACTACATCGTCATCATCATCATCCCCCCATCTCCGCCGCATAGGCCGCGTTGGCCGCGGCTGCTGCTGCTCTTCTGCTGCCTTGCTACTCTCCCAAGTGGACGGGGCGAGCCTCCGGCTCGTCATCGCTAGCGGGCGGATCAACCATCCGCATCCCGTTTATCGCATCCCGGTCGATGTCGGAAAGTCATGGAGTCCTCAGCGGCTGTCTCTCCCCCCGAAACTCACGCCCGGGCGGCGAAGAAGGAAAGTGGCGAGGCGGCCATAGGGAAGGTTGCTGGCCCGATCGGCCCACGGCCGCTCGATGCATAGTCCGGATGATGAGGTATGGAAGTGAGATCCGCTCTCGGTGCGGGGCGCAATAGGTGGCGTCTTGGGTGAGCCGGGACAACTTCGTTGTAGTGACCGCTCCGTGGCACTATATCGTCTTTGGATGATGCGGCTGTGGGCCCGGGTATAGGTCTCAAGCTAGCTGCCTTCATAGGAGCCCCGGGGTTGAGTATACGTTGCGCTATCTCCCGGCGCAAATCTTCGGTCAAATAACCTTTCGCCTTGGGGGCGCGGTATACCAAATCCCCATCATTGGGAACCCCAAGCGGATCGGCCAGGCGGTGGGTGTTGAAGGAGATATGTACACCCCGGACGTGGCTGGTGATGCGTAGATCCCTACACCGGGTCGGGTCCTCGACATCCCCTTCGAGCTCAGTTTTGCATAAAAATGCTTGACCGGGTTAGGGCGTGTAGTCTACGTGTAGGAGATAACCGGCGGCCAACCTAGAGCACCAAAAGCCGTCTCTACATTGAACCGGTTGCAAGCCGTCCCACATTGACCCGTCGCCGGATATAATACCCTTGTCATCAAACCCGGGAGGCCGGGCGCGAGGCTTCCAAGGGCGAGGCCGGAGGCTCATCTAGGCGGGGGGATAGGTGGAGAGGGAACCCGAGGGGCTGGAACCGTGTGATCGCTTCCCGAGGTTGCGTCTAGGAGCCATTTAGAATCTGCAAAACAAAAGAAAACAAGATAAAAGGTTAGAAATTTTCGAAATTTCGGCGACCTTGCGGCTATAAATTGGGAAAAAGCCTCGAACTCACCCAAAAACATGGGGAGGAGGACTTACGTAACCCCACACTCTTCCATAATCCAATCACAAGCAGTTATAACAAGAAATTTCAAGAAATTTCAAGAATTAAGAAAAATTAGAAAATTTTCGAAATTTTTTTGAAAACCTAGGTCAAAAAGATGAAAAATTCGATTTTTATGAAAACCGTTCGGTGAAACCCCAAATTGGTTGAGGGCTTTTTGCTCTTGGGGGTCCCTAAACCCTTTCTAAGCCGAAGGAAAAGAATTCCCTACGGTTAAAACATCTCGAACAAAGAAAAACCTAAAATTCTACATAAAGGCGATATGAAAATTTCCTAAAAATATGAGAGAGAGGGTAGAGACCTACACCGGAGACGATATGCTAGGTCTTGAATGGAAGGAATCGGCCTCAAATAGCACCGGTCGGGCCGTAGCAACTCGGAACCCGGAGAGGGAATCGCCCCGGAGAGAGAGAAGAAAGGAGAAAGAGAGAAAAAATCTCACTTTTTCGCGATTTTAAAGCCATTTTGGGCATACCGGTCGGCCGGTTATGCCTATGCCGGTCGACCGGTATCAGCCCAGTGTCGCGACCGCTATGTCTCGGCCAGAAAATTTTTCGACCGGTCGACTATACCGGTCGCAACAACGCCGGTCTGAGTGGCGACCGGTATCTCCTAGACATGCGACCGGTATGTCTCGGCCAGAATTTTAATTTTGACCCGGTCGACTATACCGGCCGCGGCATATTTCTCTACGGTGAGCGACCGGTATCTTTGCGGCCGGTGCGCCCCAAAAGGGGGGGGAGAAAAATGTAAAATTTACAAAATTGTGCAAATTGAAATGTTACTTCTCGACTATTCGCTGCATTATTCAAGACTAACACTACTATTCCTGATGATTCTCACGTGTTATGTCTTCTTCTCGAGATCCAAATAAATAGTCGAGATGGCGGGTGGAAGCGGTCGAAGGGGTAGAAAGCATCATCATGCCGAGGGCGCACCGGAGGAAGAGCAAGGCGGAGCAAGACCCGGGTTAGAGAAACCAGCCCGAAGAGGATGAGGAACAGGTCCGGAAGTGCCGGCGAGTGCAGGGACCACCTCACGGGGATTCGAGACCATAGTTACAAACTTGGTCTATCGGATGCAAGCTCAGCGAAGGAGTTTACGGTGAGGTACTAGCGATGCTCGGTCGGCGGGTTAGTTCCCCGCGGGTAATTCGCGGGGTGCGGAGAGAAAATGTCTTCTAGCGGGTGCGGAGTAGCCCAAGGCCAAGGGCCCAAGCACGAGAATGCACCACCACCGCACCGTTTCCGTCGCCTTCTGCGTATCCGGGGGCATATCCGTATCCACCACCGTGGTGCGGAGGCGGATACCCGGGGGGACGGCCACGATCTTAGCGGTCGGTGGACGGGTTCTTGAAGTTGAAACCGTCATCATTCACCGGCGGGACGGGGAAACCATTGTGGCCCGCCCGGTGGGTTTCGAAATGGAAAAGAACTTCCGGTTGATGGCGTGTGCCGGGGAGGAGAAGGTTCTATTTGCCACTCACATCCTTGAGGGAGGGCGGAATGCTTGGTGGAATTCCACGCGGGCATATTTGGAGAACCGGTATGCACTAGTTGGTAGGGAAGTGTTTAAAGCGGCTTTCTTCGACAAATACTTCCCAAAGAGCTTCGAGGGATTCAATGGAGAGAGAGTTTCTCGGTCTACGGCGGGGTCGGTCATTTGTAGATGCTTATCGGCGAGAGATGCGAAGAGCTATTCTTCTTCGCACCCGGTCGGTATGCTGGGAAGAGGAGACAAAGATACGTGGGTTCACCATGGGACTACGTGGAAGCATTAGAGAGCATCTTTTGGAGTGCGGATAAGAAGACCTACAACGAGGCGGTGCGGGTTGCGAGGGTGATAGAGTCCGGTCGGAGGGACGGCTTCTTCGCTCAAAACAAGGGAGTGAAGAGACCTGCTTGGAGAGAACTTCAGTGGCGGTAATACTAGACCATTCCGCCCCTACGGGGCGGGGCCGCCCCGACACTGCGAGAAACAACTTGGCACCACGGTGCCACAGTTAACCAGGCCCAACCCGAATATTAAGTGTTATAGCGTCGGCCAACCGGGACATGTTGCAAGGAACGCTGCGCTACCTAGGAAGCAAGCTCCCCGGCAAGCGGAGTTTATCACGGGTCACCGCCTGAAGAGGCGGCCGCATCTCGATGATGTGTAAGCGAGTGCGACTTTATCCCTTACTATTTGGTTTACCCTTTCGGTTGCATGAGCATATAGAACTAAGGGACAATATATTCCGGGAATTGTAAATGTAGCCGGTTTACCCGCCCGAGTATTATTTGACTGCGGGGCCCACGCACTCCTTTGTTTTACATTTCTTTTGGGAAGCGAATGGAGTTACCAATCAAGCAATTGAACCCAAGCTTGATAGTTCGCTCTCCGCTAGGAGTCGAAGTGGCTTTGACCAAGTATTATGGACCATGTCTGTGTAAGTATCGAGGGCCGAGACCTAGAAGCAAGCCTAGTAATACTTGAGATGGCAGATTTTGATGTCATTTTAGGAATGGATTGGCTAGGCCATCATTCGGCCGATCCTTTTATGTGGTGAAAGGAAGCTTATGCTTCTTGACGGGAGAGGGAAAGGATTATAGTTTCGCTGGAATTAAGCTATCTAGGAAGCGAAAGTTGATCCTCTCCGCCCTAAAGACTAAGAGATGCTTGGAGAAAGGGGAGTGGGTTATCTCGTATCCGTAGTCGACCTCCCGAGCGAGTCACTCAAGATGGAGGATATAGAGGTGGTTCGGGAGTTTCCGGATGTATTTCCGGAGGATCTTCCGGGCTTACCACCGGGACGGGGCTACGGGAATTTGTGATAGACCTTATACCGGGTTCGGCTCCGGTGTCTAAAGCGCCATACGGGATGGCCCCAGCCCGAGTTAAAGGAGTTGAAGGCCCAATTACAAGAATTGCTGGATAAGGGCTTCATTCGACCTAGTATTTTCGCCTTGGGGAGCACCTGTGTTGTTCGTCGAGAAGAAAGATGGAAGTGTACGGCTATGTATTGACTATCGTGAGCTGAACAAGTTGGCGATCAAGAATCGGTATCCTTTGCCTAGGATCGATGATGCGTTCGATCAGGCTGCGGGGTGCAAAGGTTTTCTCAAAGATCGATCTCCGATCGGGGTATCGCCAATTGAAGATCAAGGCGGGAGATATTCGAAGAGGCGCTTTCGGGGCGAGGTATGGGCATTATGAGTTTACGGTTATGTCTTTCGGGTTGACCAATGCTCCGGCGTCGTTTATGGAGCCGATGAGCCGAGTGTTCCATGACATGTTGGACGCCGGTCATCGTATTCATCGGCGACATATTAATTTACTCTAAGGACATGGAGACTCATACGGCGCATTTGAGAGCAGCCCTACAGCGGTGAGGGACGTGAGGCTTTATGCAAAATTCAAGAAGTGCGAGTTTTGGCTGAAGGAAGTGGCTTTCTTGGGCCATGTTGTGTCCGGAGACGGTATCAAGGTTGATCCAAGCAAGATAGCTGCTATAGTAGGATGGGAAGCACCGAAATCTGTTGCGAGAGATTCGTAGTTTCCTTGGGTTGGCTGGTTATTATAGAAGATTCGTGGAAGATTACTCCCGGGATCGCGGTTCCACTCACCGGATTGACCAAGAAGGGAGAGAAATTTATATGGACGGATGAGTGTGAGAAGTGCTTCCGGACTTTGAAGTCAAGACTTGTCTCCGCACCTATCCTAACCATCCCCGAACCAAGCGTACCGTTTACTCTATATCACGGATGCTTCGGGGTTGGGTATTGGGTGTGTTACGATGCAAGGAGAGACGGGTGATCGCTTACGCATCAAGGCAGTTAAAAGAGCACGAGAAGAACTATCCCTACGCATGACTTGGAGCTAGCGGCGGTTATTCATGCAATCAAGACTTGGAGACACTATTTGTGCGGTGAGAAGTTTCGGATCAAGTCGGATCACAAGAGCTTAACGTATCTCTTCGCTCGGAAGGATGCGAATATGAGGCGAGAGAAGATGGCTGGAATTGTTAAAAGATTATGATTGCGACATCCGGTACCATCCGGGTAAAGCAAATGTGGTGGCTGGCGCCTTAAGCGAGAAAGTGGGCATCGAGACGAGGCGGGACCGAGTACAAATGCCGCATTGTGTCTTTGCGGCCTCGAGTTCGATGGAAATTGATGAAGACCATATTATCGAAGCTGCGAGAAGATCCGGTTGAGCAAGGCTTGATTCATAAGTTCACTATGATGTTCGCCGCATTGAAGATCTCGCCGAGCCTAATTGATGAAGTCAAGGTAGCAATCCCTACGGGATCCATATCTCGGGGCGGTGCGGGAAGACTTAGAGAAGAGTGCGTGTAATCCCGACTTTACCTTGGAATCGGACAAAGTACTCAAGTATCGCGGACGGGTATGTATACACGAGAGCGAAGGCTGCGATATCGGGGGCCGAGTTATGGCCGAGGCTCATTACACTCCATATTCGGTACATCCGGGAAGTACCAAGATGTACCATGATCTAAGAAGACTCTATTGGTGGAGGGGTATGAAAGGCGATATAGCTCGTTTCGTGTTTCAATGTCCGGGATTGTCAACAAGTTAAAGCGGAGAGACAAAGACCCGCGAGGTTTACTACGGCCGTTACGGAACCCGCATGGAAGTGGGATTGTATCACTATGGATTTTGTCAGCGGGCCTACCTTTGACACCAAGGTCGGTGGATGCGGTTTGGGTTATAGTAGATCGGCTCACCAAGGCGGCTCGATTTATTGCGGTCGGACCTCGGTATACCATGGAGAAGCTGGCCAAGTTATATGTTGATAATATAGTCGGACTTCATGGCGTTCCGGGAAAGTATAGTGTCGGCGAGAGATCCCGTTTTACATCGGGGGTGCGGGAAGGATTACGAGAAAGCTATGGGAACAAAGTTGAAGTTCGATCCGGCTTTCCATCCTCGAGACGGACGGGCCGGTCGGAGCGAACCATTCAAATTTTGGAAGATATGCTTCGAGCTTGTGCATTAGATTTCAAAGGAGCTTGGGATGAGAAGCTATCACTTATCGAGTTTGCTTACAACAATAGTTATCGGGCTACAATTCGGATGGCCCCATATGAAGCTCTCTATGGGAGAAAATGTCGTACACCTCCGTTATGGAATGAAGTGGGGAAAGAAGGGTTGTAGGACCGGAGTTTGTTGAAGAAACTTGCCAGAGAGTGATTGATCGGATCAAAGAGAGTGTAAAGACAGCTCAAGTTCGACGAAGCACTATGCGAGATGATCGGCGTCGAGATCCGGGTTTGCGGTGGGTGACAAAGTGTTCTTGAAGGTGTCACCGGTGCGAGGGCGAAGGCGGTTTTGGTAAGAAGGGGAAGCTATGCCCCGGTATGTGGGACCATATGAGATATTGAATCGGCGTGGTAATGTAGCATATCAATTGGCTCTACCACCATCCATGTCTAGCGTTCATAATGTGTTCCATGTATCATTGCCCGAAGAAGTATGTCGAGAGATCCATCGCATATCTTGGCGCTGATCCTCCGGACTTGGCCGAAGACTTAACTTTCGAAGTGGTGCGCGTGATGCTCTCAAGTCGAAAAGTTCAGCAACTTGAACCAAGGATATCCACTATGTAAAGGTGCATTGGAGAAGCCAAAATGTGGAGGAAATTACTTGGGAAGAAGAGAGGCGCGATGAGGAAGGAGTACCCTAACCTTTTTGGCGATCAAGGTGCGTTCAAATTTCGAGGCCGAAATTTCTTTTAAGGAGTGGGGGAGTTGTAGTACCTACATGTAAATTTCGGGGCGAAATTTCTTTTAAGGTGGTGGAGTTGTAAGACCCGCACTCCGAAAACCCGGTCTAAACCTTGGTTTTGTGTCGTGGCAGGTCTTCGATCATCCCCGAGCCGGGCGGGGCAAGCGGATAACAAGCAGTGCGGAATCGGACCGAAGTCGACCAATTATACCTGATTTTAGGTATACCGGTCGATGGTACCGGATGATGGTACCGGTCGGCCGGTATGGCCCGCCCGGCTATGTGCGGGAATTTGGAAGTTGGTCTCTGCGGGTCCCGCTTTCCGGATTTCGAATCCTAGAAGTTTCCTAATCCTAGTAGGGTTACTAAACCCTATTTCTAGCCTATAAATACACCCTTAAACCCCTCAAATCCTTTCCATTGTCTTTCCCAAACCCTAGAGAAGAGAAAGAGCTTGGAGAGGAGAAGGAGCTAGGAAGAAGAAGGAGGTGCCGCCATTACCGTTTGGCGAAGCTCTCGCTACGCCTGTCAACGGTAAGTGTTTGAATCCATCTTCTTACCCTATGTTAGTTGTGTGGGTGGATCAATACCATGCAAAGTAGGTATTGATCTAAAACCCTAAATTGGCCAATAAACCCTAAGTTGCCGTCTCCCCCCGGTCGGCTACGTGAGGGTATTTTGTGATCCATGTTGGTTTCCGGCCAACATGAAACCCTAAATAATATATTCTAATGAAACCCTAATATTATGTAGGGCCGTGTGACTTGTCGTTTGGATCTTGTGGCGTGGAGCAAGTTATTGAGCGGCGTCGGGTAAGGGAATCCGACCTAAACCTAATAATTAATGGACGGTAAATCGTTGTTAATCATTGAGTATCCGTGATGTGATGTTTGTGCATATTCACATGCCATCCTTTACTTTCGGCTATTATTATTGTTCATGCATTCATAGGATGTGATTGTTAGGCATGTGATTGTTTTTCGTTGGTGTGTGGAGTGGGGCATGGGCTCGGGATCGCTCTTCGCGCTTGGCACCTTTTGTAGTATTCTATCTTAACATGCTTGAGTGCGGGTGGGGTATCGGGGAAGATCGTGAGTACGTTGGTCTCCGATATTGATGTTGTCCCGAGCCATCGTTGGGTGGTGCGAGGATTCAGGATTCAGTCGGCTGCCTTGTCCACGATGCTTTAGCTCTATCTCTATGCCGTGGGGTGTCGTGTTGGGATAGGGTCTACTGCGTATTGTTTCTATCCTAGTGGGTTAGTTGCGGATAGGGTGTCGGGGGAGGTGAGGTCTTGGAGGTCTCAGGCCCGGCCACTGCCCGCTCTAGCTCTATCTCTATGCCGTAGGCGGCTGTCTTTGGGATAGAGCATACATTGTTGACATATAGGATTGGTTAGTTGCGAGCCCGGTTTGCGAGCCACGGCCCGATGGGGGCTTAGGTGCTGGTATGGGTAGAGTGTCGGGGAGGTGCGGGTATACCTTAGCTCTATCTCTATTCCATGATGGGTGTATGTGGGTTGGTGGTTGTGTGATTCTTGTGCGACGCCACACACTCGTGTATAGAGGTGCGGGGGCCACCAAACCTTTCTATAGCACATTGCAAACTTAAAACCGGACCCCGGCATAAAATGATTGTTACTCATGCATAATCTTGTGAAAGCGTCGATTGCCTTCTTGAGCTGTGTTGTGTGCTCACCCTTTGTATATACATTGTTTTTAGATGTGGATGCGGGATTATCGCGTGGACGACTACGTAAGCGCTCCGGCGTATGGTGGTCCTGCGGCGTTGGACGTCCGAGGCGGGGCGGGGCCGAGCATGGCGCTTCATGCGAGTGCCCTTTCTGCGTGTTCGCGTGATGGATTTTATTTAGTGGTTTCGGTTATTTTTTGTTTGTTATTAAGAGATGTAATAGATTATTATTTTATGTGATTTGAATTTGAATAATGGGATATTTATTTAAATTATCAATAGATACTCGGTTCATTCTATTTAAAGTCTTCCATTTGTATATTTATATTCGATTGTGGTTATGTGTAATTGGTTTGTATGGGTGGACCACGGCCTGTTCGAGATCTGGTGTGAACCGTTGGTTCAATGGCGGTTCGCTCGCACCGTTACGGTTGGATCAGAATTTGGGGGTGTGACACA
>CM053269.1:99541433-99559433 GCA_028583415.1 Protea cynaroides
GTAGCTTTCAAGGCTATGAAGAAGCTGAAGATTTCTGAAAAACAAAATGAGAAAGAAAGTGAAGATGAAGCCACAGCTCATTTCACTAGAAAATTAAGAAAAGGTACAGGAAAGTATAAAAACAAGCTTCCATTCAAATGCTTTAATTGTGGTAAAGTTGGACACTTCAAAAGCAATGAAGAAGGCATTGTGGAATCTATCTCTAGCAGTGAAGAAGAAAAAGGGAATGAAATTTCAAGCTCTGGTGATGATGAAGAAGGTGAGGTAAATTTTGAAGAAGAGTTTGCTACAGCTATGAAGGAACTCAAGAAAGAAAGAAAATATAACAAGCTTGCCTCACAAGAAGTTAAAGAACAGAAAAAGGTTCAAGATTTGAGAATTCAAGTGGTAGAATCCAAGAAAATTATTGAAGATCTCAAGACTCAGCTTTAACAGGTATCTACAGACCACTCCAAACTAATGACTGAGAATACAGGTTTGAGAGCTCAACTTGAAACACAAGCCCCTGTGATGAGTAAATTTGAAGAGCTTGAGAAGGAATTTATTTTGTTAAAAGCAAAGGTGAATGAATATGAAATAGAAGAGTTTGAAAGACAACAGAAATTGAACAAATCTGATGAGCCAAGCAACACTACAATACATCCTAGTAGCAGAAAGCTAGATGGGATTATAAATTCTCAAAGACCTTCCAATGTAAAATTTGGTCTTGGTTTTGATAAGAGAGAGACTTCAAATAATGCAAAATCAAATAGAAAATGTTCCATCTCTTTTGTGAAAGAGAGTGAAAAGGGCAAGGCTGCTGTAGTTTATGATCAAAAAGTAAATCATGTTCCTACTCCACTGACCAACAATGCAAGGCAAGGTAGGAGAGTTGAAAAGACTAACACCTATGGAAGAGATTATCCCAATGCATTACAGAGACATATGAGTTATGTGACTCATTCTAGGTCAAGATCTTATTTTCATGGTTACTGTTATAAATGTAATACTTATGGTCATAGAATAGCTACTTGCAAGTTCAATATGAGTCAAGTTAGATTTGAAAGCAGAAATCAGTTTGCCCCTCTAGAAGAAAATTTTGTTGAATGCTATAACTGTAACAATTTTGGGCATATAGCAAGGAACTGTAGAACCATCTTTCCCCCTATGCCACCTTCACAGAGACAGTATGACAGAATTATAAGCAAGATTCCAAGACAGAAGCAAGATGAAATATCTAAATCAAATAAGAGGGTCTGGGTTCAGAAAAATAGCTCTTTGGTTGTACAGACAGCTCTCAAGGCTCAAAATAGTTCTACACCATGGATTCTTGACAGTGGATGTTCGAGTCATATGACAGGAGATAGTAAGAGGCTTCAGAAATTTCAACATTATGAAGGAGGCTCAGTCAAGTTTGGTAATGATATTGGTGCAAAGATTGTTGGGAAAGGAAGCATTAACCTCAACAATGGGAAGGTAAAATCTCATGAGGTTCTCTATGTTTCAGGCTTGAAACATAATCTATTGAGTATCAGTCAGCTTTGTGATAAGGGCCACAGATTAATTTTCAGTGATCAAGGATTTGAGATTCGAAGAACTGACAGTGGAAAATTGATGGCAACGGGAAAGAGAACATCAGGAAATCTTTATACATTGTCTGAAGATTTTCAAGAAAATTGCATGTTGAGCCAAGAAGAAGAAATATGACTATGGCACAAAAGACTGGAGCATATTGGATTTGAAAATTTAGTAAAGATTTCCAATAAAAATGCTGTAAGAGATATCCCCTCTTTGAAGAAGCCTACCAATGGCATATGTTCATCTTGTCAGAAAGGGAAGCAGACAATCATTTAAACCAAAAGATTACCATACTACTCAACCACTTGAGATTATTCACACAGATCTATGTGGGCCAGTGAGAACTCAGAGCATCTCAGGAGAGAGGTACTTTATTTTATTCATAGATGACTACTCCAGGATGACTTGGGTAATGTTCTTGAAAAATAAGTCAGAGGCTCTTGCGAAGTTTAAAATCTTCAAAGCTCAAGTTAAAAATGAGACAGGAAAGAAAATTAAATGTTTAAGGTCTGACAGGGGAGGAGAATACACCTGGATTAATTTGCAGATTTTTGTTCTGAGAATGGCATCAAGAGACAGACTTCAGCTCCTAGAACACCACAACAGAATGGTGTTGCAGAAAGAAAGAATAAAACTGTTCAAGAGATGGCCAGGACTATGTTGACAAAAAATGACATGGGGAACAAATTCTGGAGAGAAGCAGTGCATACAACAGTATATGTTCAGAACAGGTGTATGTTGATACAGCATGAAGACAAAACTCCCTATGAATTATGGTTTGGTAAAAAGGCCACAGCAAAGTACTTCAAAGTGTTTGGTAGTAAATGTTATATCAAAAACACCAATCATGATTTAGGGAAGTTTGATGATTGAGCAGATGAAGGAATTTTTCTTGGCTACTCTACCTCAAGCAAAGCATATAAATGTTACAATAAAAAACTTGGCAAGATTGTTGAAAGTGCAGATGTGAGAGTTGATGAGCACAAGAATTCTCCTACAGGATCAAATAATGAGGTTCCTATTTTTGAAGACCTGGATAGTGAGCAGAATGACATTGAAACAGAAAAGGAGTAGGATGTTACAAATGAGCCAAGATAGAGAGCTGTAGTTGAGACAGAAGAAAGAGAAGAGCAGTCAGATTCAGAGGCAAATAGGCAGAACAAAAGTAGCTCAAGTAGAGTAAAAAAGAATCATCCTGATCAATTAATTCTTGGTGATCCATCTGCTGGTATGCAAACAAGAAAGGTGAGACAACCAAAACAAATGTTTTCTTTACTATCTCATATTGAACCAAAATCAGTTGCAGAGGCATGTGAAGATGCTAGTTGGCTCAAGGTAATGAAAGAAGAGTTGGATCAAATAGAGAAAAATAAAACTTGGGAATTGGTGCCAAGGCCTACAGACAAGAATGTTATTGGCACTAAATGGGTCTACTGGAACAAGCTCAATGAAGATGAAAAAATTGTAAGGAACAAGGCCAGATTAGTTTGTAAAGGATATGCTCAGGTTGAGGGCATTGACTTTGAAGAAACATTTGCTCCTGTGGCTAGGTTGGAAGCTATCGGGATGTTTCTTGCTTTTGCAAAGGCACAAGAACTTCAAAGTTTATCGGATGGATGTCAAGTCGGCTTTTTCGAATGGTGACTTGGAAGAAGAGGTGTATATAGAGCAACCAGAAGGATTTCAACTGAGTGAAGATCCTACATTTGTTTGCAGATTGAGAAAAGCATTGTATGGACTGAAGCAAGCACCAAGAGCATGGTATTCAAGGCTTGACACTTATCTCTGTCAATTGGGTTTCAAGAAGGGACTGGTTGATAGCAACCTGTATGTCAAATCTGTTGATGGTAGTCAGACAGTTGTGGTTGTATATGTAGACGACATCATCTTTACAGGCCAAAAGGATGAATTATGTCAGGACTTTGCTCAGAGAATGCAAGATGAGTTTGAGATGTCCATGATTGGGGAACTATCCTATTTTTTAGGTCTGCGGATCAGTCAGTTAAAGAATGGATTCTTTTTATCTCAGACTAAATATGTGAAGGAAATGTTGAAGAAATTCACAATGGAAGACTGTACACCAATGAGCACTCCAATGATGACAAGTTGTAAGCTAAGTAAAGAGGATGACTCTCCCTCAGTTGATAATACTATGTACAGGTCAATGATAGGAAGTCTTCTCTACTTGACTGCTACTAGACCAGATATTCTTCAGTCTGTGTGCATGGTAGCTAGATTTCAAGCTGGCCCAAAGGAGACACATGTGGTAGCTGTGAAGAGGATCTTCAGATACTTGAAGGGGACAATGGAGTATGGTCTCTGGTATGCAAAAAGCAAGGATCTGGTTTTGTCATCCTACTCAGATGCATATTGGGCAGGTTGTGTTGATGATAGGAAGAGCACTAGTGGAAGTGCCTTCTATCTTGGTAGGAATTTAATGGCTTGGCACAGTAAGAAACAGGAGTCAGTATCATTATCTACTGCAGAGGCTGAATACATTGCAGCTACCTCTTGTTGTATACAAGTTTTGTGGATGAAACAAATGTTGAAGGATTTAGGCATTGAGTCAGACAAGCCTATTTCAATGTTCTGTGACAACACAAGTGCTATTAATATCTCTAAAAATCCAGTTATGCACTCCAGGACGAAGCACATAGCCATTCGGTATCACTTCTTGAGAGAAAAGGTCTTGGAAGGAGAAGTTCAGTTAGAGTTCATTCCTACAACAGAGCAGATTGCAGATATAGTTACAAAGCCACTTCCCAGAGATCAGTTTGACTACTTGCGATAGAAATTGGGAGTGATTATCTTCCCCAAGCATTGAGGAGCTTGGAGTGAGGGGGAGCAGGGTTTGCTTGTTCTATTTTTTTTGCTCCCTATGTAGGACTCAGGGGGAGCCTATTGGTATTTTCTCTGTGTTGATGTGGTGATGAGTTTATGTTTTGGAGCGTCCATAGGATTGGGAAGATGCGGTGGGCACTCCTATGTGGCAAATCCCTTTGTTCTTGTTGTCAAAGGGGGAGAAATGTCTGTGGATTGAGTAGGGATTGAGTAGTTGCCAACAATTCCAAAGGGGGAGATTGTTGGCCTTCATATTGTAATTGTTGGCAAATTGGATTAACTTGGTCAAGTTTGATGAGAGAGAGTGTCTGCGGACCCTACAGGTGACATGACAGTGAACCAGGTAATGCAGTTATGAGCAGTGAAACAGGTGATACAGTTATAGTGAAACAGGTAATGTGAAGCATGTAAGAAGAGAGAGAAAGAGGAGAGAGAAAGAAAAGAGAGAAAGTTGGGAAGTGGGACCCCCATCAAGTCAGCCTGGCCGAGGGCCAAGGCAGCCAGCCCAACAGGCCAGCCGCATGGCACCACAGCAGGCATGCCACAAGCTGGCCAGCAGCACAGCAGGCCCGTAGGCAGTAGGCCCGCCCGCGTTGGCCCTCTCGCATGCCGCGCGCGCTGGCCCTCTCGCATGCCGCGCGCTGGACCCCTCCCGCATGTCGCGCGCACCCTCCACCTGTTCGATGATTTTCCAGGAGAGAGAAAAACTCTCTTGAAAATCATCCCTGTACACTTTTAATAAAATGCAAACGGTTACAGAGGCCATTTAAGAAGTTGTTGAGGGGCTTTTTCGTCAACAAAAAGAGAAGGAGATCCAAGATCCACAGTGAGGATCGATCCTCACCTCTCCGATCCGCATCTGATAGCCCACAAAGATGCGGGATTGTGTACATATGAGTCGGCCACGTTAGATTCCATCGCGAGTGTTTTAATTGGATGGAGGCATTTTAATGAAATGCGCCGCGTCACATGGGAGCAGCGCCATGATTCAGTGTAACGCAAGCGCACTATAACATTGGATCATATTCAGATCGTGCGGTTGCACATCAGGCCGATCGCGCTTGACGCGATTGATTCCGATCTAGTGGGTTAAAATAAATCCCGCCTTTTCTTCTCAGACCCGACGGCTAAATGCCTAGATTCCTCTCTCAACCAATCAGAACGTGACAGCGGCACGGCACGGCTCGGCTACGGTGCGTCGCAGGCGCACCAAATGGAATTAAAAGATTCCATTTAAAATATTTCTAGTGGCCGAACTTGTTTTTGCCATTACTTGATCATCCGGAGGCCAAATCCGACGATCCAAATTGCTCCGAGCTAGGTTTTTCATTCTCTATCAATTGAGAATGGTTGTAGAACCTTGTGTCCGCGAAAAACAGATCTGAAGAGGGTTTTTTGAAGAAAAAGAGAAGAACTTCATGGTTTTTATTTTTTCTTGCTCTGGAAATTTAAGACAATTATTCTCCATCACTGTTCATGCTGATACCGACTGATGTGTTTTTGAAAGCTGGTGGAGCTTGGTTGCATATGACAAGGGATAAATTGATTATCAGAAGAAGAGGAATGTCGTCAGTTGTCAGAAAAAATTGGTTGTGAGATTTTCTCAACTCCCTTACTGTTTATTGAATTAATGCATTGTATGTTAAAGTAGGTTGATAATGTTGAATGCCTACGTTGTATGAGATTCTATTGTATGCTAGCATTAGGCAAAGAAAAAAAAAAGAGAAGAAAATATTGAATGTCTTGCTAGATTGGGATTTAATTGTAGGGCATCATTATAAGCCCCAAAAATTATCTTAGTTGTGGTGTGTTCAGTGGGTGCTGGACTGTCACACCCCAATTCCGCACTGTTCAGAATGGTGTGATGAACCGCTAAATAACCAACGGTTCAACCAGGATCTCGAATAGGCTATCCCCGTTTTACCCAAACTTCCACACATCCATAATCATAATTAGAGTAATACACAATAGCGAAAAATTTATAAATAAATGAACTGAGAACTAAGATGATACCATTAATTAAATAGTAAATTATTCTGTTTCCAACTGAGACATACTTATATAAATATCAAATACATGTCTTTATAAATCCAAAGAAACCTATAAAATAGCTAATCAAATACACATGAGTCACACTCTCAAGAGGTGTCATGTATATACTCTTCAGCTCCAGCTTCCATTGCTGCGATATTCCCGTACGCAGACGCGTTCATATAATCTTCAACTATGTAACCTGCATCATCAACTAAAAATATTCGACGTCGAGGGGTGAGCACACAACACGGCTCAGTGAGTAGCCAAAACAATTCAACAATACATATGCATGAAAAAAAATCAATTTATATCTTTGGTCTGATTTATAGTTTGCAATGCGCAATAGAAAGGGTGGGTGGTCAAAGGTTAACGTTTATTGACACCGCCTCTATACACAGGGTGTGGAAGCCCGCCCGAAGGTTAATGTTTATCGTCGTCCCCATCCACCCTACCATAACATTATATAACAAAGGTTAACGTTTATTGCTATATAATGCTATACCAACACGTAAGCCCCTGTTAGCGAGGGCATGCAAACTGGGTTCGCTACTACCCAATCCTAATGCCAAACAGTGTATCCAAGGCCTCACCCCAGCATCCCTCAGAATGCCCATAGAGATAGAGCTAAGGCCCCCCGGTAGAGTCAGAGACTACAAGGACCGAGACCACCTCCCCTGATACTCTACGACATAATAATTCTGCTAAGGTAATGGCGATACGACGATGTCAATGCACAAGACTTGAGTTAGAGATAGAGCTAAAGTGCTGAGACCTCCAAAAGGTTAACGTTTATTGATGTTCTCATCACACCTCCCCTGATACTCGCTCGCATCAAGTACATCAACCACACACATACAAGCACATGTCTATTCCTATCACCATCATCATCATCATGTTATGAACAATAAAGTAAATATGCATGAACAAGTAATAGAAATATTGGATGGCATGCTGTATGCACATTACAAACATATTCGCATAGAATCAAGCATGGCATAGGACTCAAGAAATAGAAAACAGTTTATTATTAACCGATTTAGTTTGGAGTTAAGGTTCCTCACCTTAGCTTGTTATAAGATATTTCCCAAGCTTTAAAATCACCGTTACAATGTTATTAGATTGCTAGCAGACCTAACAAAGCCGATAAAATTTAATTAGAATTAATTCTGGAATTAAAAACCATTCTGTCAACTGAGGGTCGATGTTAGGGTCGATGGGTCTATCGACCCTCCCCTCTTTCTGGACTTCCCGAATGCTGAGGGTCGATGGTCAGAAACATCTAGGGTCGGATGGTCTATCGACCCTCGGTGCGACCCTCGATGCACTCTGTCCAATTTCCACTTTTAAATCCACTATTCGTGTTTGGGGTCCTATGGCTTGCTTCCTACATTCATTCAACAGTCATTCCATGGTCTAGAATCATGTATAATCCATCTAAATAGTTTTCGTGCATCCTCCAATGGTTTTTCATGAAAACCTAACCATGGATGGATGGTTTGGGTTTCTCCGAGATCACATTCTCATCAATAACTACCCTAAGGTCTGTAGAAACTCATAAAATTAGTACCCATACCTGAGAAGATTAATCTTTCTCTGTAACTCTTCTCCTTTTTGCTAGGTTCTCTTCCTTACCTCTCTTCTTCCTCTTTTCCTTCTCCTCTCTTTCTCTCAATTCAATTAGGGTTGTGAAAGGATTGAAAGTGGCTTAGGGATGTCCTTTAAATAGACTAGGAACATCCTAAATAAGTCCCATTGAGATTTGGAAAGAATCCCAATCGAAAAATATAGAAATTTCCTAATTTCTATATTCGTCAGAAACCGAGGGTCGATGGGAGGGTCAATGATCCCGTCGACCCTAGGGTCTTAAGCTGTCTGACCCTCCCTTCAAATCTGAGGGTCTGACATTCTGTTTTGGGAGGTCCGACCCTACTTGGCTGGGTATGCGACCCTCCCCTAAAATTAAGTGTTTTTGGGTCGATTTTATACCTGGGATCTCGATCTCCATCACGCCCTTGGTCCACTTGAGTCGACCATGATGGGTAAACCTGGTTCAAGGTGGTAAGACCGGGTTAGTTTGACACGGGTCTTACAACTCCCCCCAACTTATAAAAATTTCGTCCTCAAAATTGTACGTACCTTCTGAATCAAACAAGTGAGGGTATTGCTTTCGCATAGCATTCTCTTCTTCCCATGTAACTTCTTCCATGTCTCTACTTTTCCATGTGACCTTAACATAGTAGATATCTCTGTTGCGTAGACGTTGAACCTTTTGACTGGTGATTTCTGTTGGTGTTACTTTGAATGTTAATTCATCATTCAATTCTGGCAAATCCACTGTCAAGACATGCGTTGGGTCTTTGACATACTTCTTCAATAGGGAAATGTGAAATACGTCATGCACACTTGACATAGATGGTGGTAATGCCAACTGATAAGCTACTTTTCCACGCTTAGCTAAAATTTCGTATGGCCCGACATATCTTGGACTTAATTTTCCTTTCTGTCAGAATCTCTTCAATCCTCTCATAGGCGATACTTTCAAAAATACTTTATCACCTACGGCGAACTCTAGATCTCTTCGTCGAGTATCTGCATATTGCTTCTGACGGTTCTGAGCTATTTTCACTCTCTCCTTGATGATGTCGACCACTCGACAAGTCTCTTCCACAAATTCGGGTCCAACAATACTGCGTTCTCCAACTTCATTCCAAAACAAGGGAGTTTGACACTTTCTACCATACAGTGCCTCATAAGGTGACATCTGTATAGTAGCCTGATAGCTATTGTTATAAGCGAACTCGATCAATGGTAACTTTTCGTCCCATAATCCTTTGAAATCGATCACACATGCTCGTAGCATATCTTCTAGGATCTGGATTGTACGCTCTGACTGTCCGTCTGTCTGTGGGTGGAATGCAGTACTAAACTTCAATGTTGTACCCATAGCCTTTTGCAATCCTTCCCAAAATTTAGAAGTAAATCGGGGATCTCTATCGGACACAATACTTTCTGGTACACCGTGTAACCGAACAATATTATCCACATACAGCTTTGCTAACCTTTCCAGTGTATACTGGGGTCGTATCGGTATGAAGCGAGCTGTCTTAGTCAGACGGTCCACAATCACCCAAACTGCGTCAACTACTCGAGGAGTCAATGGTAGTCCTGTGACGAAGTCCATAGTGATGCAGTCCCATTTCCATGCTGGTTCCGGTAATGGCTATAACAGTCCTACGGGTCTTTGTCGTTCCGCCTTTACTTTCTGACAATTGAGGCATTGAGACACGAACTTGGCTACATCTGCTTTCATTCCCCTCCACCAATACAGTTTCTTTAGATCATGATACATTTTTGTGCTTCCAGGATGTATCGAGTAGATGGTGGTGTGGGCTTCCTTCATCAGTCGGTGTCTAATGTCTACATTTTCTGTTTCGGATACACATATTCTTCCTTTGTATTTCAATACTTTTTCTTCGTCCAAGGTGAACTCAGGGTTAGTCCTACCTTTCTCAATATCTTCTTGTACCGTTCTCAGATAAGGATCTGCTTTGATAGCTGTCTTCACTTCATCCACTATATCCGGTATAATCTTCAATGCCGCGAACATATTCGAAAACCAATAAATAAACCCTTGGTTGGCTGATCCATCCGTTGTATCTATCACATACTGCTCGTTGCCGTGATTGAATACCATTCCGGTAGTACACATTGTTGCAGTTGTGCTAGCTTCTCCTTGAGATTTTATCATTGCTTTTCTGCTCAATGCATCTGCTACTACGTTCGCTTTTCCCGGATGATATTGGATATCACAATCATAGTCTTTCAATAGTTCCAGCCATCTTCTTTGCCTCATATTCATCTCCTTCTGATTAAATAAATAAGTAAGACTTTTATGGTCCGACTTAATCTGGAATTTCTCTCCGTATAGGTAGTGTCTCCATATCTTGACAGCATGTACTACTGCCGCTAACTCCAAATCATGAGTGGGGTAATTTTTCTCATGTACCTTCAACTGTCTCGAGGCATACGCAATTACTTGCTCTCCTTGCATAAGCACACATCCTAGTCCCAATCCCGATGCATCAGTGTATAAGGTAAATGTGTGTCCTGGAACGGGAATGGTCAAAATTGGGGCAGATATCAATCTGGTCTTCAGTGTTTGAAAACTCTTTTAACACTTATCCGTCCATTCAAATTTTTCTCCTTTCTTGGTCAAACTGGTGAGAGGTACGGCAATCCGAGAATAGTCTTCTACGAATCTCCGATAATATCCAGCTAGACCCAGAAAACTTCTAATTTCTGAAACACTCTTTGGTGCTTCCCACTTCACAATAGCCTCGATCTTATCGGGGTCCACTTTGATTCCTTCTGCGGATACTACATGGCCTAGAAAGGCGACTTCACTTAGCCAAACTCACACTTCAAAAATTTGGCGTATAACTTCTCTTTCCTTAAACGCTGTAGGGCTGCGTTTAGGTTCTTGACATGGGTTTCCTTGTCTTTTGAGTATACCAATATGTCATCAATAAATACTATAACCGACGTATCCAACATATCGTGGAAACTCGGTTCATAAGTTCCATGAATGTTGCCGGTGCATTAGTTAATCCGAAGGACATCACTAAGAACTCATAATGTCCGTATCTTGTCCTGAAAGCTGTCTTCGGAATGTCACCTTCTTTAATCTTCAGTCCTTGTAACCGATCGAACAAGTCATCGATCCCGGGTAGTGGATATCGATTCTTGATTGTCGACTTATTCAACTCTCGATAGTCGATACATAATCGAACACTACCATCCTTCTTCTTTACGAACAACACCGGTGCTCCCCATGGAGATATACTGGGTCTAATATAACCCTTATCCAGCAGTTCTTGTAATTGCACTTTTAATTCCTTCAGTTCAGTAGGAGCCATTCTATAAGGTGCTTTTGATACCGGTGCGGCTCCAGGTATCAGGTCTATTACAAACTCCGTGACACGGTCGGGCGGTAATCCGGGTAGTTCCTCCGAAAATACATCTGGGTAATCCCGCACGATGTCAATATCTTCCATTCGTGGCGCGTCCTTGGTTAGGTCGACCACTGATACTAGATATCCGATGGCTCCCTTTTCAAGGCACTTCTTAGCCTTTAATGTTGAGAGTATGAGCTTGCGTCTCCTGGGAAGTTTGGTTCCCGAGAAACTGAATTCTGCTCCTTCTTTGTCTTTGAACGTTAGCTTCTTCTCGGCGCATAACAGATTTGCAGAATGCCGAGCTAACCAGTCCATTCCCAAAATGACGTCAAAGTCTGCCATCTCAAGTTGTATTAAAGTTGCATCTAAGGTTTTCTCGCCAATGAGAACTGGACATGGGCCATAACCTTTCTCTAATTCCACTTCTAATCCCATCGGTGACCGTACAAGTAACTTGTAGTCTAATGTTTTGATGGGTAAATTGGTCTTCTTTCCAAACGACACAGATATAAATGAATGCGTAGCTCCTGAATCAAAGAGTACTCTGGCTGGTACGCCATTGATAGGTACAATACCTGTGATCCGTTTTTACTTAGTCTACATGCTCAATCAATGAAATTATAATCTTAAAAGTTTCGGTCATACCTGTGACCACATCGGGCGATGCGACTGCATCCTCTGATGTAACAGCATATACCCGTCCTTGATGTAACTGCTTCTTGGGTTTTGGACATTCTCTTGCCATATGCCCTGGTTGGTTGCAGTTATAACACTTCGGGGCTTCAAAATTTAGCTTTGGCTGTGGTTGAGCTGCGGAAGTAGACTTTGGTGCAGTAGCAAAATTCTGAGGACGAAAAGGTTTATACGTCCTATTATTGCCTCCGTTATACGAATTCCCAGCTGGCCTTTTGATGCCTTTGTTTTGAGTGAAATAACTCTCTTTCTGGCTCGATTCGATTACTCGAGCAATCTGGACAGATTCGTTGCAAATCTTCTTCTCTAAGCCCAGAACGTTTTCTCTTATGCTTCCTCTTAGTCCCGCGACGAACCTACAGATTTTTGTATCTTCTTCTTGCATGCTAGCCGGTGCGAAGAAAAACAGTTCTTCGTAGCGCTGTTGATATGCGTCTATGGTCATCTGCCCCTGGTACAGACTCAAGAACTCTTTCTCCATTGAATCTCTAAAGCTCCTTGGGAAATACTTCTCGAAGAACGCTTCTTTATATATAGCCCATGTCAGTAGGGCGTGCTTGGTCAATAAGTACGTCTTTGTAGATTTCCACCAATGGTGTGCGTCGCCTTTGAGCATGAAGGTGGCGCATAGTACTTTCTCTTCCTCGATAATAGTCATCATAAGGAAGTTCCTTTCAATTTCGTCTATCCAGTGTGCTGGCCACAGTGGATCAGACGGCTTGCCATTGAATTCTCTCGGTTTCATTTTCAAAAATCTCTCCACTAGCCGGGAGTGAACCAGTTGATTTTGGTATGCCCCAAACATAGGGGGTGGATACTGATAGTTCCCTTGGGCTGCTTCTGGGACTTGCACTGGAATTGGTGCAGTCGGTTGTTGAGGTGTCTGTTGAGCTGGGTGATTACCCACTGGTGCTGCACTAGCTTGCCCAGTGTGCATGGTTGCAGCCTGAGTGGCTTGAAACATAACTCCCATTGCAACTTGCATTTGAGCTTGTGCGTGTTGCATCTGCTGTAGCTGTTGTGCCAGATTCATAACCACAGTTGCTAGCTCCGGTGGTGGAGGTGGCAAATTTGTAGGGTTTGCCAGTTCTGGATTACCCTGTGCATGGTTATTCTCTTGACTAGTCTCCTCCACTGGTGGTGGTGGTGGGACTATATTTCGGGTCTGTCGGGTAACTCTACGTCCAGACATAATTCCTTTGGGTGATTGTTGGTGCCTGAAAATCGTCAAGGTAGGTTAGAATTCATTTATATCTCATGTAGGCACACTAACCGATAAGAAATTTCAAATTCTAACTCATTTTATAAAAAAAAATACTGTCTTTTCTATGCAGGGTCGATGGTGAGGGTCGCTGGTTTGTCCGACCCTGGGTATTCGACCCTGGGAATAACCTGTTCTTCCCGAGAGCTGAGGGTCGATGAGAGGGTCGATGGGTGTCCGACCCTCAGTCCGACCCTCGATTTTCTGTCAGATTCCCTAGAGCCGAGGGTCGATGGGAGGGTCGATCCGAGGGTCGATGGTACCAGTCGAATTGTCCGACCCTCGGACCAAAAATCAGATTTTTAAGATCCGATTCTGGGTTATTTCTCACTATTCCTCCTCCGTTTCGACTCGTCTCCACTCTCTGAGTTGCTACAGTGCTACTCCACTGTTCTTGGTCGGTTTAACTCTGGGTTTCGACGCCCACGTCATCCCTACAGGTATATCCTCTCACCTTTACCTGTTTTTAGGTTTTCTTTTCTAGGTTTTTTGCCCATTTAGCTCGTATTTTCCAAATTAAACTTTTTCCAACCGTAAAAATTCGATTTTATTGGGGGCTTTTGTTATTGGGGTCTTGAGGAACGAAAGCCCTCAAAAATTTTTGAGTTTCATCGGTTGGTTATCGAGAAACTTAAAATTTTCTCTTTTTGCCCTAATTTATCGAAATCTTTGATTTTTCTTGAATTTCTTCAAATTAAACTTCGTCAGTTAAAGTCTCCTACTATATGTGGGTCGTAGGATATGTTCTAACCTACGTATGTTCTCATGCCCACTTATATGGTGAGAAATGGGGCTCTATTTTAAATTTTCGGATTTTTATCCTATTAACTCCTTGCTTCCTTTCTTTTTCTTATTTTGCAGATACTATGGCCCGTACCAAAGTACCTAGAGTGCACGATCCACTTCGCTTCCGTTCGAATGAAGCCGAGGCACAGTATGCGGACTATGCCCGTAAGAAGGTTGAAGGGGGTCGCATGGTGAACTTGGCTGAGCTAGCCTTGTTCAATGTAGAGGGAGCATTCGGTGATATGGGGTGGCTCCCTGTCATCACATACGACGCGTGCACATGTCCCGACTTGGTACGCCAGTTCTATTGTAATCTCCAGGTGGTGGGGAATTACGATGACGTTGAGCACGGTCAGGAGTTGCGCATCACCAGCTACGTCAAGGGGGTGCACATCTCCTTTGATTATCGGCAGCTGGCCGATCTGTTGGGCATTCCCTATGGTGGCCCTATGGTGTACTGTGCGCCGGGAGAGCCACAGTTTGTTGAGATGGAGATGAGGGCAGAGATCGACAACCAGTTGCTCCGTCCCGATAGATGGCAGATGAGAGCTTGGTACTTGCGTCCAGCTCCACGGGTCTTCTGCAAGATTATCCAGCATAATCTGATCCCACGGAGTGGGCACTATGAGAGGGTGTCTCGGCTGACCCAGGTTCTTGATCTACCGCATCGCACTCGTCGGCCCGGTCTGCCTTCCTTACATCATCATGCGGACTATGATTAGTGCCACATTGTCCGGTCATAGGGGTAATCTACCCTATGGACTCATGATTACAGTGCTACTGACCCGTCTGGGGGTGGATCTAGTAGATGAGAAGATCCAGGAGAAGACCTTCTCATCGCCTCTAGATTGGGAGGCTATCTGCAAGATGGGGCTGCGAGATGCGGAGGTTAGTGATGAGGAGAGGAACGCGATGGTGCGCCCTCACACTCGGGTTGAGATGGCTGATGCTGAGGCTGCTGCTAGGGCTCGTGGGGATCCGGTCGATGATGACGATCGTATGTATATGGATGTCGACGCGATACCCCCGCCATCACCCACACAGGCGGATAGGGCTGGTACTTCTGCTGCGGCGGCTTTGGTACCGGAGATCGGTCCTTCTCATGGGGCTGGTCCTTCACGCCCACCAGTTGATGACGTGCTGAGTATGTTTCACGAGATTAGAGAGGCTCAGCGCACATCGGATCTGAGGATGGGGAGCTCCTAGATGCCCAACGCCGGACTGATCGGAGGGTGGCTGATCTCACGCCTAGTCTCGCAGTGACTCGGACCCGGGTGGCATGGTTGACTAGGGTCTATGCCGAGGACTATGACAGAGACCGTGAGGCACCGCCTCCTCCTTCGCCTCCAGCTTCCCGATTGTACTTTTAATTTTTTTCTTGTCTTGTACTACGAGTAACCGTCCGGGTTGTGGACGTACTGCTTTTAGCTATGTCTATGCATTTGTCTTTCTCTCTCATTGTATGTAACTTGTTTCCCCTTTAATAGATGTATTATTCTCTTGTTAATTTGGTCTCAATCAACACAGGTGCTTATGGTTTGTTTGTATTAAAGCTTTTAATTTATCCTATCTCAGTTCACAATGGTCTTGTATGTATGTTAGTTTTGGCGGGCAAGGCTTGAGAAGCTCTGATACCAAGTTGTCACACCCCAATTCCGTACTATTCAGAATGGTGTGATGAACCGCTAAATAACCAACGGTTCAACCAGGATCTCGAATAGGCTATCCCCGTTTTACCCAAACTTCCACACATCCATAATCATAATCAGAGTAATACACAATAGCGAAAAATTTATAAATAAATGAACTGAGAACTAAGATGATACCATTAATTAAATAGTAAATTATTTTGTTTCCAACTGAGACATACTTATGTAAATATCAAATACATGTCTTTATAAATCCAAAGAAACCTATAAAATAGCTAATCAAATACACATGAGTCACACTCGCAAGAGGTGTCATGTATATACTATTCAGCTCCAGCTTCCATTGCTGCGATATTCCCGTACGCAGACGCCTTCATATAATCTTCAACTGTGTAACCTGCATCATCAACTAAAAATATTCGACGTCGAGGGGTGAGCACACAACACGGCTCAGTGAGTAGCCAAAACAATGCAACAATACATATGCATGAAAAAAAATCAATTTATATCTTTGGTCTGGTTTATAGTTTGCAATGCGCAATAGAAAGGTTGGGTGGTTAAAGGTTAACGTTTATTAACACCGCCTTTATACACAGGGTGTGGAAGCCCGCCCGAAGGTTAACGTTTATCGTCGTCCCCATCCACCCTACCATAACATTATACAACAAAGGTTAACATTTATTTCTATATAATGCTATACCAATACGTAAGCCCCTGTTAGCGAGGGCTTGCAAACTGGGCTCGCTACTAACCAATCCTAATGCCAAACAGTGTATCCAAGGCCTCACCCCAGCATCCCTCAGAATGCCCATAGAGATAGAGCTAAGGCCCCCCGGTAGAGTCAGAGACTACAAGGACCGAGACCACCTCCCCTGATACTCTACGACATAATAGTTTTGCTAAGATAATGGCGATACGACTATGTCAATGCACAAGACTTGAGTTAGAGATAGAGCTAAAGTGTTGAGACCCGCAAAAGGTTAACGTTTATTGACGTTCTCATCACACCTCCCCTGATACTCGCTCGCATCAAGTACATCAACCACACACATACAAGCACATGTCTATTCCTATCACCATCATCATCATCATGTTATAAACAATAAAGTAAATATGCATGAACAAGTAATAGAAATATTGGATGGCATGCTGTATGCACATTACAAACATATTCGCATAGAATCAAGCATGGCATAGGACTCAAGAAATAGAAAACAGTTTATTATTAACCGATTTAGTTTGGAGTTAAGGTTCCTCACCTTAGCTTGTTATAAGATATTTCCCAAGCTTTAAAATCACCGTTACAATGTTATTAGATTGTTAGCAGACCTAACAAAGCCGATAAAATTTAATTAGAATTAATTCCGAATTAAAAACCATTCTGTCAACTGAGGGTCGATGCTAGGGTCGATGGGTCTATCGACCCTCCCCTCTTTCTGGACTTCCCGAATGCTGAGGGTCGATGGTCAGAAACATCTAGGGTCGGATGGTCTATCGACCCTCGGTGCAACCCTCGATGCACTCTGTCCAATTTCCACTTTTAAATCCACTATTCGTGTTTGGGGTCCTATGGCTTGCTTCCTACATTCATTCAACAGTCATTCCATGGTCTAGAACCATGTATAATCCATCTAAATAGTTTTCTTGCATCCTCCTATGGTTTTCCATGAAAACCTAACCATGGATGGATGGTTTGGGTTTCTCCGAGATCACATTATCATCAATAACTACCCTAATGTCTGTAGAAACTCATAAAATTAGTACCCATACCTGAGAAGATTAATCTTTCTCTGTAACTCTTCTCCTATTTGCTAGGTTCTCTTCCTTGCCTCTCTTCTTCCTCTTTTCCTTCTCCTCTCTTTCTCTCAATTCAATTAGGGTTGAGAAAGGAGTGAAAGTGGCTTAGGGACGTCCTTTAAATAGACTAGGAACATCCTAAATAAGTCCCATTGAGATTTGGAAAGAATCCCAATCGAAAATATAGAAATTTCCTAATTTCTATATTCGTCAGAAACCGAGGGTCGATGGGAGGGTCGATGATCCCGTCGACCCTAGGGTCTTAAGCTGTCCGACCCTCCCTTCAAATCTGACGGTTTGACATTCTGTTTTGGGAGGTCCGACCCTACTTGGCTGGGTATGCGACCCTCCCCTAAAATTAAGTGTTTTTGGGTCGATTTTATACCTAGGATCTCGATCTCCATCACGCCCTTGGTCCACTTGACTC
>CM053269.1:99559933-99582046 GCA_028583415.1 Protea cynaroides
CTATTGTAATCTCTAGGTGGTGGGGAATCACAATGATGTTGAGCATGGTGTAAGCACCCCATTTTTGTCACCCTCGGCATAAGTGAACCAATATGGCAGGTTTCTGACCTTTAACCCAAAGATTTGTAATTCTCCACTGATCCCCACAGCAGGGTCATGGGCTATTATCTGCATAGATGCATAGGTCATGGAATTATCTTCAAAACGAGACCAGAATTGCTCAATTTCGATATCAAATGAGGAAGATATGACCATTTTAGTCGGATGATACATATAAGGGAGGTTTCTGAAATTATTATAAATAATCCTAGGGGCCTCCATGCAAATTATCCTAAGTCGGATCGTTTGAATTTCAAATCATCATATCTTGATCATCCGACATCGGATTCAGATGATTCCAAGACCATTATTCTTCATTCATGATGTTCTACAAAGTGGACGTAAAAAAATCCCGGGTAGAAGTCACCAGTGGGTCCCATGCAAACTTGCATGCAAAATGATCGTTAGAACTTCAAAGCTTCATATCTTTCCCGTTTATATCGGATTCAGATGATTCCAAGACCATTATTCTTCATTCATGATGTTCTACAAAGTGGACGTAAAAATCCTGGGTAGAAGTCACCAGTGGGTCCCATGCAAACTTGCATGCAAAATGATCGTCAGAACTTCAAAGCTTCATATCTTTCCCGTTCTACATCGGATTCAGATAATTCCAGTCTCATTATGTTCCATTTTTAGTGCTCTACAAAGTGGACGTAAAATATTTCCTAGAAGCCTCAAGGATCTCATGCAGAATGGTCAGCCAAATTATCGATAATTGGTCCGCTTAAACTTCAAAAATTCATAAGTTGACCATTTGACTTCCAAATGAGGTGATTCAAGTTCCTATATTCCTCATTTTTAATGTTCTACAAAATGAACGCAAAAAATTTGGAATAGAGGCCATCGAAAAATTCAATGCGGGATAATAGTGGGAATGACCTGTGAAATGACAAGGAGAAAAAACCCAGTTAATTCCAATCAGTCCAGTCAACTCAGTTCAAACAAGTTTTGGTCCAACCTAGCTCAACCCATATCAGTTGTCAACCTAAGTCAGTCTCAACCCATTTTGAATCAGTTCATATATGTGCACAATATATATATTATATATATATATATATATATATATATATGTATGTATATGTATATGTATGTATGTTATTAAATATATGTGTATATATGTATATAATATATATTATTATATGTAAATGATAATCTAAAAGATTTTGAGAAGAAAAAGGAAAGAGGGGAGAGAGAAACGTGAAAGTGAAGGGGGATTTTGGTTTTGGAGATAATCCAAAAGATTTTTGAGAAAAAAAAGGAAAGAGGGGAGAGAAAAAACGTGGAAGAGAAGGGAATTTAGGGTTTTGAGATAATCCAAAAAGATTTTGAGAAGAAAAAGGAAAGAGGGGAGAGAGAAAACGTGAAAGAGAAAGGGATTTAGGGTTTTGAGATAATCCAAAAGATTTTTGAGAAAAAAAAGGAAAGAGGGGAGAGAGAAACGTGAAAGTGAAGGGGGATTTTGGTTTTGGAGATAATCCAAAAGATTTTTGAGAAAAAAAAGGAAAGAGGGGAGAGAAAAAACGTGGAAGAGAAGGGGATTTAGGGTTTTGAGATAATCCAAAAAGATTTTGAGAAGAAAAAGGAAAGAGGGGAGAGAGAAAACGTGAAAGAGAAGGGGATTTAGGGTTTTGAGATAATCCAAAAGATTTTTGAGAAAACAAGGAAAGAGGGGAGAGAGAAAACGTGAAAGAGAAGGGGATTTAGGGTTTTGAGATAATCCAAAATATTTTTGAGAAAAAAAAAGGAAAGAGAGAGGAATAAAAGAAAAAAAAGAAAAGAAAAAAGGGGGAAAAAGATTCCCCTTCACGTTTTCTAGAAAGAAAACGTGAAAGAGAGAGAGGAGAAAGAAAGAAAGAAAAAAAGGAAGGAAAGAAAAAGGAAAAAAAAATATTTTTTAGAAAAAAGGATCTTCTAGAAAATGAGTGAAAAATTATAAATAGGCAAGAGGAGGATCCCTTTCCCAGACCATAGAGAGTGGAGAACGTGGGTGAGTGAGAGAAAAACGTGAGTGAGAGAGAGAAAAGAAAAAAAATCGAAAGAAAAGAGAAGAAGAAGAAAATAGAGAAAGAGAGAAGGAGAGAGAGAGAGAGAGAGAGAGAGAGAGAGAGGTGTTAAGAAGAGAAGATCTAGAGGAAAAAGAGGGAAGGATCAGAGAGGCAAAAAAGAGGATGATGAGAAGATGCAAAGGAGAGAAGGAGAGAGAAGAAGCCTGAGGTAAGAATCACCCATCGCTTTTGTCAGTTTATTTTTTCAAAGTCAAAGCATACTGCAAATGCATGTCTGAGATTGGTGTCTAGCATTAGGAAGATGCCTCTGTTTGCATTAGGTTCCTTGAGACAAAATGTTGGCCTCTGAGTCTTCTTTCTGACCATGTATTTAGATTTTATTTTCATGAGCTATATGATTTTATATTGATTTTATAGTACCACTGGCCAGAATCTAGAACAGACCTGACCAGTGTATTTGCCTGTACTTGGGGAATGTTTTCGACCTGCCTATGATCTCTTTTAGGATTAGGTTCCTTGAGACAAAATGTTGGCCTCTGAGTCCTCTTTCTGACCATGTATTCGGATTTTATTTTCATGAGCTATATGATTTTATATTGATTATAGAGTACCACTGGCCAGAATCTGGAACAGACCTGACCAGTGTATTTGCCTGTACTTGGGGAATGTTTTCGACCTGCCTATGATCTCTTTTAGTATTAGGTTCCTTGAGACAAAATGTTGGCCTCTGAGTCCTCTTTCTGACCATGTATTAGGATTTTATTTTCATGAGCTATATGATTTTATATTGATTTTATAGTACCACTGGCCAGAATCTGGAACAGACCTGACCAGTGTATTTGCCTGTACTTGGGGAATGTTTTCGACCTGCCTATGATCTCTTTTAGGATTAGGTTCCATGAGACAAAATGTTGGCCTCTGAGTCCTCTTTCTGACCATATATTTGGATTTTATTTTCATGAGCTATATGATTTTATATTTGATGCTATATTTGTTCACATGCTATGTTCGGATGCTCATATGCATACACTACTATAATTGGAATGGTCACACTGCCATAATTGGATGATTATTGCCATGATTGGAATGATCATACTCACATGCTATATTAAATGCTTTTTGTCATAATTAGGGTAGAAAACTCTACAATGGAAAGAAAAGTAACATTTAGGGTAGAAAACCCTAAGATGGAAAGAAAATAATAATTAGGGTAGAAAACCCTAAAATGGAAAGAAAGTAACATTTAGGGTAGAAAACCCTAAGATGGAAAGAAAATAATAATTAGGGTAGAAAACCCTAAAATGGAAAGAAAGTAACATTTAGGGTAGAAAACCCTAAGATGGAAAGAAAATAATAATTAGGGTAGAAAATCCTAAAATGGAAAGAAAGTAACAGTTAGGGTAGAAAACCCTAAAAAATGAAAATAAAATAATAATTAGGGTAGAAAACCCTAAAATGGAAAGAATGTAACAATTAGGGTATAAAATCCTAAAAAATGGAAATAAAATAACAATTAAGGTAGAATATCCTAAAATGGAAAGAATGTAACAATTAGGGTAGAAAATCCTAAAAAATGGAAATAAAATAATAATTAGGGTAGAAAACCCTAAAATGGAATGAAAATAACAATTAGGGTAGAAAATAGCATACTAGATCATGCCATGTAGGCTCTTGCCTTATTTGCAATACATGCCATATTTGGAAGATTTTTAAACAATCTTACTGTATGTGATTTTTTTGTCATAAATGTTTTATGTGCCATATTTAGATAGAATATTCTACTTTTTGGCAATAACTTATTTTATGCAACACCCTAGTCAAACAGCCATATCTGCACACTTCTAGAAGACAATCAAGGCGTGGGGACGTGCATTTAGGCACCCACATTCTTGGGAAGCGCATAATGGGAATAATAAAATCTTAATAAAGAAAGAGAATTCTTTGCCAAACCTTCCAAAATTAGAATTCAGAATGAAAAGGGTAATTTAGGACGATTTGCCCCTCGGCAAACCCTAAACCTAGAATAGGTTCTAAACCCTAAACCTTGAATAGGTTCTCAATTTTTAACCTAGAACAGGTTATCTATCCCGAACTATGCAGATTCTGATTCCTAGGGCAAACCCTAGGATACGTAGGCTATTTGGGAGAAACCCAAATTTGGATCCACACCTTAGTCCACTTGGACTACCCATAGATCCACTAGGATATCCAACCATTTCACCCATTCCCGAACTACGCGGATTCTGATTCCTAGGTCAAACCCTAGGATACGTAGGCCATTTGGGAGAAACCCAAATTCGGATCCACACATTAGTCCACTTGGACTATCCATAGATCTACTAGGATATTTATCTACACCGTAGTCCACTTGGACTATCCATAGATCCACTAGGATATTTACCTTAGTCCACTCGGACTATCCATAGATCCACTAGGATATTTACCTTAGTCCACTCAGACTATCCATAGATCCACTAGGATATCCATTCCCATTTCAACCCAGAGTCCCAAACTACGCAGATTCTGATTCCTAGGGCAAACCCTAGGATACGTAGGCCATTTGGGAGAAACCCAAATTCGGATCCACACCTTAGTTCACTTGGACTATCCATAGATCCACTAGGATATTTATCCAAACTTTAGTCCACTTGGACTATCCATAGATCCACTAGGATATTTATCTACACCTTAGTCCACTTGGACTATCCATAGATCCACTAGGATATCTATCCACATTCCAACCCAGATAGGGTTATCCATATTTTGACCCAAATAGGGTTATCCTTAGATCCACTAGGACTATCTATTAGTCCACATGGACTATCCAGATCCTAACCCATAGGATTTCTTAGCCTTTCAAGCATAAATTTCAACTTGAACAAAGAACTTAATCATGCACAAGCATAAATCACATCCATAAACATTAATCACACCTGAACTACGATGGTGAACCTGATTTTCGAAATAATTCCGTAATACGTAGGCAATCTGATGGATACAGATTCGGTTCAATGATATCAAACCCCTTGGTTTGGTTTTGTTTAACAAATAGAGTCTAGCACAGGAAAGGTATAGGAGACCGATTTGATCGGGCGGTTTGGGTGCCTAACCCCTTCCCATAACCGTAACCTGACGCTTACCCAATCTCTGATGGACCAGAATTCCAATCTAAGGGTCATGAGTCAATCGAAGTCTTACCTTGGGGTGAGATTTCACATTTCAAAGGTCCTAGACCTAAATCTAGGTGGCGACTTCTAAAGATTTCCATCTTTGTCCTCACAGCGGCGACTTCACTGGGGATATAAATGTCAAACTCCTAAATGAAAACTTTCCTTGTGTGAATTGGATGCTAGATTTTAGGATACTATATTTATGCTGGTATATTATTGCTTTGGGGGGAATGGGTTCAGTCACACATTCGTGTGAGTAGCCGAACCGGGTTCCATGCATATGGGGCAGCCCGCTAGGAGAAACACACAGCCTTGGCCTGTACTTTGTGAGACCACGACCGGCGAGCAGCCTCTAACGAGCATTTCTTGGGTCCGCTTGAGAATGCATTATGCTACTCCACGTCGCTTGGATCCTTGCAACATAGTATATAAAGGGATTGGGGGCCCATTATTCATCGAGCATTCGGTGATAGGTTACCCCATCCTCGTCAAGGTGGCCTTTTCTGTCCTAACCCAGATTGTAGCCCAATGTTTGTTATTTTTTTTGTTCATCCCTGAACCGACCCGGTAAAATCGGCTTAACCATGACATCCATGTTTGAGACGTTGAAGTTCTGCCCATTTTTGTCCTCGATTGGTCAACATGTTAGAATCTACACGATGAGCATCTTGAACTCTCACCCATTGGGAGTATGAGGTATGTATACACCTGTTCTACATCATAGTAGACGGTCACTATACACCCTCCATTAAGTAAGCTCGATGTGTCGAATCTCTCATTGTTAACATGTTGATTTCAAAAAAACGAGTAGAAAATCCCTGTCAAGACTTAGATACCATGGTCAAGAAGAAATTTACTAGTTTGTTCATCTATGAACCGCTTTTGCTAATCATCCCTAATAAGGACGACGGATTAATATATCTATTTCAATTTCATCGAATTCGGTAATCCAATTGGCCAGACCTTGGTACCACTGATTATCCATTTTGGAATCATGAGGTCCCAAGACTGAACACATGGCTTAATCAAATTCAATTAAATTGACTAGGATAATGTTTACCCAATCACCCTTATGAGGGATCTAACTCTTGATTGGTTGAGTCATCCTTGATTGTGCATGTGACTTCTTCGACTCCCTTAGATGTCTAGAATCTCAATATTCCTCCAATGGATTTCAATGCCTTTGGAAAAGAGAATCAAACTGCAACTATATCCACCCTTTTAGGGTAAGAGGCCCCTACAATTAGGGAATTGTCTTGATCTCCCATCTCGAGATCCATCCATATTATCTTTCCAAATGAATCAATGGAAGTCATGAATCTAGATCTTGATTGAACATCAAATTTTATAAGAAAGAAGGAAAGATTCAGCCCCTAGGAAAATCCAATCATAGTTCCCGATTCATCTCTGAATTAAGGAAAGATTCAGCCCCTAGGCAAATCCAATCATGGTTCTCAATGCACCCCTGAATTAAGGAAAGATTCAGCCCCTAGGCAAATCCAATCATAGTTCTCGATTAATCTCTGAAATAAGGAGAGATTCAGCCCCTAGGAAAATCCAATCAATATTCCCTATTCACCTTTGAAT
Organism: Protea cynaroides; assembly: GCA_028583415.1. NCBI lineage: Eukaryota > Viridiplantae > Streptophyta > Magnoliopsida > Proteales > Proteaceae > Protea > Protea cynaroides. Next base: position 99,566,799 of record CM053269.1, read on the forward strand.
TAAGGAAAGATTCAGCCCCTAGGCAAATCCATCATTGTTCCCTATTCACCTTTGAATTAAGGAAAGGTTCAGCCCCTAGGCAGGTCCAATCATCATTTCAGTTCATCCAAAATTAAGGAAAGATTCAGCCTCTAGGCAGATTCAATTACATCCAATTCATCTCAGAATCAAAAAATATTCAGCCCCTAGGCAGGTCCAACCACCATTTCTGGTTCATCTCAGAACTGAAGGCAAGATTCAGCCCCTGGGCGGGTCCAATCATTATTTCGGTTCATCCAGAATTAAGGAAAGATTTAGCCCCTATGCAGATTCATTCACATCTAGTACATCTCAGATTAAAAAAAATATTCAGCCCCTAGGCAGGTCCAACCACCAATTCTGGTCCATCTCAGAACTGAAGGAAAGATTCAGCCCCTAGGCAGGTCCAATCATCATTTCGGTCCATCCAGAATGAAGGAAAGATTCAGCCTCTAGGCAGATTCAATCACATCCAGTTCATCTCAGAATCAAAGAAATATTCAGTCCTAGATTCAACCACCATTTCTGGTTCATCTCAGAATTAAAGAAGGGTTTAACCTTTAGGCAGGTTCAATCATCACTCCCAGATCATGCTAAAATGAAGAAGGCATTCGGCCCCTAGGCTTTTTCACCCTTCACCTCCTGTTTAGGTTCTGATTCATGTCGGAACTAGGAAAAATTCCATTCATCTGAATTCAATTAGCCACTAGGCTTATCCAACCATCAACTTTGGTTAGGGTTCCAGTTCATGTCAAAACTAGAAGAGTTCCATTCATCTGAATTCATTTAGCCACTAGGCTTATCCAACCATCAACTGTGGTTCAGGTTCTGATTCCTGTCGAAACTAAGAAATGTTCCATTCATATGAACTCAATGTGAGCATGAGTTAGCCTCTAGGCCTGTTCAATCATTACCTTTGGTCCATGTTCCACTTCATAAAGGAATCAAAGAGAATTTCAGTAATTCCATCATCTCTAGCAATTAGAGTCCAATCCATGATTGTCATCTTTGGCCTCTATCAATCGGAGCCCAACTCAAGCAATCCTTTCCTCTAGCAACTAGAGCCCAGTCCATGACTGTCAATCTTGATCTCTATCAATTAGAGATCAATTCAAAGTCAATCTTGATCTCTATCAATCAGAGATCAATTCAAAGTCAATCTTGATCTCTATCAATCAGAGACCAACTCAAAATCAATCTTGATCTCTATCAATCAGAGACCAATTCAAAATCAATCTTGATCTCTATCAATCAGAGACCAATTCAAAATCAATCTTGATCTCTATCAATCAAAGACCAATTCAAAATCTATCTTGATCCCTATCAATCAGAGATCAATTCAAAATCAATCTTGATCTCTATCAATCAGAGACCAATTCAAAGTCAACTCTATCTCTATCAACCAGAGACCAATTCAAAGTTAATCTTGTCTCTATCAATCGTAGACTGATTCAAAATCAATCTATGGCTCTATCAATTAGAGCCCGATCCATGTCTATCATAGCCCAATGCTACAAGTTAGGATCACTCACCAAGAATGGTGAACGAGGAGGATTTCCCATTGCTTGTCAATAAAGATCAATTCTAGATTCTGGAGTCATCAGGAAATCATGAACCTTCAGCTATGATAGTGCTATCCCATTGGCCAGGAAAATGCTAGAATCCAAAGAGTTGTCCTCATATTTCTTATTATTCAAAGAGAGGAATGGAATTTTCCCAAGCAGTAGGGTAGACCAAAGATGAGATCCAATGTGCCCCAAGCAAGGATAAGAACCAGAATGGTCCAATGATGAAACCCTTAACCCATAAACTGGGGCATGAACCAGATTGAACTTAGACCCAAATTGAGTGCGATCTGATGAGGAAAGCCAATGACCCCCAAACTGGGGCATGAACCGGATTGACCTTGGGCCTGAATTGGGTATGGTTCAATAAGGAAAGCCATTATGCCCTAAACTGGGGCATGGACCAAATTGACCTTAGACCCAAATTGAGAGTGGTCTAACAAAGAAATCCATTAAACCCCCAAGCCAAGGTATAAATTAGTCCAATCTTGGATTCAAAATGGTGTAGTGCAATGGTGATACCCCTTGCTCCACAAGCGGGGGCATAAGCCAAAATGATTTTGAATTCAGCTAGAAGTGGTCCATTGATGAATCCACTGAACCCCAAACTAGAGCATGAACCAGAGTAACCTTGTGCTTAAAAAACAATAGTCCGATTATGAATGGATCCTAAACTGAAAAAAGAGGGTAAGAATCGTATGGAACCCTGAAAGGTAGGCATCCTGCACCTATTGATAGAGGGGCATGATGAGTCTTGCTATTAGAAATCTGAAGGAAGATTTATTCCCACAAGGATCGAAGGTGGTCGTCGAAGGCGTTATGCCCAACTGGAGCCACTTGGATGAACTAGTTGTTTCAACTTTCTATTATCGATATTCGATAGGTCATCCATGTCTAGGTCCAAGATTGATATGCTTGTTGACAAGTCCAGTCCAATCTGCCCTGTAAGTAAAAAAAATAAAAAAAATCACCCCTTTGGGATTTCAAACTTTGTGCCTTGTCTCTTCCATACATTTCCTCCCGCCAGTACATCTTCCTATTCTACGTGCGCAAATAATTCGGACTCGAAGATGATTGAAACGATGAGCCGTCTCCTGAACATTCTACGCCACCCGGCCTCTTGAGAAAGAAAGGTCCAACCCGTCTGGGAAAACTTTAAATGATCAATCGAGAGACACAAGAGTAGTCTCAAGAAACATGTATTGGAGAAGCTACCATTTGTTCTACCTGTGAAAAGATTCCAAGGAAAGCATTAGATCAACAGATCAGCCAATCAGTACAAATGTGGAGGACAGATGTGCCACCAAAAGGATAGAAACTTCAAAGTTCTTACAAAATAAATCATCTGTAAGCAAGAGATACATGATGAATGGTCAATCCCAAAATCCAAGAATGAGGTCATTGGAATACCCAAAAAAAAAAAAAAAAAAAAAAAAGAAAAAGAAAATTCAAGCCTATGTTTTATCTACATCAATAATGGGAGGTAGTCACATCGAGAGAAGGTGATGAGTAACTTCTAGACGACAAAGATACGGATTCACCATGCAGATAAAATCAGATACTATATGAGCAGTCACAAATGCTCATAAAGTTTATAGAAGATCAGAGTGCTAGTTTGGGCAAAGACGTTCTATCTGATTGGAAATGTTTGGAAGAAGAAGATTCAAATCCAATATTGAAAGTCAGGATTCAATTTCGCGATCAAGCGAAGCACTGCATTATGTGGCCTTCACATCCAAAAAAAAAAAAAAAAAAAAAAAAAAAAAAAAAAAGAGAAGAAAAGAAAATAGTAAGATGTTGAATGGCATTGGAGCTCGACAGTAAGCCAATTGTCCCTCTCACTTCAAGAGGATGATAGTTCCAACCAAAGCCTGATAGCAAGTTCGATCATTCGTCGAGATTTACAGCATGTTGGACCGGACTTTTGATTTTGGCCAATTACATCCCGCCTTTACAGGAGACGATCTCATCACTTCTTCATCAGAGAAAAATTTCTCATCGGCATTAGACTCTCTCTCCCGTCCATCAATCCGACGGCCTTCCAAGGAGTCTCTATCACAAGCCCTTCTTTTGATTATCATTTTTTATGGCATTGTATCTCGTGGTCATGTCATCATTTTATGTACAAATTCATGAATCTGGCTGGAACTCTCATCTGTCGTTCATTACATCCAACGGCTTCCCAAAGGTTCCCATAAGCCCTTCATTTCTCAAGCCAATAAAATGGGATCTTCTCGGTAAGATAAACCCATTCTACATAAATAACCAAACACTCTCCCAATGGTAGACCCATGTGGACAGTTTCACATCAGTCCTCTTGGACCTTCAACATCAATACTTTTCAACAAACCTAAAGGTTTCAGGCCCAGATATGATCGTGACTGATTCAGAATCTCGATATAGCTTGTTGGGACACGTGTTCCATCTGAACATCTCCAAGAAAGGAAAACATAATTTGGCATCATTTTTAATTTTGGTGTGGGACTGCATTTCCCTAAGATCGTTTTTAGTGATGATTCAAATAGCTGCCCGCCTATCAATACGTGTAGGTGTCAACTTAAACAGTGGGACAAGGCTACCCATTTGCCATGAAAGTCATGCCATTCAGATTTCCCCTAAGGGTTTCAGACCATTGGATAGGACCATAATTTTGACAATATCCTCACCATATCAGGACTCTTTATTCAACCCAAGATGGGGTTTGCAAAAAGAAGAAAATGAAAAAAATAATACAGGGAATAAAAGAAACCTCAGTAGGGAAAGGCAACCCGAGAAACCTCAATGGGCAACCCATAATACCTCAGTGGGGATAGGCGACCTGATGCAACCCTAAAAGCATTGCCCTCATTGGCCCTTCATAGAAAAATCTAGTGGTTCATGTAAACAAGTGTCATACCCAGTCCACCCTCCATAAGGGAGGAACCCCTCTTGCTCTCCAGTGAATCATACTCGGAGGAGTTGAACAAACCATCATCTGTTGGGCTCCGTAGCATTGCCTTTCAACAGAATTCTATCTTCAAATCCTTTGGTCATGTTAGGGAGAGAGCAAATTCTCATGGCCTGGTTACGGATGTAGACAAATTCATCATCAGCTCCCTCATTTTTCAAGATTCAACAAGGATTTATCTAAGAAATCATATTCTGCAATCAATCTATCAATCTTACCTTGACCTCAGAAGCATGGTCAAATTCTAAATGCAATCCAGATTCAACCTTGTTCTAACTCTGTTAGATTCCCATTTCCTTCTACAGTAGCGGTCTGTCACAACATGCAGACACTGGGGCATAGATATACCCTATGTAGAGGAATCGAACTTGATCATGAGCATTACATCAAGGATCCATTGTCTAGTCTGAAGTCACTACTTTCATAGTCAACAGAAGTAGGTCCATCCAAGTTGGTTTTTGCCAATTTCTCAGTTCTCCCAATCCTGTTGATAAAGAAAATCTAATGTGGTCTCTCACCTATTAGAATTTGGTCACTAAATTCTCTGAAGGAACACTTCAAATCCTTTGCTCCTCATGCCTACTTTGGGGCAATGATTCATTAATCTTTCAAAATTAGCACAACAGTGTTGCAATGCCCTGAGTTTTTCATGAGCCTAGATCAAAGGCCAAACCCAAGTCACATTTCATCGCCGCTTGGCTGTTCTACCAATTTGGTCTACCATAGTGCACAGTCAAAGAACTTAGTTGACCAGATGTCCCTCGACAGTTTAGCACCATGGTCAATCAATAAATCACTTTGGCTAGAGACTGTCAAGCTCCCCTCATTCTTGTCCAAATCCCTACTAGAGTTTCTTTCAATCCAAAATCCAACAACACCAATGTTGGCTGAAGAAAATCATCATCTTCAAATTACATGGAACCCTTCAAAGGGAGTAACCAAGTCATCCCTACCGTGCTGAAATTGAGTCAAACTTTCAGTACCAGGTCATAAATGGAAAATTTCAAATCTAGGTATCATGCCGGTAAGTCCATGACACCATTTCCATCGATGTCATGTTTTGTGCCTTCACCAATAAGGCAGGAGCAAAAAAAACTCAGAAAACCGCCAAGGAATTCACCATCATTTCAAATATGTCTAGCACTCTATAGGTTCAAAGTCAAGAGACTTCCAAGATGGGGCAGATTTCAACCCTAAAGGTTCAAAGTCAACAAAGCCTTCCTGTATGGGTCACTTTCAAGCATCCTAAAGGTTCATAGCCATAGAGCTTCCAAGAAGGATATTCCTATTTTTAATCCCGAAGGTCCAAAGCTGGTAGGAACTGCCAAGATGAGTCATTCAGTATCACCCTATAAGTGACCTTCTGAGTTCTTGCTCATTTCAGAATCAATAGCAAATTCCTCACCCTAAAAGGACCTTCTGAGTTCTCACTCATTACAGAATCAAATTTGGAGCCCTAGCTCATCCAAAGATCAAGTCAATCTCAGCCTATATGGGAATCAAATGCAGAGCCCTAGCTCATCCAAAGTTCAAATCAATCTCAGCCTATTAGTGAATCAAATGTAGAGCCCTAGCTCATTCAAAGATCAAGTCAATCTTAGCCTATATGGGAATCAAATGCAGATCCCTAACTCATCTAAAGATCAAGTCAATCTCAACCTATTAGTGAAGCAAATGTAGAGCCCTAGCTCATTCAAATATCAAGTCAATCTCAGCCTATAAGTGAATCAAATGCAGAGCCCTAGCTTATTCAGAAAATCAATCTCAAAACCTCAATCAAAAGAGCCTCAGTTCAATCAAAGAGAAGACATCCAGTCTTCCATCCGAACAAATCAAATCCGAGCCCAAGCTCATGCAATCAGCCTTGTATTCACAGCCTAGCTCCATACAAGAAGAGGTTTATCAGCCTGCAAATGGATCAAGCCGGGTCCAAGCTCGCACATACCTTGCATTGAGTTCCATCTCAGCAAGAAGAGGTTCCCAGCCTACAAATGAGCCTTGTATTCACAGCCTAGCTTTGTACAAGAAGAGGTTTATCAGCCTACAAATGGATCAAGCCGGGTCCAAGCCCGCACATACCTTGCATTGAGTTCCATCTCAGTAAGGAGAGGTTCCCAGCCTACAAATGAGCCTTGTATTCACAGCCTAGCTCCATACAAGAAGAGGTTTATCAGCCTACAAATGGATCAAGCCGGGTCCAAGCCCGCACATACCTTGCATTGAGTTCCATCTCAGCAAGGAGAGGTTCCCAGCCTACAAATGAGCCTTGTATTCACAGCCTAGCTCCATACAAGAAGAGGTTTATTAGCCTACAAATGGATAAAGCCGGGCCCAAGCCCGCACATACCTTGCATTGAGTTCCATCTCAACAAGAAGAGGTTCCCAGCCTACAAATGAGCCTTGTATTCACAGCCTAGCTCCATACAAGAAGAGGTTTATCAGCCTACAAATGGATAAAGCCGGGCCCAAGCCCGCATATACCTTGCATTGAGTTCCACCTCAGCAAGAAGAGGTTCCCAGCCTACAAATGAGCCTTGTATTCACAGCCTAGCATCGTACAAGAAGAGGTTTATCAGCCTATAAATGGATCAAGCCGGGTTCAAGCCCGCAAGTACCTTGCATCATGAGTCACCTCAGCAAGAAGAGGTTCCCAGCCTACAAATGAGCCTTGTATTCACAGCCTAGCTTCATACAAGAAAAACAGTTACCAATCCTCCAAGAAGAGCAAACCTTCTGGCCAGTCGAACTACGTTCTGGGCTTGATTTCTAGGACACCCTTAGAATACGTAGGCAGTTTAGGAAGAATTACCCTAAATGCAGCCCAATAAACAATATCACTCATACCCCAAAAATGTGGTTCTTTTATCTTTAGCCTTCAACTGATAATAATCTCGGCTAAAGAGGGGCATCTGTAAGCACCCCATTTTTGTCACCCTCGGCATAAGTGAACCAATATGGCAGATTTCTGACCTTTAACCCAAAGATTTGTAATTCTCCACTGATCCCCACAGCAGGGTCATGGGCTATTATCTGCATAGATGCATAGGTCATGGAATTATCATCGAAACGAGACCAGAATTGCTCAATTTCGATATCAAATGAGGAAGATATGACCATTTTACTCGGATGATACATATAAGGGAGGTTTCTGAAATTATTATAAATAATCCTAGGGGCCTCCATGCAAATTATCCTAAGTCGGATCGTTTGAATTTCAAATCATCATATCTTGATCATCCGACATCGGATTCAGATGATTCCAAGACCATTATTCTTCATTCACGATGTTCTACAAAGTGGACGTAAAAAAAACCCGGGTAGAAGTCACCAGTGGGTCCCATGCAAACTTGCATGCAAAATGATCGTTAGAACTTCAAAGCTTCATATCTTTCCCGTTCTATATCGGATTCAGATGATTCCAAGACCATTATTCTTCATTCATGATGTTCTACAAAGTGGACGTAAAAATCCTGGGTAGAAGTCACCAGTGGTTCCCATGCAAACTTGCATGCAAAATGATCGTCAGAACTTCAAAGCTTCATATCTTTCCCGTTCTACATCGGATTCAGATAATTCCAGTCTCATTATGTTCCATTTTTAGTGGTCTACAAAGTGGACGTAAAATATTTCCGGTAGAAGCCTCTGAAGGATCTCATGCAGAATGGTCAGCCAAATTATCGATAATTGGTCCGCTTAAACTTCAAAAATTCATAAGTTGACCATTTTACTTCCAAATGAGGTGATTCAAGTTCCTATATTCCTCATTTTTAATGTTCTACAAAATGAACGCAAAAAATTTGGAATAGAGGCCATCGAAAAATTCAATGCGGGATAACAGCGGGAATGACCTGTGAAATGGCAAGGAGAAAAAACCCAGTTAATTCCAATCAGTCCAGTCAACTCGGTTCAAACCAGTTTTGGTCCAACCAAGCTCAACCCATATCAGTTGTCAACCTAAGTCAGTCTCAACCCATTTCGAATCAGTTCATCTATGTGCACAATATTTATATTATATATATTATATATATATATATATATATATATATATATATATATATATATATATGTATGTATGTATATGTATGTATGTTATTAAATATATGAGTATATATGTATATAATATATATTATTATATGTAAATGATAATCTAAAAGATTTTGAGAAGAAAAAGGAAAGAGGGGAGAGAGAAACGTGAAAGTGAAGGGGGATTTTGGTTTTGGAGATAATCCAAAAGATTTTTGAGAAAAAAAAGGAAAGAGGGGAGAGAAAAAACTTGGAAGAGAAGGGGATTTAGGGTTTTGAGATAATCCAAAAAGATTTTGAGAAGAAAAAGGAAAGAGGGGAGAAAGAAAACGTGAAAGAGAAAGGGATTTAGGGTTTTGAGATAATCCAAAAGATTTTTGAGAAAAAAAAGGAAAGAGGGGAGAGAGAAACGTGAAAGTGAAGGGGGATTTTGGTTTTGGAGATAATCCAAAAGATTTTTGAGAAAAAAAGGAAAGAGGGGAGAGAAAAAACGTGGAAGAGAAGGGGATTTAGGGTTTTGAGATAATCCAAAAAGATTTTGAGAAGAAAAAGGAAAGAGGGGAGAGAGAAAACGTGAAAGAGAAGGGGATTTAGGGTTTTGAGATAATCCAAAAGATTTTTGAGAAAAAAAAGGAAAGAGGGGAGAGAGAAAACATGAAAGAGAAGGCGATTTAGGGTTTTGAGATAATCCAAAAGATTTTTGAGAAAAAAAAGGAAAGAGAGAGGAATAAAAGAAAAAAAAAGAAAAGAAAAAAGGGAGAAAAAGATTCCCCTTCACGTTTTCTAGAAAGAAAACGTGAAAGAGAGAGAGGAGAAAGAAAGAAAGAAAAAAGGAAGGAAAGAAAAAGGAAAAAAAATATTTTTTAGAAAAAAGGATCTTCTAGAAAATTAGTGAAAAATTATAAATAGGCAAGAGGAGGATCCTTTTCCCAGACCATAGAGAGTGGAGAACGTGGGTGAGGGAGAGAAAAATGTGAGTGAGAGAGAGAAAAGAAAAAAAAAATCGAAAGAAAAGAGAAGAAGAAGAAAATAGAGAAAGAGAGAAGGAGAGAGAGAGAGAGAGAGAGAGAGAGAGAGAGAGAGAGAGAGAGAGAGAGAGAGAGAGGTGTTAATAAGAGAAGATCTAGAGGAAAAAGAGGGAAGGATCAGAGAGGCAGAAAAGAGGATGATGAGAAGATGCAAAGGAGAGAAGGAGAGAGAAGAAGCCTGAGGTAAGAATCACCCATCGCTTTTGTCAGTTTATTTTTTCAAAGTCAAAGCATACTGCAAATGCATGTCAGAGATTGGTGTCTAGCATTAAGAAGATGCCTCTGTTTGCATTAGGTTCCTTGACACAAAATGTTGGCCTCTGAGTCTTCTTTCTGACCATGTATTTGGATTTTATTTTCATGAGCTATATGATTTTATATTGATTTTATAGTACCACTGGCCAGAATCTGGAACAGACCTAACCAGTGTATTTGCCTGTACTTGGGGAATGTTTTCGACCTGCCTATGATCTCTTTTAGGATTAGGTTCCTTGAGACAAAATGTTGGCCTCTGAGTCCTCTTTCTGACCATGTATTCGGATTTTATTTTCATGAGCTATATGATTTTATATTGATTTTATAGTACCACTGGCCAGAATCTGGAACAGACCTGACCAGTGTATTTGCCTGTACTTGAGGAATGTTTTCGACCTACCTATGATCTATTTTAGTATTAGGTTCCTTGAGACAAAATTTTGGCCTCTGAGTCCTCTTTCTGACCATGTATTCAGATTTTATTTTCATGAGCTATATGATTTTATATTAATTTTATAGTACCACTGGCCAGAATCTGGAACAGACCTGACCAGTGTATTTGCCTGTACTTGGGGAATGTTTTCGACCTGCCTATGATCTTTTTTAGGATTAGGTTCCTTGAGACAAAATGTTGGCCTCTGAGTCCTCTTTCTGACCATGTATTTGGATTTTATTTTGATGAGCTATATGATTTTATATTGATTTTATAGTACCACTGGCCAGAATTTAGAACAGATCTGACCAGCGTATTTGCCTGTACTTGGGGAATGTTTTCGACCTACCTATGGTCTCTTTTAGGATTAGCCTCCTTGAGACAAAATGTTTGCCTCTGAGTCCTCTTTCTGAGGATATCTTTTAAGAATTTTTTGAGTAAGTACAGTGCCTTATGTGCCCATTTTGGTCCAGCCTGACAAAACTGTCATCTTGCTGCGTGTTCCATCATGTTTTGATTGATTCTCATGTGCTTTGGTTGTTTCTCACATGCCATATTTGATGCTATATTTGTTCACATGCTATGTTCGGATGCTCATATGCATACACTACTATAATTGGAATGGTCACACTGCCATAATTGGATGATTACTGCCATGATTGGAATGATCATACTCACATGCTATATTAAATGCTTTTTGTCATAATTAGGGTAGAAAACTCTACAATGGACAGAAAAGTAACATTTAGGGTAGAAAACCCTAAGATGGAAAGAAAATAATAATTAGGGTAGAAAACCCTAAAATGGAAAAAAGTAACATTTAGGGTAGAAAACCCTAAGATGGAAAGAAAATAATAATTAGGGTAGAAAACCCTAAAATGGAAAGAAAGTAACATTTAGGGTAGAAAACCCTAAGATGGAAAGAAAATAATAATTAGGGTAGAAAACCCTAAAATGGAAAGAAAGTAACAGTTAGGGTAGAAAACCCTAAAAAATGGAAATAAAATAATAATTAGGGTAGAAAACCCTAAAATGGAAAGAATGTATGTAACAATTTGGGTAGAAAATCCTAAAAAATGGAAATAAAATAACAATTAAGGTAGAATACCCTAAAATGGGAAGAATGTAACAATTAGGGTAGAAAACCCTAAAAAATGGAAATAAAATAATAATTAGGGTAGAAAACCCTAAAATGGAAAGAAAATAACAATTAGGGTAGAAAATAGCATACTAGATCATGCCATGTAGGCTCTTGCCTTATTTGCAATACATGCCATATTTGAAAGATTTTTAAACAATCTTACTGTATGTGATTTTTTTGTCATAAATGTTTTATGTGCCATATTTAGATAGAATATTCTACTTTTTGGCAATAACTTATTTTATGCAACACCCTAGTCAAACTGCCATATCTGCACACTTCTAGAAGACAATCTAGGCGTAGGGACGTGCATTTAGGCACCCACATTCTTGGGAAGGGCATAATGGGAATAATAAAATCTTAATAAAGAAAAAGTATTCTTTGCCAAACCTTCCAAAATTAGAATTCAGAATGAAAAGGGTAATTTAGGACGATTTGCCCCTCGGCAAACCCTAAACCTAGAATAGGTTCTAAACCCTAAACCTTGAATAGGTTCTCAATTTTTAACCTAGAACAGGTTATCTATCCCGAACTACGTGGATTCTGATTCCTAGGGCAAACCCTAGGATACGTAGGCCATTTGGGAGAAACCCAAATTTGGATCCACACCTTAGTTCACTTGGACTATCCATAGATCCACTAGGATATTTATCCAAACTTTAGTCCACTTGGACTATCCATAGATCCACCAGGATATTTATCTACACCTTAGTCCACTTGGACTATCCATAGATCCACTAGGATATCTATCCACATTCCAACCCAGATAGGGTTATCCATATTTTGACCCAAATAGGGTTATCCTTAGATCCACTAGGGCTACCTAGCAGTCCACATGGACTATCCAGATCCTAACCCATTGGATTTCTTAGCCTTTCAAGCATAAATTTCAACTTGAACAAAGAACTTAATCATGTACAAGCATAAATCACATCCATAAACTTTAATCACACCTGAACTACGATGGTGAACCTGATTTTTGGAATAATTCCGTAATACATAGGCAATCTGATGCATACAGATTCGGTTCAATGATATCAAACCCCTTGGTTTGGTTTTGTTTAACAAATAGAGTCTAGCACAGGAAAGGTATAGGGGACCGATTTGATCGGGCGGTTTGGGTGCCTAACCCCTTCCCATAACCGTAACCTGACACTTACCCAATCTCTGATGGACCAGAATTCCAATCTAAGGGTCATGAGTCAATCGAAGTCCTACCTTGGGGTGAGATTTCACATTTCTAAGGTCCTAGATCTAAATCTAGGTGGCGACTTCTAAAGATTTCCATCTTTGTCCTCACACATGGCCAGGAGTTGCGCATCACCAGCTACGTCAAGGGGTGCACATCTCCTTTGATTATCGGTAACTGGCCGATCTGTTGGGCATTACCTATGATGGCCCTATGGTGTACTGTGCGCCGGGAGAGCCACAGTTTGTTGAGATGGAGATGAGGGCAGAGATCGACAACCAGTTGCTCCGTCCTGATAGATGGCAGATGAGGGCTTGCTACTTGCATCCAGATCCACAGGTTTTCTGCAAGATTATCCAGCATAATCTGATCCCGCAGAGTGGGCATTATGAGAGGGTGTCTCAGCTGACCCAGTTCTTGATCTACTGCATCTGCACTCGCCAGCCGGTCTACCTTCCTTAAATCATCATGCGGACGATGATTAGTGCCACATTGTCCGGTCATATGGGTAATCTACCCTATGGACGCATGATTACCATGCTACTGACCCGTCTGAGGGTGGATCTGGTAGATGAGAAGATCCAAGAGAAGACCTTCTCGTCACCTCTAGATTGGGAGGCTATCTGCAAGATGGGGCTGCGAGATGTAGAGGTTAGCGATGAGGAGAGGAATGCGATGGTGCGCCCTCACACTCGGGTTGAGATGGCTGATGCTGAGGCTGCTGCTAGGGCTCGTGGGGATCCGGTCGATGATGATGATCGCTTATATATGGATGTCGATGCGATACCACCGCCATCACCCACGCATGCGGATAGGGCTGGTACTTCTGCTGCGGCGGCTTCGGTATCGGAGACCGGTCCTTCTCATGGGGCTGGTCCTTCACGCCCACCTTCTGATGACGTGCTGAGTCTGTTTCACGAGATTAGAGAGGCTCAGCGCGCATCGGATCTGAGGATAGGGGAGCTCCTAGACGCTCAGCGCCGGACTGATCAGAGGGTGGCTGATCTCACAACTAGTCTGCAGACGACTCAGACCCAGGTGGTATGGTTGACTAGGGTCTATGCCGAGGACTATGACAGAGACCGTGAGGCACCGTCTCCTCCTTCGCCTCCAGCTTCTTGATTGTACTTTTATATATATATATATATATATATATATATATATATATATATATATATATTTTGTCTTGTACTACAGAGTAACTGTCCGGGTTGTGGACTGTACTCTGCTTTAGCGATGTATATACGTTTTGTTTCTTTTACTCATTGTATATAACTGGTTTTCCCTTTAATAGATGCATTATTCTCTTTTTAATTCGGTTTCAATCATCACTTGTGCTTACAGTGTGTTTGTATTAAAGCTTTTAATTTATCCTATCTCAGTTCACAATGGTCTTGAATGCGTGTAAGTTCGGCGGGCAAAGCCCCGAAAAGCTCGATACCAAGTTGTCACACCCCAATTCCACACTGTTCAGAATGGTGTGATGAACCGCTAAATAACCAACGGTTCAACCAGGATCTCTAATAGACCATCCCCACGTTATCCAAACTTTACACACATCCACAATCATAATCAAGAGTAAATACAAAATAGCGGAAGTCTTATAAATAAATGAACTAAGAACTAAAATGATATCCACAAAAAATAGCAAATTATTCTGTGTTTAACTGAGACATAATATTTAAATACCAAATACATGTCTTATAAATCCAATAAAGAAATCTATAAAAATATCTAGTCAAATACACACGAGTTGCACTCGCAAGATGAGTCGTGTGTATCATCTTCAGCTCCAGCGTCCATGGCTGCTATATTCCCGTATGTAGACGCGTTCATATAATCTTCGACTGTGTAACCTGCATCATCAACTAAAAATATTCGACGTCGAGGGGTGAGCACACAACACGGCTCAGTGAGTAGCCAAAACAATGCAACAATACATATGCATGCAAAAAGTCAATTTATATCTTTGGTCCGGTTTATAGTTTGCAATGTGCAATAGAAAGGTTGGGTGGTCAAAGGTTAACGTTTATTGACACCGTCTCTATACACAGGGTGTGGAAGCCCGCCCGAAGGTTAACCTTTATCGTCGTCCCCATCCACCCTACCATAACATTATACAACAAAGGTTAACGTTTATTGCTATATAATGCTATACCAACACGTAAGCCCCTATTAGCGAGGGCTTGCAAACTGGACTCGCTACTAACCAATTCTAATGCCAAACAGTGTATCCAAGGCCTCACCCCAACATCCCTCAGAATGCCCATAGAGATAGAGCTAAGGCCCCCCGATAGAGTCAGAGACTACAAGGACCGAGACCACCTCCCCTGATACTCTACGACATAATAGTTCTGCTAAGGTAATGGCGATACGACGATGTCAATGCACAAGACTTGAGTTAGAGATAGAGCTAAAGTGCTGAGACCCGCCAAAGGTTAACGTTTATTGACGTTCTCATCACACCTCCCCTGATACTCGCTCGCATCAAGTACATCAACCACACACATACAAGCACATGCCTATTCCTATCATCATCATCATCATCATGTTATAAACCATAAAGTAAATATGCATGAACAAGTAATAGAAATATTGGATGGCATGCTGTATGCACATTACAAACATATTCGCATAGAATCAAACATG
>CM053269.1:99582546-99600794 GCA_028583415.1 Protea cynaroides
CACCTCGCCTCTCATGCTCATGCCCAGACGACGTAACAGGATGGTGATGAGATGACCATATGGAGGGTTACTGGCCTGATCGGCCAGGGTCGCCTGATGCATGGTCCTAATGACGAGGTATGGAAGAGAGACCCGCTCCCCAGTGCAGATGCAGTAAGTGATGTACTGAGTGAGCTGGGATAACTCACTATAATGGCCACTCTGGGGGACGATGTTGTGCTGGATGATGCGACTGTAGACCCGGGGTATAGGTCTCAGGCTAGCCACCTTCATAGGAGCCCCAGGGTTGAGTATCTGATCTGCTATCTCTCGGCGCAGATCCTCAGTCAGATAGCCCTTTACTTTGGGAGGGAAATATACTAGGTCTCCATCATTTGGAACCCCTAGAAGGTCGGCCAACTGATGGGTGTTAAAGGAAATGGGAACACCCCGGACATAACTGGAGATGCGTAAATCCCTACCTCGGTTGGGATCGTTCACATCTCCGTGCAGCTCTAGGTTAGCAAAGAAATGCTTAACCAAGTTAGGACGGGTGGTGTAGGTGTATGAGATGGCGGGCAACCAACCAAGCCTGTCGAACACCGCTCGCACGTCGAACCGGTCTAACTGTTCCAGGTTAACCCGACGCCCGGATTCTATGCCCTTACTATCGAACCACGGGAATCGAGCCTGTGCCTCCACGGAACAAAACCAGTGCTCGTCAAGCTGGGGAACTGGTGGCTAGGGAGCACGCGAACTCGAGCCATGAGGGCATTTCCCGAGAGCACGTCGAGGAGCCATTTCAATCTGCAAAACAAAAGAAAATAAAATAAAAAGTTAGATTTTGTCGAAATTTCGGCAGCATAACGGCTATAAATTGGAAAAAAGCCTCAAACTCACCCAGAAACATGGGGAGGAGGACTTACGTAACCCCCACACTCTTCAACAAACCAATCACAAGCAATTACAACATGAAATTTCAAGAAATCAAGAAAAATCAAAAAATTTCGAAAAAAATGGAAAACCTAGGTCAAAAAGGTGAAAAATTCTATTTTTATCAAAACCGTTCGGTGAAACCCCAAATTTGTTGAGGGCTTTTGCTATTGGGGGTCCCTAAACCCTTTCCTAGCCGAAGGAAAAGAGTTCCTACGGTTGGAATATCTCGAACAAGGAAAAACCTAAATTTCTACATATAGACGATATGGAAAATATCTAAAAACATGAGAGAGAGGGAAGAGACCTACCTGGAGACGATGTTCTACGCTTGGAATGGAAGGAATCGGCTTCAAATAGCACCGGTCGGACTGTAGCATTTTGGAACCCAGAGGGAAATCGCCACCGGATAGGAAGAGGAAAAGAAAAAGTGAGAAATTCTCACTTTTTCATGATTTTTAAAGCCAATTTGGGCATACCGGTCGACGGTTTTGCCTATAGCGGTCGACCGGTATCACCCCAGGTGTGCGACCGCTATGTCTCGGTCAGAATTCAAATTCTGACCGGTCGACTATACCGGTCGCAACACTGTATACAGAGTGTCGACCGGTATCTCCCAGACATGCGACCGCAATGTCTCGGTCAGAATTTAATTTCTGACCGGTCGACTATACCGGTCGCGGCATATTCCACAGAGGTGCGACCGGTATGTTGCGACCGGTATGCACCAGAAAAGTTGGAAAAAATTTCTAAAATTTTTTTAAAAATTGTGTAAATTGAAATTTTACTTCTCGACTATTTTCCCTTGTATTATGCAAGACTAACACTACTATTATTGAGGTTCTCACGTGTTACGTCTTTTTCTCAGATCCAAACAGAATAGTCTGAGATGGCAGGCGGAAATGGTCATAGGGGTCGGAAGTATCTAGAGGAAGAACAAGTTGAACAAGACCATGTTAGAGAGCCATGTCCAGAAGTGGAGGAGGAACAGGTCCCAGAAGTGCCGACAAATTTACCTGGTCCACCCCACAGGAATTCTGAGACCATTGTTACAAACCTGGTCTATCAGATGCAAGCTCAACAGAAGGAGTTCCTGAGCGAGGTACTGAAGATGCTCAGGCCAACAGGTTCTGTTCCCACGGGAGGTACGCCTGAGTCTGGAGAGAGAAATACCTCACAGCCGATGCAGGGTAGTCCAAGACCGATGGGCCAAGCACAGAACATACCACCACCGCATCAGTATCCATTGCATTCTGCTTACCCAGGAGCTTATCCGTACCCACCACCATGGTACAGAGCAGACATGCAGGGACAGCACGATCTGAGTAGGGCGGTGGATAGATTCCTGAATTTGAAGCCTTCATCATTTACTGGTAGAACAGGGAAGCCATTGTGGCCAGCACAGTGGGTTACAGAGATGGAGAAGAATTTTCGTCTGATGACATGTACAGAGGAGGAAAAGGTTTTATTTGCCACTCATATGCTGAAAGAAGATGCAAATTCTTGGTGGAATTCTACACGAGCATACCTGGAGAATAAGTATACACTGGTGGATTGGGAAGTGTTTAAAACTGCCTTCTTCGATAAATATTTTCCGAAGAGTTTCAGGGATCAAATGGAAAAGGAGTTCCTCAACCTACAACAATCTCAGTCGACCGTGGATGCTTATCAGCAGAGGTATGAAGAACTATTCTTCTTCGCACCAGCAAGTATGCAAGAGGAAGAGACCAAGACAAGTAGGTTCACTATGGGACTACGTGGAAGCATCAGAGAGCACATCTTGGGTCTGGACGAGAAGATCTATAACGAGGATGTGCAGGTTGCTAGAGTGATAGAGTCCAGTTAGAGGGACAACTTATTTTCTCAGAACAGGGGAGTAAAGAGACCTGCTAGTGAGAGTTCGGGTGGCGGTAATACTAGACCATTCCGCCTGTACAGGGCTCAGACCGCTACAGTGCCTGCAAGGAACAATGCGGCACCACCTGTGTCCCAGAATGCCGGATACAACCCAAATATCAAGTGTTTCAACTGCCAGTAGGTGGGTCATATTGCAAGGACCTGCACTCTACCTAAGAAGCAACCTCCCTAGTAAGGAAAATTTTATGCGGTCACCACGGAAGAGGCAGCTGCATCACCGGATGTGGTCACGGGTACGACTCTATCCCTTACTATTTGGCTTACCTTTATCATTTGTGTGTATGCGAATATAGAACTAAGGGATGATAGAAAATTCCAGGAATTGTAAATGTAGCTGTTATACCCGCCAGAGTATTATTTGACTCTGGGGCCACGCACTCCTTTGTTTCGATTTCTTTTGGGAAGCGAATGGAGTTACCAATCAAGCGCCTAAACCCAAGCTTGATAGTTCGCTCTCCACTAGGAGTCGAAGTGGCTTTGACCGAATATTATGGACCATGTACGGTATGTATTGAGGGCCGAGACTTAGAAGCAAACCTAGTACTACTTGAGATGGCAGACTTTGATGTCATCCTGGGAATGGATTGGCTAGGCCGTCATTCAGTCGTCCTTTTATGTGGTGAAAGGAAGCTTGTGCTTACTGACAAAGAGGGAAGGGAGTATAGCTTCGCTGGGATCAAGCTATCTAAGAAGCGGAAGCTGATTCTCTCCGCCCTAAAAGCTAAAAGATGCTTAGAGAAGGGGGGAGTGGGTTATCTAGTATCTGTAGTCGACACCACTGCGGAGTTGCCAAAGATGGAAGATCTAGAGGTGGTACGAGAGTTTCCAGATGTATTTCCAGAAGATCTTCTAGGTTTACCACCAGACAGGGCTACAAAATTTGTGATAGACCTCATGCCAGGTTCGGCGCCGGTGTCTAAAGCACCATACAGGATGGCCCCTACCGAGTTAAAGGAGTTGAAGACCCAGTTACAAGAATTATTGGATAAGGGTTTCATACGACCTAGCATATCACCATGGGGAGCACCGGTATTATTTGTCAAGAAGAAAGATGGAAGTGTACAGCTATGTATTGACTACCGTGAGCTAAACAAGTTGACGATCAAGAATCGGTACCCTTTCCCTAGGATCGATGATTTGTTCGATCAATTACAGGGTGCAAAGGTTTTCTCAAAGATTGATCTCCGATCAGGGTATCACCAATTGAAGATCAAGGCCGGAGATATTCCGAAGACTGCTTTCAGGACAAGGTATGGGCATTATGAGTTCCTAGTTATGTCTTTCGGGTTGACCAATGCTCCAGCGTCGTTTATGGAACTGATGAACCGAGTGTTTCATGATATGTTGGACACTTCGGTCATCGTATTCATTGATGACATATTGATCTACTCTAAGGACATGGAGACTCATACAACACATTTGAGGGCAGCTCTACAACGGATGAGACAAGAAAAGCTTTACGCTAAGTTCAAGAAGTGGGAGTTTTGGCTGAAGGAAGTTGCTTTCTTGGGCCATGTAGTATCTGAAGACGGTATCAAGGTTGATCCAAGTAAGATAACTGCTACAGTAGGATGGGAAGCACCAAAATCTGTTGCAGAAATTCAAAGTTTCCTTGGGTTGGCTGGTTATTATAGAAGATTCATGGAAGATTACTCCAGGATCGTTGTTCCACTCACCAGATTGACCAAGAAGGGAGAGAAATTCATATGGACAGATGAGTGTGAGAAGTGCTTTCAGACTTTGAAGTCAAGACTAGTCCCTGCACCTATCTAGACCATCCCAAAACCAAGCGTACCGTTTACTTTATATACGGATGCTTCGGGGTTGGGTATCAGGTTTGTATTGATGCAAGGAGAACAGGTGATTGCTTATGCATGAAGACAGTTAAAGGAGCATGAAAAGAACTATCCTACGCATGACTTGGAACTAGCAGCGGTTATTCATGCAATCAAAACTTGGAGACACTACTTGTATGGTGAGAAGTTTCAGATCAAGTCAGATCACAAGAGCTTAACTTATCTTTTCACTCAGAAGGATCTGAATATGAGACAGAGGAGATGGCTAGAATTGTTAAAAGATTATGACTGTGACATCTAGTACCATCTGGGTAAAGCAAATGTTGTGGCTGACGCCTTAAGCAGAAAGTGGGCATCGAAACCTGAGGCTGGATCAAGTACAAATGCTGCATTATGTGTCGTAGCTTCAAGTTCAATCGAAGGTGATGAAGAGTATATTATAGAGACTGCAGAAGACTCCGTTGAACAAGGCTTAATTCATAAGTTCACCATGATGTTCGTAGCTTTGAAGATCTCACCGGGTCTAGTTGATGAAGTCATGGTAGCAATCCTATAGGATCCTCACCTCAAGACAGTGCAAGAAGACTTAGAGAAGGGTACGATCAATCCTGACTTTACCTTGGATTCAGACAAAGGTACTCAGGTATCATGGACGGTTATGTATACCTGAGAGCGAAGACTGCGATATCCGAGACCGAGTTATGGCTGAAGCTCATTACACTCCATATTCGGTACATCCAGGAAGTACAAAAATGTACCATGATCTAAGAAGACTATATTGGTGGAGGGGTATGAAAGCAGATATAGCTCGTTTCGTGTTCCAGTGTCTGAATTGTCCACAAGTTAAAGCGGAAAGGTAGAGACCCACAGGTTTGCTACAACCATTATCGAAACCTGCGTGGAAGTGGGATTGTATTACTATGGATTTCGTCACCGGCTTACCTTTGACACCAAGGTCAGTGGATGCAGTTTGGGTTATAGTAGATTGTCTCACCAAGACAACTCGATTTATTGCGGTCAGACCTCAGTATACCATGGAGAAACTGGCCAAGTTATATGTTGATAATATAGTCAGACTTCATGGCATTCCAGAGAGTATAGTATCTGACAGAGATCCCCGTTTTACATCCAAGTTCTGGGAAGGATTACAAAAAGCTATGGGAACAAAGTTGAAGTTCAGTACAACTTTTCACCCTCAGACGGACGGACAGTCAGAGCGAACTATTCAAATTTTGGAAGATATGCTCCGAGCTTGTGCAATAGATTTCAAGGGAGCTTGGGATGAGAAGCTATCACTTATCGAGTTCGCTTACAACAATAGTTATCAGGCTACGATTCAGATGGCCCCATATGAAGCACTCTATGGGAAGAAGTGTCGTACACCCCTGTTATGGAACGAGGTGGGGGAAAGAAGAATTGTAGGACCGGAGTTTGTTGAAAAAACTTATCGAGTGATTGATCAGTTCAAAGAGAGAGTAAAGATAGCTCAAGTTCGACAGAAGCACTATGCGGATAATCGACGTCGAGATCTGGAGTTTGCATTGGGTGACAAGGTATTCTTGAAAGTATCATTGGTGCGAGGTCTGAAACGGTTTGGTAAGAAGGGGAAGCTGTGTCCCAGGTATGTGGGACCATATGAGATATTAAATCGACGTGGTAATGTAGCATATCAATTGGCTCTACCACCATCTATGTCCAGTGTTCATAATGTGTTCCATGTATCATTACTGAAGAAGTATGTCAGAGATCCATCGCACATCTTGACCGCTGATCCCCCAGACTTGACTGAAGACTTAACTTTCGAAGTGGTGCCTGTAATGATCTCAAGTCGAAAAGTTCAGCAACTTCGAACCAAGGATATCCATTATGTGAAGGTGCATTGGAGAAGCCAAAATGTGGAGGAAATTACTTGGGAAGAAGAGAGCGCGATGAGGAAGGAGTACCCTAACCTTTTCGACGATCAAGGTACGTTCAAATTTCGAGGCCAAAATTTCTTTTAAGGGTGGGGGAGTTGTAGAACCTACAGGAAAATTTCGGGACAAAATTTCTTTTAAGGGTGGTGGAGTTGTAAGACCCGCACTCCGTAAACCCGGTCTAAACCTTGGTTTTGTGTCGTGACAGGTCTTTCGATCATCATCGGGCCAGACGGGACGAGCGGACGAAAACCAGGTACGAAATCAGACCAAAGACGACCAGTTAAACTTGATTTCAGGTTGACCGGTCGATGGTACTGGTCTGGGTACCGATCGACCGGTATGGCCTGCGCAGCTATGTGCGGGAATCAAGAAATTTACTTCTGATGGTCCCACTTTCCTGATTTCGAATCCTAGAAGTTTCCTAATCCTAGTAGGGTTACTAAACCCTATTTTTAGCCTATAAATACACCCATAAACCTCCTCAAATCCTTTCCATTGTCTCTCGCAAACCCTAGGGAAAAAGGAAGAGGTTGGAAAGGAGAAGGATCTAGGAGGAAGAAGAAGGAGCCGCCATTACCGTTCGACGAAGCTCACGCTACGCCTGTCAATGGTAAGTGTTCGAATCAATCTTCTTATCCTATGTTACTTGTGTGGGTGGATCAATACCATGCAAGTAGGTATTAATCTAAAACCCTAAATTGGCCAGTAAACCATAAGTTGCCGTCAAACCCTAGATTTGAGTTTCGAGATGATATTCACCGAAACGAGACTCGAATGAGTTGGGGATAACTCTAACTCCAAGTTTAGACTTAGAATGCATAGGAGAAACCCTGAAAATCCATGTAGAGTGATCGACGGAAGTCGACAAATCAAGTGTATGGTCTTTCAGAGACATACCGGTCGACCATCCCTGTTGACAGTCTGTTCACAGTGCTGCGACCGGTATGGTGAGACCGGTCAGCTCTGAAAGACTGGTTTTGGATTTTGGTTGGTTTCCGACCTACATGAAACCCTAAGAAAAATATTCTAATGAAACCCTAATAATGTTGTAGGACTTTGTGATAGCATGTTTGGATCTTGCGACGTGGAGCAAGCTAACAAACAAGCGTCAGGTAAGGGAATCTGACCTAAACCTAATAATTAAGGGACAATAAATCTTTGTTAATCACTTGACTAAATATGATGTGATGTTTGTGCATATTCACATGCCTTCCTTTACTTTCAGTTATTATTAATGTTCATGCATTATTAGGATGTGATTGTTAGGCATGTGATTGTTTTCGTTAGTGTGTGGAGTGGGGCATGGGCCTGGGATCGCTCTTCACATTAGCACCTTTTGTAGTATTCTGTTTTAACATGCTTGGTACGGGTGGGGCATCAGGGGAAGGTCGTGGTACGGTGGTCTCCGATATTGATGTTGACCTGGCAATGGTTATGTGGCACTGTGGTCTCCGAGTCGACGTTGGCTTGTCCTCGATGCTTTAGCTCTATCTCTATGCCGTAGGGAGTTATGTTGGCATAGGGTCTACCTGCGTTATGTTTCTATCCTAGCGGGTTAGTTGCAGATAGGGCATCAGGGGAGGTGTGGGAATGCCTTAGCTCTATCTCTATGCCATAGACGGCTGTGCTGGGATAGAGCATACATTGATGACATATAGGATTGATTAGTTGCGAGCCCAATTTGCGAGCCTTGGCCAGTAGGGGCTTAGGTACTGGTATGGGTAGAGTATCAGGGGAGGTACGTGGGTATCTTAGCTCTATCTCTATTCCATGATGGGTGCATGTGGGCCAATGGGGGTGTGAACCATGGGGTGCCACACACTAGTGTATAGAGGTGAGGGGACCACCAATCCTTCCTATAGCACATTGCAAACTTAAAACCAGACCACAGCATAAAACTGATTGTTATTCATGCATAATATTGTGAAACTGTCTGATTGTATTACTGAGCTATGTTGTGACCTCACCCCTTGTACGTACATTGTTTTTATATGTTGATGCAGGTTATACTGTTGATGATTACGTGAACGCTCCGGCGTATGGAGGTGTTGCTACTCTGGATGTACAAGCAGGAGAGGACGAGCATGACGCTTCATGCGAGTGCCCTTTCTGCGTGTACCTTTGATCGGATTTTATTTATTTAATTTCCTTATTTTTGATTGGATTAAAGGGATGTAATGATATTATTTTATGTGTTTGAATTTGGAGAATTGGATATTATTTAAGTTATCAATAGATACTCAGTTCATTCTATTTAAGTCTTCCGCTGTATATTTATATTCTGATTGTGGTTACGTATAACGGTTTGTATGAGTGGACACGGCCTATTCGAGATCCTGGTGTGAATCGTTGGTTCAGTGACGGTTTACTCACACCATTCTGGTTGGATCAGAATTGGGGTGTGACAGAGATGCTAGCACAGAGAGGCTTGCATCAGTAGTGAGCAAGACCGGGAGGTAATCTCACACAAAAACTCTATTTTCTGTATCAGTGCCATATGGGAAGGGTTTGTAATCATATTTGATATATTTATATATTGTGTAACCTGTCAAGTGGATGCTTGACTGGAGTTGGGGTTGGTGCCTAGTGTAAGACCCGTGTCAAACTAACCCGGTCTTACCACCTTGAACCAGGTTTACCCATCATGGTCGAGTCATGTGGACCAAGGGCGTGATGGAGATCGAGATCCCATGTATTAAATCGACCCAAAAACACTTAAAATAAGGGAAGGGTCGCATACCCAGCCAAGTAAGGTCGGACCTCCCAAAACAGAATGTCAGACCCTCAGATTTGAAGGGAGGGTCGGACAGCTTAAGACCCTAGGGTCGACGGGATCATCGACCCTCCCATCGACCCCCGGTTTCTGACGAATATAGAAATTAGGAAATTTCCTAATTTTCGATTGGGATTCTTTCCAAATCTCAATGGGACTAATATAGGACATTCCTACTGTATTTAAAGGACGTCCCTAAGCCACTTTCACTCCTTTTACAACCCTAATTGAATTGAGAGAAAGAGAGAAGAGGGAAAAGAGGAAGAAAGGAGGCAAGGAAGAAGACTTAGCAAAAGGAGAAGAATTTCCAGAGAAAAGTAATCTTCTCAGGTATGGATACTAATTCCATGAGTTTCTACAGACCTTAAGTTAGATATGGTTGAGTGTAGGATTTTGGAGAAACCGAAACCATCCATCAATGGTTAGGTTTTCATGGAAAACCATAGGAGGATGCACGAAAACTGTTTAGATGGATTATACATGGTTCTAGACCATGGAATGACTGTTGAATGAATGTAGGAAGTAAGCCATAGGACCCAAACACGAAGAATGGATTTAAAAGTGGAAATTGGACCAGAGTGCACCAAGGGTCGCACCGAGGGTCGATTGACCATCCGACCCTAGGTAATTCTGACCATCGACCCTCAGCATTCGGGAAGTTCAGAATGAGGGGAGGGTCGATAGACCCATCGACACTAGCATCGACCATCAGTTGATAGAATGGTTTTAAATTCTGAATTAATTCTAATTAAATTCTATCGACTTGGTTAGGTTTGCTAGCAATATAATAACGTTATAACGGTGATTCTAAAGCTTGGAAAAGTATCTTTTAGCAAGCTAAGGTGAGGAATCTTAACTCCAAACTAAATTGGTTAATAATAAACTGTTTTCACTTTCTTGAGTCCTATGCTATGTTTGATTCTATGCGAATATGTTGTAATGTGCATACAGCATGCCATCCAATATTTCTATTAATTGTTCATGCATATTTACTTTATTGTTTATAACATGATGATGATGATGATGATGATGATGATAGGAATAGGCATGTGCTTGTATGTGTGTGGTTGATGTGCTTGATGCGAGCGAGTATCAGGGGAGGTGTGATGAGAACGTCAATAAACGTTAACCTTTCGCGGGTCTCAGCACTTTAGCTCTATCTCTAACTCAAGTCTTGTGCATTGACATCGTCGTATCGCCATTACCTTAGCAGAACTATTATGTCGTGGAGTATCAGGGGAGGTGGTCTCGGTCCTTGTAGTCTCTGACTCTACCAGGGGGCCTTAGCTCTATCTCTATGGATGTTCTGAGGAATGCTGGGGTGAGGCCTTGGATACACTATTTGGCATTAGGATTGGTTAGTAGCGAGCCCAGTTTGTAAGCCCTCGCTAACAAGGGCTTACGTGTTGGTATAGCATTATATAGCAATAAACGTTAACCTTTGTTGTATAATGTTATGGTAGGGTGGATGGGGACGACGATAAACGTTAACCTTCGGGCGGGCTTCCACACCCTGTGTATAGAGGCGGTGTCAATAAACGTTATCCTTTGACCACCCAACCTTTCTATTGCACATTGCAAACTATAAACCGGACCAAAGATATAAATTGACTTTTTACATTAATATGTATTGTTGCATTGTTTTGGCTACTCACTGAGCCGTGTTGTGTGCTCACCCCTCGACGTCGAATATTTTAGTTGATGATGCAGGTTATACAGGCAAAGATTATATGAATGCGTCTACATACAGGAATGTAGCAGCCATGGACGCTGGAGCTGAAGATGATACACACGACTCCTCTTGCGAGTGCAACTTGTGTGTATTCGATTAGATATTTTATAGATTTCTTTGTTGGATTTATAAGTCATGTATTTGGTACTTAAATATCTATGTCTCAGTTAAACACAGAATAATTTGCTATTATTTATGGATATAAATTCTAGTTCTCAGTTCATTTATTTATGAGATTTCCGCTATTGTGTATTACTCTGATTATGATTGTGGGTGTGTGTAAAGTTTGGATAACGCGGGGATGGTCTATTAGAGATCCTGGTTGAACCGTTGGTTATTTAGCGGTTCATCACACCATTCTGTACAGTGTGGAATTGGGGTGTGACACCTAGGACACAGTTGTAGCTGTGAATGCGGTTGATGTTGTAGCATCGGGGTTGTAGGTGCAACCGTAGCATTATTGTTGATTATTGGGTATATACGAAACCCTAGTTAAGGTATTTCCCCGTGGAGTAGCCCTCACAGTGTGTGATTGGTGAACCACATTATATTGTGTGTCCTGTAGATGTTATTATGAGTGTGGATTAGAAGTCTGTGTGCTGCAGGTTTGGGTGTACACACTTGGCAAGCCTAGCCCCTGGTATGGATACCTGTGGGTGTGTGGTTGGTGTGTGCACGAAATTTGTATGATAAGTTGACTGTGAGAAAATCTTAAGTAGTCAGCTCAAGGCAGCACAACACAAAGTGATTATCAGCTCTTGGTAGCAACTTGCATAGCATCAGGCCAAATCATTATAGTGGAAAGGATTTTAGTGGTCACTGATTCACCCCCCCCCCTCAGTATCAACCTGGGAATAACAATTGGTATCAGAGCTGAGTTCCCCAGGGAGGAAGACTAACAACTTCGGGTACAGACAGTGAATTGAGACTGAGAAATGGCATCCAGTGAAGACCACTACAAGAGTGGAAGAAGCCCAATATTTGATGTGTCCAACTACAGTGTGGGGAAAGTGAGAATGCAAGCATATTTGATAGCTCAAGGCTATGGACTATGGCTAACAGTGAAGAACAGCTACAAGCACACCACAGAAGACATCACTAATATAGTGGAGATGAAGAAGAGAGAAAATGAAGCCAAGGCAGTCACAACCCTTCTAGCTTCACTTGTGAGCAATGAGCTCACTAGAGTTATCAGCTGTCCTACATCCAAAGAAATCTGGGACAAGCTGAAGGGTGTACATGAAGGAGATAGCAAAATCAAAGAGGCAAAATTGCAAATCCTTAGATCACAGTTTGAGAGTCTGAAGATGACTGAGGAAGAAAACATTGAGGTCTATCTCAATAGAGTGAATGGAGTCACCAACGCAATCAGAGCACTGGAGGAAGAGTTGAAAGAAGTTCATGTTGTCAAGAAGGTATTGAGAACCCTGCCCAAGATGTATAATGCAAAAGTGTCTGCACTTGAAGAAATTACCACCTTGGACAGTTTAACCATTGATGAGCTACATGGCATCCTGACCACTTATGAGATGAGAGTGATAGAACCAGTACCAGTGGAAAAAGAAGTTGCTTTTGAATCTATAAAGAAGTTAAAAATTAAATAACCAGAAGAGTAGTCAAGAGCAGAAGACAATAGTGATTCTGATGACTCAGTTGATGAGCATATAGCTTATCTAAGACACTTTGCGTCCGAATGTCAGAAGAAGGGAAGAATCTATGACTCTGATGATGAAGAACCCAATGAGAGTTAAGACCAGAGAGGAAAAAAAAATTTGTGCCCAAGAAGAAGAGTCTGCGTGCAAAGAAGAACAAATATTCCTCAGATGAATAAACAGAGGATGATGATGATGAGGTCCTCTTCATGGTCCTTCTTGATGAGCTTTAAGGGACGAAGAAAAAATCTAAAAAGAAAGATGGAGCTGAAGAAGAGCTTGATCTTGAGGCTGAATTATTTGCAGCTCTTACAGAACTCAGAACAGAGAGGAAAAAGAACAAAAATTTAAATGATCAATATAATGAAGCAACTGATCTGATCAATCAACTGAAAGTCACCATTGAAGAATCAAAGAAGATAGCAAATGATCTAAATATTGGGCTGTCCTCAAAATCAGATGGTTGTGCAAAGCTTGAGGAAGAGATTCTGAGACTAGAAACTGAGTTTACAAGCTCTGTGAGGGAAAACAGGAGTTACATGGAAGCAACAACATCATCTCCATCAGTATCTATCCTAAAATCAAAGGAGAAGATAGTAACAGATCAAGAGATTGAGGATGACTGCTCACAAATGGAAGAGGAGAATATTCAGGATGAGATTCTAAGCTACCAGAGGTCATCTCACATCAAGTCTGGACTTGGTTATGAGAAGCAGAGGACAGAAAAAGCTCAAGGTAAAGGGTCTGTTGAGAACCCCATTGTGTTTGTCAAAGCAAAATTGATGAGGCCACATGTTGAGAAACAATTTGAGAACAAAACTGACAGAGATGGCATCAGTACAGTTAACCAGCACAGGCAAAGGAAGCAAGACAAAAATCCCAGGCAAAGAGAGAGCTTCAAAGGGTACTATTACGACTGTGAAGGTTATGGACACAAAATTGCAGAATGTAGAAGACAAGTTAGACAACCAGTGTTCACAAGCAGCAACAGATTTGCTCCTTTGGCAGAAGAAAAGATTGAATGCTTCAGGTGTCAGAGATTTTGTCACATAGCCAGAAATTGTCAGACACTTCTTTCATATCAAAGGAAACGAAGAGGGAACATTAGAAGAAATACTCCTAGAAGACCAACTCAAAGAGAAGAAAGAGTTGTGAAAGAAAAGGCAAGAAAACCCATCACAATGAAAAAAAAAGCAGTGTGCGTTGAAAAGAGCAAGAAAAAGGGAAATAAATCCTTAATTGTACAGACAACTCCTAAAGCCGAAAGTAGACCTATACCATGGATCTTAGACAGTGGGTGCTCCACTCACATGACAGGGGATAGAAAGATTTTTTCAAGTCCGAATCTTGAGCGGGTGGTTCAGTTAGATTTGGAAACAATGATGGTGCAAGGATCAAAGGAAGAGGAATAGTCAACATCTGCTGTGCACAATTGAAATCCCAGAAGGTTTTACTAGTCAATGGCCTGAAACACAATCTCTTGAGTGTGAGTCAAGTTTGTGATCAAGGAAATGAAATAACCTTCACCAAAAATGGTTTTATGATAAAAAAAAAGGTTGAAAAAGGGAGAGTAGTGGCACAAGGGACAAGAACACGGGGCAACCTATATGTTCTTTCGAAAAACCGATTGTCTACTAGCTATGTGCTTGGCCAAGTATGTTGATGACGAAAAAGGGCACTAGTGGCGGTGCATCCTTTTTTTTAAAGGTTTGGTGGCCTAGCAAAGCGGAGAAGAGTTTAATAGCTACAGTCAGTGGTGATCAAGTGGCAGATGTCTTCAGAAAGATCTTCTCAAAGAACTCAGTTGAGTGACTCTCAAAGTCAAGTTAAGAGTTGTGACTCTTAGTTCTTTGGAGATGGTACAGATGTAGGGGGAGTTGGTATCCGAAATACATCATTGTTCATCTATGGGATTGGAAAGATGTGATGGGCACTCCTATAGGTGAGTCCATTCAGAGGAAGTTCTGATATAGGGGGAGCAAGTGATGAAAGGGGGGAGTTGATGTCTACACAGCATCTTCTTTCATCCGTGGGATTGGAAAGATGCGGGGGCACTCCCACAGGTGAGGCTATGTAAGAAGAGTTCCTATGAAGGAAGAGCACCTATGATGGGGGAGCATTTCTAAGGGGAGTCTATACAGGTGAGGCTATGCCCTTTGGGACTTGTTGTCAAAGGGGGAGAGAAAGGTTGAGAAAGGCTATGTGGTGTTAGTACTTGATATCATGTGGAGATATCATATAGGTAGGTTGCCAACAATTCCAAAGGAGGAGATTGTTGGAACCTTGGCCAAGTTGTGATGTTGTCAGCAACTTTGTATTGTGTGTGTTGTCATTGTTGGCAATCTCTAGATAGTTGGCAGGATGATATGGAGGAGAGAGAATGTCAGCAAGACATGCAGGAGGATAGAAAGAAAAGAAAAACATGAATACAGCACAACATGCATGGTTTGACAGTGTGGACAGCTCAGCAGACGGCTCAGCAGGCACAGTAGACTGAGTGGACAGCAGACAGAGTAGACAGCTCAGCAGGCCCAGCAGACTGAGTGGATAGCACAGTAGACTGAGTGGACAACTCAGCAGGCACAACAGACAGAGTGCAGACAATAGCAAGCATGGTCAGACAGGTGGACAGCTCCTACCTGAGAAAAAAAGAGGAGAAAGAGTGTTTGTAGGACTCTCTGACAGACAGGGAGACTGGGCAGTCAAGACAGGGTGACGGGTTGATGCAGCAGTCGAAGAGAATGCAGTTCAGCTGATGAGAAAGCCCAGATGAAGAGAGAGAAATAAGAGAGAGAAAGAAGAGAGAGAAAATAAAGGAGAGAGAATGGGTGGGGACCAGGTGGGTCCCACTTTGGGTGGCCAGGCCAGCATGGCAGCCAGCCCGGGCCAGCAGGGCCGATGCCCCTGGCACCAGGCCATGCCAGCATGCCCAGCAGCATGCACATGCCAGGGCCATGCGCACTGCACAGCAGGTGCCACGCACATGGAGGGAGCCATGCGCACAGCATGCCACGCACAGCAGGCAGCCGCGCGCACAGTAGGCAGCCGCGCGCACAGCACCAGTTGCGCGCACAGCAGGCAGCCGCGCGCACAGCACCAGCCGCGCGCATAGCAGGCAGCTGCGCGTACAGCACCAGCAGCGCGTACCGCACCAGCAGCGCGCACAGCACCTGCCACGCTCACAGCACCAGCCGCGCGCATAGAACCCGCGTGCAGGCAGCCGCGCGCATCATCTGTTCGATGAAATGCCACAATGAAGAGTCCAATCTGAAGGCTTCAAGTGGCACCGAGTTTCGCTGACGGGATCTGACCGATCCAGCTGTCTAAATCAGAAGAACCCCTCTCTGCCAATCAAAAGTCGACAGCGGCGTACGGTACATCAGAAGCGAAAATGATTATGTGTGTTGCGGCGCATGGAATCAAGGTAGAAGATTTCATTTGGAATGTTATCAGTGGCCAAACTTCTTTTGATCATATCTCAGTCGTCCGATCTCGAATTGAGGCATATAATATGTCAAACTAAAGGTATTTCGATGTAGAAGCCAGTGGGAGAGGTTGGAGCTCGAGCAGAAAGCCGAAAATGGAAATTTTGAAGGAAACCCTCCATTGAAGCTTCTCAGAGAGAGAGTGACTCCTACTGCCTGTGTGAGGCCATGAAAGCTTCGTTGAAGCTTGAAGAGAGTGTGTGGACCAGCTGTGAGCGTCCAATGGAGTCATTGTGGTGAAGAATGACCTGTGTAGCTCGAGAGGAGGCTGAGATGCTAGCACAGAGAGGCTTGCATCAGTAGTGAGGAAGATCGGGAGGTAATCTTGCACATAAACTCTATTTTCTGTATCAGTGCCATATGGGAAGGGCTTGTAATCATATTTGATATATATATTGTGTAACCTGTCAAGTGGGTACTTGACTGGAGTTGGGGTTGGTGCCTAGGAAACAGTTGTAGCTGTGAATGCGGTTGATGTTGTAGCATCGGGGTTGTAGATGCAACCATAGCATTATTGTTGAGTATTGGGTATATACGAAACCCTGGTTAGGATATTGCCCCGTGGAGTAGCCATCACAATGTGTGATTGGTGAACCACGTTATATTGTGTGTCTTGTGGATGTTATTATGAGTGTGGATTAGAAGTCTGTGTGCTGCAGGTCTGGGTGTACACACTTGGCAGGCCAAGCCCCTGGTATGGATACCTGTGGGTGTATGGTTGGTGTGTGTACGAAATGGGTTTGATAAATTGACTGTGAGAAAATCTCAAGTAGTCAGCTCAAGGCTGCACAACACAAAGTGATTATCAGATCTTGGCAGCAACTTGCATAGCATCAGGCCAAATCATTATAGTGGAAAGGATTTTAGTGGTCACTGATTCACCCCCCTCTCAGTATCAACCTGGGAATAACATTTTTCTTCTTCTCTCTCTTTCTCTCTCTATTTCTTTTCTCACTCTTTCTCTCTCCCTCTCTTTCAACTTCTCACTCTCTCCTGCTTTCTTTCTCACTCTCTCTCTCTCTCTCATACTTCTCTCTTTCTTCTTTTCCCTCCCTACCTTTCTCTCTCTCTCTCTCTCTCTCTCTCTCTCTCTCTCTTTTTCCTTTTCTCTTTCTCTCCCTTTCTCTCTTTATCTTCTCTCTTTCTACTTCTGTCTCTCTTTTTCGCTAGGTCAAAAAAGCGATAACTAGAAATTCTCCCCAAGTAGGATTTGAACCGTTGCAACTGATTGGTAGTGCGATTAGAGCTCCGTGGGCTACGATAAACCCCGAAAGACACTGCTCAGCCTATGTCCTCCAACGTTAGGTAGTATCTTGCGCTTAAATGGACTGGCCCAGCTTTTAGTGAAAATCTAGATGATCTACGACCACCATTGCGCGTTAGCACGCGCAGTTGTTTGATTGCTGCTAGCGCGATACGGATTTTTGGCCGTATCTTGCAGGTGACGACGACGTTGAGTTGGCGGCGGAGGAAGACTCGGCATTCAGGCGACCCGCCCGGTGTTGTGGTACGTAGTGGGTTTAGTACGCCCCTCCAAAACGGCTCCGAAACAAACAAAAAGGTGCGTGCCGCACTCACGGCTTTCTTTGTTAAAATTTTGTCTTGATCAAAGAACTTTATCTCCCATGTTGTGGAAAGCTTTACGAAATGGATTGTGCGCTTCTACTATGGTGCCACAAATTCGCAAACTGATCCCGACGCAGTTGAATAACGCCAGTACCCCGCACCCCGCACCCCGTAAGCGAAATGAAACTCTTAACGAAGTGCAGTTTACGGATCGTAAAACAGGCATCCAAGCCACGCTAAATCTGGTTGACGAACAGAGATAGAATCAGACCGATTCCCGAAACGCCTTTCTGGATATTCCTCAATGTCCCGGCTATTCACGGAACGTGAGAAGCAGATGAATAATCATCTGCTTTCGAAAGAAATCAAAGAATTTCTTGGGAATCCTACAAGATCAGTTCGTTTTTTTCTCCGACGGATGGTCGGAACTTCATCTGGGTTCGAATCAGTAATCGTCTCTCTCTCTCTGTCTCTTCTCTCTCTACTTCCCTCTCTATGT
>CM053269.1:99601294-99616448 GCA_028583415.1 Protea cynaroides
ATATACCCAATACTCAACAATAATGCTACGGTTGCACCTACAACCCCGATGCTACAACATCAACCACATTCACAGCTACAACTGTTTCCTAGGCACCAACCCCAACTCCAGTCAAGCACCCACCTGACAGGCTACACAATATATATATATCAAATATGATTACAAGCCCTTCCCATATGGCACTGATACAGAAAATAGAGTTTATGTGCGAGATTACCTCCCGATCTTCCTTACTATTGATGCAAGCCTCTATGTGCTAGCATCTCGGCCTCCTCCCGAGCTACACAGGTCATTTTTTACCACAATGACTCCATTGGACGCTCACAGCTGGTCCACACACTCTCTTCAAGCTTCAACGAAGCTTTCATGGCCTCACACAGGCAGTAGGAGTCACTCTCTCTCTGAGAAGCTTTAATGGAGGGTTTCCTTCAAAATTTCCATTTTTGGCTTTCTGCTCGAGGTCCAACCTCTCCCACTGGCTTCTACATCGAAATACCTTCAGTTTGACATATTATATGCCTCAATCCGAGATCGGACGACTGAGATATGATCAAAAGAAGTTTGGGCACTGATAACATTCCAAATGAAATCTTCTACCTTGATTCCATGCGCCGCAACGCACATAATCATTTTCGCTTCTGACGTACCGTACGCCGCTGTCGACTTCTGATTGGCAGAGAGGGGATCTTCTGATTTAGACAGCTGGATCGGTCAGATCCCGTCAGCGAAACTCGGTGCCACTTGAAGCCTTCAGATTGGAATCTTCATTGTGGCATTTCATCGAACAGATGATGCACGCGGCTGCCTGCACGTGGGTTCTATGCGCACGGCTGGTGCTGTGAGCGTGGCAGGTGCTGTGCGCGCTGCTGGTGCGGTACGTGCTGCTGGTGCTGTACGCGCAGCTGCCTGCTATGCGTGCGGCTGGTGCTGTGCACGCGGCTGCCTGCAGTGCGTGCAACTGGTGCTATGCGCGCGCGGCTGCCTACTATGCGCGCGGCTGCCTGCTGTGCGTGGCATGCTGTGGACATGGCTCCCTCCATGTGCGTGGCACCTGCTGTGCAGTGCGCATGGCCCTGGCATGTGCATGCTGCTGGGCATGCTGGCATGGCATGGCCTGGTGCCACGGGCATCGGCCCTGCTGGCCTGGGCTGGCTGCCATGCTGGCCTGGCCACCCAAAGTGGGACCTACCTGGTCCCCACCCATTCTCTCTCCTCTTTCTCTCTCCTCCATTTTCTCTCTCTTCTTTCTCTCTCTTCTTTCTCTCTCTTCTTTCTCTCTCTTCATCTGGGCTTTCTCATCAGCGGAACTGCATTCTCTTCGACTGTTGCATCAACCCGTCACCCTGTCTTGACTGCCCAGTCACCCTGTCTCGAGAGAGTCCTGCTGAACACCTCTCTCCTCTTTTTTTTTCAGATAGGAGCTGTCCACCTGTCTGACCATGATTGCTGCTGTCCCGGACTCTTCGCTATGCCCGTTGAGTTGTCCACTCGGCCATCTGTGCTATCCACTCGGGCCGCGCAGCTGCCGCTCAGCTACCTCCTGAGCTGTCTACTCTGTCTGCTGTCCACTCGCCCATCTTGCCTCGCCGAGCTGTATGCTGAGCTGTCCACACTGTCAAACCATGCATGCTGTGTTGTATACATGTTTTGCTTTTCTTTCTATCCTCCTGCATGTCTTGCTAACATTCTCTCTCCTCCATATCATCCTGCCAACTGTCTAGAGATTGCCAACAATGACAACACACACAATACAAAGTTGCTGACAACATCACAACTTGGCCAAGGTTCCAACAATCTCCTCCTTTGGAATTGTTGGCAACCTACCTATATGATATCTCCACATGATATCAAGTACTAACACCACACAACCTTTCTCAACCTTTCTCTCCCCCTTTGACAACAAGTCCCAAAGGGCATAGCCTCACCTGTATAGACTCCCCTTAGAAATGCTCCCCCATCATAGGTGCTCTTCCTTCATAGGAACTCTTCTTACATAGCCTCACCTATGGGAGTGCCCACCGCATCTTTCCAATCCCACAGATGAAAGATGATGCTGTGTAGACATCAACTCCCCCTTTCATCACTGCTCCCCCTATATCAGAACTTCCTCTGAATGGACTCACCTATAGGAATGCCCATCGCATCTTTCCAATCCCATAGATGAACAATGATGTATTTCAGATACCAACTCCCCCTACATCTGTACCATCTCCAAAGAACTAAGAGTCACAACTCTTAACTTGACTTTGAGAGTCACTCAACTGAGTTCTTTGAGAAGATCTTTCTGAAGACATCTGCCACTTGATCACCACTGACTGTAGCTATTAAACTCTTCTCCTGCTTTGCTAGGCCACAAAACCTTAAAAAAAAAGGATGCACTGCCACTAGTGCCCTTTTCTATCATCAACATACTTGGCCAAGCACATAGCTAGTAGACAATCAGTTTTCTGAAAGAACATATAGGTTGCCCTGTGTTCTTGTCCCTTGTGCCACTACTCTCCCTTTTTCAACATTTTTTTTATCATAAAACCATTTTTGGTGAAGGTTATTTCATTTCCTTGATCACAAACTTGACTCACACTCAATAGATTGTGTTTCTGGCCATTGACTAGTAAAACCTTCTAGGATTTCAATTGTGCACTGCAGATGTTGACTGTTCCTCTTCCTTTGATCCTTGCACCATCATTGTTTCCAAATCTAACTAAACCACCTGCTTCAGCATTCAGACTTGAAAAAATCTTTCTATCCCCTGTCATGTGAGTGGAGCACCCACTGTCAAAGTCCATGGTGTAGGTAACTCTACGTCCAGACATATTTACTTTTGAGATGGGTGGTGCCTGAAAATCATCAAAATCAGTGAGAAATCATTTATACTTCATGTAGGCACGCTAACCGATATAAAATTCAAAATCTCCAATTCATTTTGAAATAAATACTGTCTTTTCTATGTAGGGTCGATGGTGAGGGTCGCTGGTGTGTCCGACCCTTGGTATCCGACCCTGGGAATGACCTGTTCTTCCCGAGAGCTGACGGTCGATGCGAGGGTCGATGGGTGTCCGACCCTCAGTCCGACCCTCGATTTTCTGCCAGATTCCCGAGAGCCGAGGGTCGATTGGAGGGTCGATGGTGTCAGTCGAATTGTCCGACCCTCGGACCAAAAATCAGATTTTTAAGATCCGATTCTGGGTCAATTCTCACTATTCCTCCTCCGTTTCGACTCGTCTCTACTCTCCGAGTTACTACAGTGCTACTTCACTATTGTGGATCGTCCTTAGTCCGAGTTTCGACATCCACATCACCTTAAAAGGTATAATTTCCCAACTTTACCTGTTTTTAGGTTTTTATTTCTAGGTTTTTTCTCATTTAACTCGTATTTTCCAAATTAATCTTTTTCCAACCGTAAAAATTTGATTTTTATTGGGGTCTTAAGTTATTGGGGTCTTGAGGAACGAAAGCCCTCAAAAAATTTTGAGTTACATCGGTTGGTTGTTGAGAAACTTAAATTTTTCTCTTTTTGCCCTAATTTATCAAAAATTTTGATTTTTCTTGAATTTCTCCAAATTGGACCTTATCCGTTAAAATTTTCTACTGCATGTAGATTGTAGGATATGTTTTAACCTACGTAAGTTCTTACGCCCACTTGTATGGTGAGAAATGGGACTTTATTGTCAACTTACGTCGTTATTAAGTCAAATTTTGGATTTCTATCCTACTAAATCCTTGTTTATTTTCTCTTTCTTATTGTTGCAGATTCTATGGCCCGTACTAAAGTACCAAGATTGCGTGATCCACTTCACTTCTGTTCAAACGAAGCCGAGGCACAGTATGCTGACTATGCCCGTAAGAAAGTGGAAGGGGGTCGCATGGTGAACTTGGCTGAGCTAGCCTTGTTCAATGTAGAGGGAGCATTCGGTGATATGGGGTGGCTCCCTGCCATCACATACGACGCGTGCACCTGTCCAGACTTGGTGCGCCAGTTTTATTGTAATCTCCAGGTGGTGGGGAATTACAATGATGTTGAGCACGGCCAGGAGTTGCGCATCACCAGCTACGTCAAGGGGGTGCACATCTCCTTTGATTATCAGCAGCTGGCCGATCTGTTGGGCATTGCCTATGATGGCCCTAGGGTGTACTGCGCGCCGGGAGAGCCACAGTTTGTTGAGATGGAGATGAGAGCTGAGATCGACAACCAGTTGCTCCGTCCCGATAGATGGCAGATGAGAGCTTGTTACTTGCGTCCAGCTCCACGGGTCTTCTGCAAGATTATCCATCATAATCTGATCCCGCAGAGTGGGCATTATGAGAGGGTCTCTCAGCTGATTCAGTTCTTGATCTACTGTATCTGCACTCGTCAGCCGATCTGCCTTTCTTACATCATCATGCGGACGATGATTAGTGCTACATTGTCCGGTCATAGGGGTAATCTACCCTATGGACGCATGATTAAAGTGCTACTGACCCGTCTGGGGGTGGATCTGGTAGATGAGAAGATCCAGGAGAAGACCTTCTCGTCGCCTCTAGATTGGGAGGCTATCTGCAAGATGGGGCTACGAGATGCGGAGGTTTGTGATGAGGAGAGGAACGCGATGGTGCGCCCTCACACACGGGTTGAGATGGCTGATGCTGAGGCTGCTGCTAGGGCTCGTGGGGATCTGGTCGACGATGATCGCTTATATATGGATGTCGATGCGATACCACCGCCATCACCCATGCATGCAGATAGGGCTGGTACTTCTGCTGCGACGGTTTCGGTACCCGAGACCAGTCCTTCTCATGATGCTGGTCCTTCACGCCCACCTTCTGATATGATGGAGATGTTGCGCGAGATCAGAGAGACTCAGCGCAGATCGGACCTGAGGATGGGGGAGTTACTAGATGCTCATCGCATGAGAGTGGATGAGCTGTTGGCTGCTCAGCACACATCTGATGCGCGGATAGATGAGCTCATGGCGATCCAGCGTATGACTGACAGGAGAGTAGTCGATATCACAGCTAGTCTACAGACAACCCAGACTCAGATAGCCTGGTTGACTAGAGTCTATGCTGAGGACTACGACAGACATCGTGAGGCTCCACCTCCTCCTTCGCCTCCAGCTTCCTGATTGTACTTTCCATTTCCTTGTACTACAGAGTAACTGTCCGGGTTGTGGACTGTACTCTGTTTTAGATATACGTTTACTCTTTTTTTCGTTCTCATTGTATGTCAACTTGTTTCTCCTTTTAATTGATGTATTATTCTCTTTTTAAAATTTGGTCTCAACGTCACTTGTGCTTATAATGTGTTCATATTACTGTTTTTATTTTTATCCTATCTCAGTTCACTATTACTGTGAATGTATGATAGTTCAGCGGGAAAGGCCTGAGATGCTCTGATACCAAGTTATCACACCCCAATTCCGCACATTCCAGAATGGTGTGATGAACCGCTAAATAACCAACGGTTCAACCAGGATCTCAAATAGGCTATCCCCGCGTTACCTGAACCTTCATATACTCACCATCATAATCAGAGTAAATACACAATAGCGGAGGTATTATAAATAAATGAACTGAGAACTAAAATGGTGTTCATAAACAATAGCAAATTATTCTGTGTTCAAACTGAGACATAAATAATTAAGTATCAAATACATGTCTATAAATCCAATAAAGAAACCTATAAAATATCTAATCGAATACACACGAGTTGCACTCGCAAGAGGAGTCGTGTGTATCGTCTTCAGCTCCAACTTCCATAGCTGCTACATTCCCGTATGCTGACGCGTTCATATAATCTTCAACTGTATAACCTGCATCATCAACTAAAAATATTCGACGTCGAGGGGTGAGCACACAACACGGCTCAGTGAGTAGCCAAAACAATGCAACATTACATATGCATGCAAAAAAATCAATTTATATCTTTGGTCTTGGTTTATAGTTTGCAATGTGCAATAGAAAGGTTGGGTGGTCAAAGGTTAACGTTTATTGACACTGCCTCTATACACAAGGTGTGGAAGCCCGCCCGAAGGTTAACGTTTATCGTCGTCCCCATCCACCCTACCATAACATTATACAACAAAGGTTAACGTTTATTGCTATATAATGCTATACCAACACGTAAGCCCCTGTTAGCGAGGGCTTGCAAACTGGGCTCGCTGCTAACCAATCCTAATGCCAAACAGTGTATCCAAGGCCTCACCCCAGCATCCCTCAGAACATCCATAGAGATAGAGCTAAGGCCCCCCGGTAGAGTCAGAGACTACAAGGACCGAGACCACCTCCCCTGATACTCTACGACATAATAGTTCTGCTAAGGTAATGGCGATACGACGATGCCAATGCACAAGACTTGAGTTAGAGATAGAGCTAAAGTGCTGAGACCCGCCAAAGGTTAACGTTTATTGACGTTCTCATCACACCTCCCCTGATACTCGCTCGCATCAAGCACATCAACCACACACATACAAGCACATGCCTATTCCTATCATCATCATCATCATCATGTTATAAACAATAATGTAAATATGCATGAACAAGTAATAGAAATATTGGATGGCATGCTGTATGCACATTACAAACATATTCGCATAGAATCAAGCATGGCATAGGACTCAAGAAATAGAAAACAGTTTATTATTAACCAATTTAGTTTGGGGTTAAGGTTCCTTACCTTAGCTTGCTAATAGATATTTCCCAAGCTTTAAAATCACCGTTATAACGTAATTATATTGCTAGCAAACCTAACCAAGTCGATAGAATTTAATTAGAATTAATTCAGAATTTAAAAACCATTCTGTCAACTGAGGGTCGATGCTAGGGTCGATGGTCAGAAACACCTAGGGTCGGATGGTCTATCGACCCTCGGCGCGACCCTTGGTGCACTCTGGTCCAATTTCCACTTTTAAATCCATTACTCATGTTTGGGGTCCTATGGCTTGCTTCCTTATTCCATTAAACCTTCATTCCATGGTCTGAAACCATGATTCATCCTCCTATATGGCTTTCATGCATTATCATAGGTTTTTCCATGAAAACTTAACCATGAATGGATGGTTTGGGTTTCTCCGAAATCCTACACTAAACCATATCTAACCTAAGGTCTGTAGAAACTCATGGAATTAGTATCCTAACCTGAGATGATTACTTTTCTCTGGAAATTCTTCTCCTTTTTGCTAAGTCTTCTTTTTTGCCTCCTTTCTTCCTCTTTTCCTTCTTCTCTCTTTCTCTTAATTCAATTAGGGTTGTGAAAGGAGTGAAAGTGGCTTAGGGACGTCCTTTAAATAGACTAGGAATGTCCTATAATAATCCCATTGAGATTTGGAAAGAATCCCAACAAAAAATTAGGAAATTTCCTAATTTCAGTTTCGTCAGAAACCGAGGGTCGATGATCCCGTCGACCCTAGGGTCTTAAGCTGTCCGACCCTCCCTTCAAAACTGAGGGTCTGACTTTCTGTTTTGGGAGGTCCGACCCTGCTTAGCTGGGTGTGCGACGCTCCCCTAAAATTAAGTGTTTTTGGGCCGATTTTATACCTGGGATCTCGATCTCCTTCATGCCCTTGGTCCATTTGACTCGACCATGATGGGTAAACCTGGTTCAAGGTGGTAAGACTGGGTTAGTTTGACACGGGTCTTACACCTGAAGCATTCAATATTTTTTTCTGCCAAAGGAGCAAATCTGTTTCTGCTTGTGAACACTGGTTGTCTAACTTGTCTTCTACATTCTGCAATTTTGTGTCCATAACCTTCACAGCCATAACAGTACCCTTTGAAGCTCTCTTTTTGCCTGGGATTTTTGTCTTGCTTGCTTTGCCTGTGCTGGTTAACTGTACTGATGCCATCTCTGTCAGTTTTATTCTCAAATTGTTTCTCAACATGTGACCTCATCTATTTTTCTTTGACAAACACAATGGGATTCTCAACAGACCCTTTACGGTGAGCTTTTTCTGTCCTCTGGTTCTCATAACCAAGTCCAGACTCGATGTGAGATGACCTCTGGTAGCTTAGAATCTTATCCTGAATATTCTCCTTTTCCATTTGAGAGCAGTCATCCTCAATCTCTTGATCTGTTACTATCTTCTCCTTTGATTTTAGGATAGATACTGATGGAGATGATGTTGTTGCTTCCATGTAACTCATGTTTTCCCTCACAGAGCTTGCAAGCTCAGTTTCTAGTCTCAGAATCTCTTCCTCAAGCTTTGCACATTCATCTGATTTTGAGGACAGCCCAATATTTCGATCATATGCTATCTTCTTTGATTC
This sequence comes from Protea cynaroides, assembly GCA_028583415.1. Lineage (NCBI taxonomy): Eukaryota > Viridiplantae > Streptophyta > Magnoliopsida > Proteales > Proteaceae > Protea > Protea cynaroides. The sequence goes on from CM053269.1 coordinate 99,609,536, forward strand.
TTCAGTGGTGACTTTCAGTTGATTGATCAGATCAGTTGCTTCATTATATTGATCATTTAAATTTTTGTTCTTTTTCCTCTCTGTTCTGAGTTCTGTAAGAGCTGCAAATAATTCAGCCTCAAGATCAAGCTCTTCTTCAGCTCCATCTTTCTTTTTAGATTTTTTCTTCTTCCCTTAAAGCTCATCAAGAAGGACCATGAAGAGGACCTCATCAACATCATCCTCTGTTGATTCATCTGAGGAATATTTGTTCTTCTTTGCAAGCAGACTTTTCTTCTTGGGCACAAATTTTTTCTTTCCTCTCTGGTCTTGACTCTCTTTGGGTTCTTCATCATCAGAGTCATAGACTCTTCCCTTCTTCTGACATTTGGACGCAAAGTGTCCTAGGCCTCCATAGTTGAAACATCTCATGGTTGACTTGCCTTTATACTTGTCACTCATTTTCTTTAATTTTCTGGTTAGATAAGCTATAAGCTCATCATCTGAGTCATCAGAATCACTATTGTCTTCTGCTCTTGACTTCTCTGCTGGTTCTTTAATTTTTAACTTCTTTATAGATTCAAAAGCAGCTTCTTTTTCCACTGGCACTGGTTCTATCACTCTCATCTCATAAGTGGTCAGGATGCCATGTAGCTCATCAATGGTTAAACTGTCCAAGGTGGTAATTTCTTCAAGTGCAGACACTTTTGCATTATATATCTTGGGCAGGGTCCTCAATACCTTCTTGATAACATGAACTTCCTTCAGCTCTTCCCCAGTGCTCTGATTGCGTTGGTGACTCCATTCACTCTATTGAGAGAGACCTCAATGTTTTCTTCCTCAGTCATCTTCAGACTCTCAAACTGTGATCTAAGGATTTGCAATTTTGCCTCTTTAATTTTTCTATCTCCTTCATGTACACCCTTCAGCTTGTCCCAGATTTCTTTGGATGTAGGACAGCTGATTACTCTAGTGAGCTCATTGCTCACAAGTGAAGCCAGAAGGGTTGTGACTGCCTTGGCTTCATTTTCTCTCTTCTTCATCTCCACTATATCAGTGATGTCTTCTGTGGTGTGCTTGTAGCCGTTCTTCACTGCTAGCCATACTCCATAGCCTTGAGCTATCAAATATGCTTGCATTCTCACTTTCCACACATTGTAGTTGGACCCATCAAATATTGGAGTTCTTCCACTCTTGTGGTGGTCTTCACTGGATGCCATTTCTCAGTCTCAATTCACTGTCTGTACCCGAAGCTGTTAGTCTTCCTCCCTGGGGAACTCAGCTATGATACCAACTGTTATTACCAGGTTGATACTGAGGGGGGGTGAATCAGTGACCACTAAAATCCTTTCCACTATAATGATTTGGCCTGATGCTATGCAAGTTGCTACCAAGAGCTGATAATCACTTTGTGCTGTGCTGCCTTGAGCTGACTACTTAAGATTTTCTCACAGTCAATTTATCAAACACATTTCGTGCACACACCAACCACACACCCACAGGTATCCATACTAGGGGCTTGGCCTGCCAAGTGTGTACACCCAAACCTGCAACACACAAACTTCTAATCCACACTCATAATAACATCCACAGGACACACAATATAATGTGGTTCACCAATCACACACTGTGAGGGCTACTCCACGGGGAAATACCCTAACCAGGGTTTCGTATATACCCAATACTCAATAATAATGCTACGGTTGCACCTACAACACCGATGCTACAACATCAACCATATTCACAGCTACAACTGTGTCCTAGGCACCAACCCCAACTCCAGTCAAGCACCCACTTGACAGGTTACACAATATATATATCAAATATGATTACAAACCCTTCCCATATGGCACTGATACAGAAAGTAGAGTTTTTGTGCGAGATTACCTCCCGGTCTTGCTCACTACTGATGCAAGCCTCTCTGTGCTAGCATTTTGGCCTCCTCTTGGGCTACACAAGTCATTCTTCACCACAATGACTCCATTGGACACTCACAGCTGGTCCACACACTCTCTTCAAGCTTCAACGAAGCTTTCATGGCCTCACACAGGATGTTGGAGTCACTCACTCTCTCCGAGAAGATTCAATGGAGGGTTTTGTTTAAAATTGCCATTTTCTGGTTTCTACTCGAGCACCAACCTCTCCCACTGGCTTCTACATCGAAATACCTTCAGTTTGACATACTATAGGCCTCAATCCAAGATCGAACGGCTGAGATATGATCAAATGAAGTTCGACCACTAATAACATTCCAAGTGGAATCTTCTACCTTGATTCCATGCGCCGCGATGCATATAATCATTTCCGCCTCTGACGTACCGTACGCCCTGTCGACTTCTGATTGGCGGAGAGCGGATCTTCTGATTTAGACCGCTGGATCGGTCAGATCCCATCAGTGAAACTCGGTGCCAATTAAAGCCTTCAGATTGGAATATTCATTGCAGCATTTCATCGAACAGATGATGTGCGCGGCTACATGCACGCGGGTACCTGGCGCGGCTGGTCTTTGGCTCGCGGCGGTCTTTGGGTGAGCGGCTGCTCTGCCGCGCGACGGCTGCCCGCTATGCGCGCTGCGATCTGATGCCGGACGCGACGGCTTTGTCGCGGCGCGACGGCTGCCTGTTGTGCACATGGCTCCCTCCTTGTGCGTGGCACCTGCTATGTAGTGCGCATGGCCCTGGCATGTGCATCACGCATGGCCCTGGCATGTGCATCTTTGCTAGGCATCTTGGCATGGCCCTGCCCGGCGTGCCGCGGGCATCAGCTCTGCTGGCCTAGGCTGGTTGCCATGCTGGCCTAGGCTGGCTGCCATGCTGGCCTGGCCACCCAAGTAGGACCCACCTGGTCCCCACCTATTCTCTTTCCTCTTTATCACTCCTCCATTTTCTCTTTTTTCTTTCTCTCTCTTTATCTAGGCATTCTCATCAGCCAAACTGCATTCTCTTTGACTGCTGCATTAACCTAGTCACCCTGTCTTGACTGCCCTGTCACCCTATCTGTCAGAGAGTCCTACAGACACTCTCTCTACTCTTTCTTTCTCAGATAGGAGCTATCCACCTGTCTGACCATGCTTGCTGCTGTCTGGACTCTGTCTGTTGTGCCTGCTGAGCTGTCCACTCAGTCTACTTTGCTATCCACTCAGTTTGCTATGCCTGTCGAGCTATCTGCTGAGCTGTCCATTCAGTCCATCGGGCCCTCTTGAGCTGTCTCGCCGAAGCTGTCCACACTGTCAAACCATGCATGTTGTGTTGTATACATGTTCTGCTTTTCTTTCTGTCCTCCTACATGTCTTGCTGACATTCTCTCTCCTCTATATCATCCTGCCAACTATCTATAGGTTGCCAACAATGACAACACCCACAATACAAAGTTCCTGACAACATCACAACTTGGCCAAGGTTCCAACAAAAGAGAATAGGGAGAGCGAGTGAAGTAGAGAGAGGTTAAGAGAGAGAAGTAGACAGAGAGAAAGAGACAAAAGAGACAGATAGAGAAAGAGAAGGATAGAGAGACAGGGAGAAGTAGAGAGAGAGAAAAGTAGAGGGAGAGAGAACAGAGAAGTATAGATAGAGAAGTAGAGAGAAAGAGAGCGAGAGATAGAGGAAGAGAGAGAGAAATAGGAAGATAGAGAGATGGAGAAGTAAAACAAGAGAGAATTAGAGGGAGAAAAATAAACAAAAAAGAGAGAGAGAGAGAGACAGAGAGGGAAAAAGGGAGATAGAGAGGGAGAGAGGCAACGAGAGAGAGAGAGAGGTAGTAATGAGAGAGAGAGAGAGAGAGAGAGAGAGAGAGAGAGAGAGAAAAAGCGGGAGAGAAGTAGATGGAGAGAAAGAGAGAGAGGGAGAGAGAGGGGTAGAAAGAGAAAGGGAGAAAGAGAGAGAGAATGAATGAGAGAGAAGTAGAGAGAGAGTGGGAGAGAAGTAGAGAGAGAAAGAGAGAGTGGGAGAAAGAGAGAGAAGTAAGAAGAGAGAGAGAGAGAGAGAGAAAGAGGGGTAGAAAGAGAGGATGGGGGAGGGGTAAAAAGAGAGAGTGAGAAGGAGAGAGAGAGAGAGAGAGAGAGAGAGAGGGAGAGGGAGAGAGAGAAAGAGAAAGAGAGAGAAAGAGAGATAAGTAGGAAGAGAAGTAGAATGAAAGAGAGAAAAAGTGAGTGAGGAGTAAAATGAGAGAGAGAAAAAGAGAGAGAGAGAGAGGAAGAGAGAGATGGAAAAGTTGAAAGAGGGAAAGAAAGAGAGAGACAGAGAGTAGGAAGAGAGAGAGATGGAGATGTAAAATGAGAGAGAAGTGAAGAGAGAGAAAGAGATTAGAAATAGAGAGAGACTGAGAGAGAAAAAGAGAGAGGGAAAAGTAGAGAAAGAAAAGTAAAGAGAGGGAGAAGTTGTGAGGGTGAGAATAAGAAGAAAGGCAGACTGAAGAAGAAGAAAGAAGGTGATGTAGAAAAAGAGAGTGAGAAGTTAGAAGAGAGAGAGACGGAGAAGTAGAATGAGAGAGAGAGAGAGAGACAGAAGTAGAGGGACAAAAAAGAAAGAGAGATAGGGAGAGAGATAAGTGGAGAGAGAGAAAGGGAAAGAGAGACAGGGAAGTTGGGTGAGAAGGAAGAGAGAGAGAGAGAGATATAAAGAGAGAGAATTAGAGAGATGTAGAGAGAAAGAGAAGTAGAAAGGGAAAGAGAGACAGAGAGACAGAGAAAGAGGGATAGACAGAGAGAGAGAAGTTGACAGAGAAAGAAAGAGAGGGAAGTAGGAAGAAAAATTGAGAGAGAGAGAGAAGGAGAGGGAAGTAGGAAAATAAATAGAGAGAGGGAGAGAGAGAGAGAAAAGTGAGTGAGGAGTTGCAAGAAATAGAGAGAAAGAGAGAGAGAGAGAGGGAAAAGTAGAAAGAGAGAAAGAAAGAGAGAGATGGAGAAGTAAAATGAGAGAGAAGTAGAGAGAGGGAGAAAGAGATTAGAAAGAGAGAGAGACTGAGAGAGAAAAAGGGAGAGAGAGGGAAAAGTAGTGAAAGAGAAGTAGAGAGAGGGAAAAGTAGAGAAAGAGAGAGGGGGGAGAAGTTGTGAGGGTGAGAAGAAGAAGAAAGGCAGAGAGAAGAAGAAGAAAAAAGGTGATGTAGAAAGAGAGGGCAAGAAGTAGGGAGAGAGAGAGAGAGTGACGGAGACGTAGAATGAGAGAGAGAGATGTAGAGGGACAGAGAAGAAAGAGAGATAGAGAGAGAGAAAAGTGGAGAGAGAGAGAGAAAGGGAAAGAGAGACAGGGAAATTGGGTGAGAAGGGAGGGAGAGAAAAAGAGATATAGAGAGAGAAGTTGAGAGATGTAGAGAGAAAGAGTAGAAAGGGAAAGAGAGACAAACGGACAGGGATAGAGAGAGACAAAGAGAGAGAAGTTGACAGAAAAACAAAAAGAGAAAGAGAGAAGTAGAAAGTGGGAGAGAGAGAGAGAGAAAGAGAGAGAGAGAGAGAGTAGAATGACAAAGAGAGAGAGAGAAGTAGAGTGATAGAGTGGGAAGTAGAGAGAAAAGAGAGAGAGAGAAGTAAAAAGAGGGATAGAAGTAGAAAGAGAGAAGAAAGTGAAAGAGAGAGAAAGGGTAAGAGTGCGTATAAGAGAGAATGAGTAGTAGAAAGATAAGAGAGAGAGAGAGAGAGAGAGAGAGAGAGAGAGAGAGAGAGCAAAAAGTAGAGAGGTTGAGAGAGAGAAGAAGAATGAGAGAAATAGATTGGACAGAGAGAGAAAGGGAGAGAGTGGGCTAGAATGAGAGTGAGAATGAAGTGGAAAGGGAGAGAGAGAAAAAGAAAGGAAGAAAAGTAGAAAGAAAGAGAGAGAGAGAGAAAGAGAAAAAGTGGAGAGAGAGAGAAAGAGAGTGAGAGTTGTAAGAAAGATAGAGAAAGAGAGAGAAAGAGGTAGAGAGTGAAATGTAGAAAGTGAGAAAGAAAGGGATAGAGAGAGAGAAGCCAAAAAAGAGAGATAGGGAAAGAGAAGTGAAAGAGAGGGAGAAATAGCAAGAAAGAGAAAGTGAGCAAGAGAGAGAAGTAGAAAGAAAGAGAGTGGTAGACTTAAAATGAGAGAGAACTAGGGAGAGAGAGAAAGCGAGTAGAAAGGGAGAGAGGGAAGGCGAGAGAGAGTGAGAGAGAAATGAAAGAGATAGAGAGGGAGAGAGAGAGAGAGGGTGAGAGAGTGAGAGAGAAATGAAAGAGATAGAGAAGTGGATAGAAAGGGAGATAAAAGTTGAAAAGAGAGAGAGAGTGTGTGAATTAGAAAGAGAAAGGGAGAGGGAGAGAAGTAGAGAGAGAGAAGTGGAGAAGATAGGAGAGATAGAGAGAGAGAGAGAAAGAATTTGTGAGAGAGAGAAGAAGAAGAAAGGGAGAGAGAAGAAGAAGAAAGTAGGAGATGTAAAAGAGAGAGTGAGAAGTAGGGAGAGAGAGAAAGACAGAGAAGTATAGAGAGAGAAGAAGAGGGAGAGAGAAAAGAGAAAGGGAGAGAGAGAGAGAGAAGGAGAGAGGGAGAAGAGAGAGAGAGAGGTTGAAAGAGAGAGAGAAAAGTGAGAGAGAGAGTGAAAGAAAGAGAGAGAAGTGAAATAAAGAGAGAAAGGGAGAAAGAGAGAGAGAAAGAGTGGGAGAAAGAGTAAGAAGTGGAGAAAGAGAGAGAGAGAGAGAGAGAGAGAGAGAGAGTTATAAGAAAGAGAATGAAAGGGAGAGAGAGGAAGAGAGAGAGAGAAAAGTAGAAAGTGAGAAAGAAAGAGAAAGAGAGAGCGAAGCAGAAAAAAAGAGACAGAGAAAGAGAAGTGAAAGAGAGGGAGAAATAGCAAGAAAATAGAGTGAGCGAGAGAGAGAAGTAGAACGAGAGAGAGAGATGGAGAGAGGGAGAGAAATGAAAGAGATAGAGAAGTGGATAGAAAGAGAGATAAAAGTTGAAAAGAGAGAGTGAGTATATGAATTAGAAAGAGAAAG
>CM053269.1:99616948-99619448 GCA_028583415.1 Protea cynaroides
CTCTATACTTCTCTGTCTTTCTCTCTCCCCTACTTCTCACTCTCTCTTTTACATCTCCCACTTTTCTTCTTCTTCTCTCTCCCTTTCTTCTTCTTCTCTCTCTCTACTTCTTTCTATCACTCTCTCCCATCTCTCCTATCTTCTCCACTTTTTCTCTCTCTTTGCTTTCTCTCCTCCCTCTTTCTCTTTTTAAATTCACATACTCCCTCTCTCCATTTCAACTTTTATCTCTCTTTCCATCCACTTCATATCTCTTTCATTTCTCTCTTACTCTCTCGCCCCTCTCTCTCCCCCGTTCTACTAGCTTTCTCTCTCTCCCTAGTTCTCTCTCGTTTCTTACCACCACCTCTCTTTCTTTCTCACTCTCTCTCTCTCTCTCTTTCCTCCCTTTCTTCCCCTTCTCTTTCTCGATCTCTCTTTTTTGACTTCTCTCTCTTAGTCTCTTTCTTTCACTTTCTACATTTCTCTCTCTGCCTCTTTTACTCTCTTTCTCTATCTTTCTTACAACTCTCACTCTCTTTCTCTCTCTCTCTCCAATTTTCTCTCTTGCTCACCCTCTTTCTTTCTACTTTTCTCTCTTTCTTTCTCTCTCTCTCTCTCTCTCAATCTACTTCTCTTACTCTCTTTCTACCCCGCTCTCTCTCTCTCTCCCTTTCTCTCTCTCTCTCCAATCTATTTCTCTCATTCTTCTTCTCTCTCTCAACCTCTCTTTTACTTCTCTTGCTTTGTCTCTATTTTTGGCTTCTCTCTCTGTCTCTTTCTTTCTCACTTTCTACATTTCTCTCTCTGCCTCTTTCTCTCTCTTTCTCTCTCTCTCTCTCTCTCTCTCTCTCTCTCTCTCTCTCTTTCTCTTTCTCTCTTTCTACTTCTCTCTCTCTCTCTCTCTCTCTCTCTCTCTCTCTCTTTCTCTCGCTCCTTCTCCTTCTCCCCCCTGTCTCTCCCTTTTTCCCTCTCCTCTGTCTTTGTCTCTCTTTTTTAATCTCTTTTTCTTTCTCTAATTCTCTCATTTTTCTTCTCCATCTATCTCTCTTCCTACTTTCTCTCTCCCCTTTTACTTTTCTCTTTCTCTCCTCTGTCTCTGCTCCCTTTCCCTCTGCTTCTCTATCTAAACTTCTCTGTTCACTCTCCCTTTACTTTTCTCCCCCCTACTTCTCCTATCCCTCTCTCTTTCTCTTTCTCTTCACTGTCTCTTCTATCTCTTTCTCTCTGTCTTCTTCTCTCCCGCTTTCTCTCTCTCCCTCCCTCACCTTCTACTTCTCCCTCTCTCTCCCTCTTCTTTCTCTCTCTCTCTCTCTCTTTCTTTACTCTCTCTTTCTCGCTCCCTTTCTTTCTCTCCCTTTTTCCCTCTTTGTCTCTCTTTGTCTCTCTTTTTAATCTCTTTTTCTCTCTCTAATTCTCTCTCATTTTACTTCTCCATCTCTCTCTCTTCCAAGTTTTCTCTCTCTCCTTTTTACTTTTCTCTTTCTCTCCCTCTATCTCTCGCTCTCTTTCTCTCTACTTCGCTATCTATACTTCTCCTGTTCTCTCTCCCCTACTTTTCTCTCTCTCTCTCTTCTCCCCCTGTCTCTCTCTCTTTCTCTTTCTCTATCTGTCTCTTCTGTCTCTTTCTCTCTGTCTACTAATCTCTTTCAACCTCTCTCACAGACTTCCACACTCTCTCCCTATTCTCTTTCTTCTTCTCTCTTTCTCTCTCTCTATTTCTTTCTCTCTCTCTTTGTGACTCCCGCTCATTCAACTTCTCCCTCTCTCCTGCTTTCTTTCCCACTCTCTCTCTCTCTCTCTCTCTCTCTCTCTCGCACTTCTCTCTTTCTTCTTTTCCCTCCCTACCTTTCTCTCTCTACTTTCTCTCTCTTTCTCTCTCTCTAATATTTTAAATTCTCTCTCCCTCATACTCACTCTCTCTCTCTTCTCTCTCCCTCTCTAATCTTTCTAATTCTCTCACTCTCTCTCATACTCACTCTCCCTCTCTCTCTCTCTCTCTCTCTCTCTTTCTTTCCTTTTCTGTTTCTCTCTCTTTCTCTCTTTATCTTCTCTCTTTCTTCTTTTGTCTCTCTTTTTACTTCTGTCTCTCTCTGTCTCTTTTCTCTCTACTTCCCTCTCTATCTCTCTACTTCCCTCTCTCTCTCTTTATCTCTCTCTCTCTCTCTCTCTCTCTCTCTTTATCTCTCTCTCAACTTCCCAATCTCTTTCCCTCTCTCTCTCTCTTTATCTCTCTCTCTCTCTCTCTCTCTCTCTCTCTTTTCTCTCTCCCTCTACTTCTCTCTTTCTTTATACTTCTCTGTCTTTCTCTCTCCCCACTCCCGACTCTCTCTTTCTACATCTCCCCTCTTTCTTCTTCTTCTCACTACCTTTCTTCTTCTTCCCTCTCTCACTACTTCTTTCTCTCTCTATCTCTCCTACCTCTCCCTCTCTCCATTTCTCACTCTCTCTACTTCTCTCTCTTTCCCTTTTTCTTTCTAATAAATAATCTCTCTCTTTTCAACTTTTATCTCTCTTTCTC
>CM053269.1:99621948-99641948 GCA_028583415.1 Protea cynaroides
TTTCTACTTTTCTCCCTTTCTTTTTTCTCTCTCTCTCTTTCCACTTCTCTCTCACTCTCTTTCTACCCCGCTCTCTCTCTTTCCCTCTCTGTCCAATCTATTCCTCTCATTCTTCTTCTCTCTCTCAACCTCTCTACTTTTCTCTCTCTCTCTCTCTCTCTCTCTCTCATCTTTCTACTACTCATTCTCTCTTATACGCACTCTTACCTTTTCTCTCTCTTTCACTTTCTTCTCTCTTTCTACTTCTGTCCCTCTTTTTACTTATCTCTCTCTCTTTTCTCTCTACTTCCCACTCTATCACTCTACTTCTCCCTCTCTCTTTGTCATTCTACTCTCTCTCTCTCTTTCTCTCTCTCTCTCCCACTTTCTACTTCTCTCTTTCTCTTTTTGTATTTCTGTCAACTTCTCTCTCTTTGTCTCTCTCTATCTCTGTCCGTTTGTCTCTCTTTCCCTTTCTACTCTTTCTCTCTACGTCTCTCAACTTCTCTCTCTATATCTCTTTTTCTCACCCTCCCTTCTCACCCAATTTCCCTGTCTCTCTTTCCCTTTCTCTCTCTCCACTTTTCTCTCTCTATCTCTCTTTCTTCTCTGTCCCTCTACATCTCTCTCTCTCATTCTACGTCTCCGTCACTCTCTCTCTCTCTCCCTACTTCTCGCCCTCTCTTTCTACATCACCTTCTTTCTTCTTCTTCTCTCTGCCTTTCTTCTTCTTCTCACCCTCACAACTTCTCCCCCTCTCTCTCTTTCTTTACTTTTCCCTCTCTCTACTTCTCTTTCTCTACTTTTCCCTCTCTCTCCCTTTTCTCACTCTGTCTCTCTCTCTTTCTAATCTCTTTCTCCCTCTCTCTACTTCTCTCTCATTTTACTTCTCCATCTCTCTCTTTCTTTCTCTCTTTCTACTTTTCCCTCTCTCTCTCTCTCTCTTTCTCTCTATTTCTTGCAACTCCTCACTCACTTTTTCTCTCTCTCTCCCTCTCTCTATTTCTTTTCCTACTTCCCTCTCCTTCTTCTCTCTCTCTCAATTTTTCTTCCAACTTCCCTCTCGTTCTTTCTCTGTCAACTTCTCTCTCTCTGTCTATCCCTCTTTCTCTGTCTCTCTGCATCTCTCTACTTCTCTCTCTTTATATCTCTCTCTCTCCCTTCCTTCTCACCCAACTTCCCTGTCTCTCTTTCCCTTTCTCTCCACTTATCTCTCTCCCTATCTCTCTTTCTTTTTTGTCCCTCTACTTCTGTCTCTCTCTCTCTCATTCTACTTCTCCGTCTCTCTCTCTTCTAACTTCTCACTCTCTTTTTCTACATCACCTTCTTTCTTCTTCTTCTGTCTGCCTTTCTTCTTATTCTCACCCTCACAACTTCTCCCTCTCTCTTTCTCTCCCTCTCTTTACTTTTCTTTCTCTACTTTTCCCTCTACTTTTCCCTCTCTCTTTTTCTCTCTCAGTCTCTCTCTATTTCTAATCTCTTTCTCTCTCTTCACTTCTCTCTCATTTTACATCTCCATCTCTCTCTCTTCCTACTCTCTGTCTCTCTCTTTCTTTCCCTCTTTTAACTTTTCCATCTCTCTCTTCCTCTCTCTCTCTCTTCTCTCTCTTTCTTACAACTCCTCACTCACTTTTTCTCTCTCTCATTCTACTTCTCTTCCTACTTATCTCTCTTTCTCTCTCTTTCTCTTTCTCTATCTCCCTTTGTCTCTCTCTCTCTCTCCTTCTCACTCTCTCTTTTTACCCCTCCCCCATCCTCTCTTTCTACCCCTCTTTCTCTCTCTCTCTCTCTTCTTACTTCTCTCTCTTTCTCCCACTCTCTCTTTCTCTCTCTACTTCTCTCCCACTCTCTCTCTACTTCTCTCTCTTTCTCCCTTTCTCTTTCTACCCCTCTCTCTCCCTCTCTCTCTTTCTCTCCATCTACTTCTCTCCCGCTTTCTCTCTCTCCCTCCCTCTCCTTCTACTTCTCTCTCTCTCTCTCTCTTTCTTTCTCTCTCTCTCTCTCATTACTCTCTCTCTCTCTCTCTCTCTCGCTCCCTCTCTCCCTCTCTATCTCCCTTTTTCCCTCTCTGTCTCTCTCTGTCTCTCTTTTTTGTCTCTTTTTCTCTCTCTAATTCTCTCTTGTTTTACTTCTCCATCTCTCTATCTTCCTATTTCTCTCTCTCTTCCTCTATCTCTCGCTCTCTTTCTCTCTACTTCTCTATCTATAGTTCTCTGTTCTCTCTCCCTCTACTTTTCTCTCTCTCTACTTCTCCCTGTCTCTCTCTCCTTCTCTTTCTCTATCTGTCTCTTCTGTCTCTTTCTCTCTGTATACTTCTCTCTCTCAACCTCTCTCTACTTCACTCTCTCTCCCTATTCTCTTTTGTTGGAACCTTGGCCAAGTTGTGATGTTGTCAGCAACTTTGTATTGTGGGTGTTGTCATTGTTGGCAACCTATAGACAGTTGGCAGGATGATATGGAGGAGAGAGAATGTCAGCAAGACATGTAGGAGGACAGAAAGAAAAGCAGAACATGTATACAACACAACATGCATGGTTTGACAGTGTGGACAGCTCAGCAGGCACAGTAGACTGAGTGGACAGCTCAGCAGATAGCTCAGCAGGCATAGCAAACTGAGTGGATAGCAAAGTAGACTGAGTGGACAGCTCAGCAGGCATAGCAGACAGAGTCCAGACAGCAGCAAGCATGGTCAGACAGGTGGACAGCTCCTATCTGAGAAAGAAAGAGGAGAGAGAGTGTCTGTAGGACTCTCTGACAGATGGGGTGACTGGGCAGTCAAGACAGGGTGACTAGGTTAATGCAGCAGTCGAAGAGAATGCAGTTCAGCTGATGAGAAAGCCCAGATAAAGAGAGAGAAAGAAGAGAGAGAAAATAGAGGAGTGATAAAGAGGAGAGAGAATGGGTGGGGACCAGGTGGGTCCTACTTTGGGTGGCCAGGCCAGCATGGCAGCCAGCCTAGGCCAGCAGGGCTGATGCCCGCGGCACCAGGCCAGCAGGCCATGCCAGCAGGCCATGCCAGCATGCCTAGCAGCATGCACATGCCAGGGCCATGCGCACTACACATGCCAGGGCCATGCGCACTACACAGCAGGTGCCACACACATGGAGGGAGCCATGTGCACAGCAGGCAGCCATGCGCACAGCAGGCAGCCGCACGTCCAGCACCAGCCGTGCACATAGCAGGCAGCCGCGCGCACAGCAGGCAGCCGCTCGCCCAGCAACCACCGCGCGCACAGCACCAGCCACGCGCACAGTACCCGCGTGCAGGCAGCCGCGCACATCATCTGTTCGATGAAATGCTACAATGAAGATTCCAATCTGAAGGCTTCAAGTGGCACCGAGTTTCACTGACGGGATCTGACCGATCCAGCGGTCTAATTCAGAAGATCCCCTCTCCGCCAATCAGAAGTCGACAGCGGCGTACGGTATGTCAGAGGCGGAAATGATTATGTGCATCGCGGCGCATGGAATCAAGGTAGAAGATTCCACTTGGAATGTTATCAGTGGTCAAACTTCTTTTGATCATATCTCAGCCGTCCAATCTTGGATTGATGCCTATAATATGTCAAACTGAAGGTATTTCGATGTAGAAGCCAGTGGGAGAGGTTGGTGCTCGAGTAGAAACCCAAAAATTGCAATTTTAAAGGAAACCCTCCATTGAAGCTTCTCGGAGAGAGTGAGTGACTCCTACATCCTGTGTGAAGCCATGAAAGCTTCGTTGAAGCTTGAAGAGAGTGTGTGGACCAGCTGTGGGCGTCCAATGGAGTCATTGTAGTGAAGAATGACTTGTGTACCCCGAGAGGAGGCCGAGATGCTAGCACAGAGAGGCTTGCATCAGTAGTGAGCAAGACCGGGAGGTAATCTCGCACAAAAACTCTATTTTCTGTATCAGTGCCATATGGGAAGGGCTTGTAATCATATTTGATATGTATATTTTGTAACCTGTCAAGTGGGTGCTTGACTGGAGTTGGGGTTGGTGCCTAGGACACAGTTGTAGCTATGAATGCGGTTGATGTTGTAGCATCGGGGTTGTAGGTGCAACCGTAGCATTATTGTTGAGTATTGGGTATATACGAAACCCTGGTTAGGGTATTTCCCCATGGAGTAGCCCTCACAGTGTGTGATTGGTGAACCACATTATATTGTGTGTCCTGTGGATGTTATTATGAGTGTGGATTAGAAGTCTGTGTGCTGCAGGTTTGGGTGTACACACTTGGCAAGCCAAGCCCCTAGTATGGATACCTGTGGGTGTGTGGTTGGTGTGTGCACGAAATGTGTTTGATAAATTAACAGTGAGAAAATCTTAAGTAGTCAGCTCAAGGCAGCACAACACAAAGTGATTATCAGCTCTTGGTAGCAACTTGCATAGCATCAGGCCAAATCATTATAGTGGAAAGGATTTTAGTGGTCACTGATTCACCCCCCTCAGTATCAACCTGGGAATAACAATTGGTATCAGAGCTGAGTTCCCCAGGGAGGAAGACTAACAGCTTCGGGTACAGACAGTGAATTGAGACTGAGAAATGGCATCCAGTGAAGACCACCACAAGAGTGGAAGAAGTCCAATATTTGATGGGTCCAACTACAGTGTGTGGAAAGTGAGAATGCAAGCATATTTGATAGCTCAAGGCTATGGAGTATGGCTAGCAGTGAAGAACGGCTACAAGCACACCGTAGAAGACATCACTGATATAGTGGAGATGAAGAAGAGAGAAAATGAAGCCAAGGCAATCACAACCCTTCTGGCTTCACTTGTGAGCAATGAGCTCACTAGAGTTAGCTGTCCTACATCCAAAGAATTTTGGGACAAGCTAAAGGGTGTACATGAAGGAGATAGCAAAATCAAAGAGGCAAAATTGCAAATCCTTAGATCACAGTTTGAGAGTCTGAAGATGACTGAGGAAGAAACCATTGAGGTTTATCTCAATAGAGTTAATGGAGTCACAAACGCAATCAGAGCACTGGGGGAAGAGCTGAAGGAAGTTCATGTTGTCAAGAAGGTATTGAGAACCCTGCCCAAGATGTATAATGCAAAAGTGTCTGTACTTGAAGAAATTACCACCTTGGACAGTTTAACCATTGATGAGCTACATGGCATCCTGACCACTTATGAGATGAGAGTGATAGAACCAGTGCCAGTGGAAAAAGAAGCTGCTTTTGAATCTACAAAGAAGTTAAAAATTAAAGAACCAGCAAAGAAGTCAAGAGCAGAAGACAATAGTGATTCTGATGACTCAGATGATGAGCTTATAGCTTATCTAACCAGAAAATTAAAGAAAATGAGTGACAAGTATAAAGGCAAGTCAACCATGAGATGTTTCAACTGTGGAGGGCTAGGAAACTTTGCATCCAAATGTCAGAAGAAGGGAAGAGTCTATGACTCTGATGATGAAGAACCCAAAGAGAGTCAAGACCAGAGAGGAAAGAAAAAATTTGTGCCCAAGAAGAAGAGTCTGCTTGCAAAGAAGAACAAATATTCCTCAGATGAATCAACAGAGGATGATGATGATGAGGTCCTCTTCATGGTCCTTCTTGATGAGCTTTAAGGGAAGAAGAAAAAATCTAAAAAGAAAGATGGAGCTGAAGAAGAGCTTGATCTTGAGGCTGAATTATTTGTAGCTCTTACAGAACTCAGAACAGAGAGGAAAAAGAACAAAAATTTAAATGATCAATATAATGAAGCAACTGATCTGATCAATCAACTGAAAGTCACCACTGAAGAATCAAAGAAGATAGCAAATGATCTAAATATTGGGCTGTCCTCAAAATCAGATGAATGTGCAAAGCTTGAGGAAGAGATTCTGAGACTAGAAACTGAGCTTACAAGCTCTGTGAGGGAAAACAGGAGTTACATGGAAGCAACAACATCATCTCCATCAGTATCTATCCTAAAATCAAAGGAGAAGATAGTAACAGATCAAGAGATTGAGGATGACTGCTCACAAATGGAAGAGGAGAATATTCAGGATGAGATTCTAAGCTACCAGAGGTCATCTCACATCAAGTCTGGACTTGGTTATGAGAAGCAGAGGACACAAAAAGCTCAAGGTAAAGGGTCTGTTGAGAACCCCATTGTGTTTGACAAAGCAAAATAGATGAGGTCACATGTTGAGAAAAAATTTGATAACAAAACTGACAGAGATGGCATCAGTACAGTTAACCAGCACAGGCAAAGGAAGCAAGACAAAAATCCCAGGCAAAGAGAGAGCTTCAAAGGGTACTGTTGTGGCTGTGAAGGTTATGGACACAAAATTGCAGAATGTAGAAGACAAGTTAGACAACCAGTGTTCACAAGCAGAAATAGATTTGCTCCTTTGGCAGAAGAAAAGATTGAATGCTTCAAGTGTCAGAGATTTGGTCACATAGCCAGAAATTGTCAGACACTTCTAAAGCCGAAAGTAGACCTACACCATGGATCTTAGACAGTGGGTGCTCCACTCACATGACAAGGGATAGAAAGATTTTTTCAAGTCTGAATGCTGAAGCAGGTGGTTCAGTTAGATTTGGAAACAATGATGGTGCAAAGATTAAAGGAAGAGGAACAGTCAACATTTGCAGTGCACAATTGAAATCCCAGAAGGTTTTACTAGTCAATGGCCTGAAACACAATCTCTTGAGTGTGAGTCAAGTTTGTGATCAAGGAAATGAAATAACCTTCACCAAAAATTATTTTTATGATAAAAAAAAATGTTGAAAAAGGGAGAGTAGTGGCACAAGGGACAAGAACACAGGGCAACCTATATGTTCTTTCAGAAAACTGATTGTCTACTAGCTATGTGCTTGGCCAAGTATGTTGATGACAGAAAAGGGCACTAGTGGCAGTGCATCCTTTTTTTTTAAAGGTTTTGTGGCCTAGCAAAGCAGGAGAAGAGTTTAATAGCTACAGTCAGTGGTGATCAAGTGGCAGATGTCTTCAGAAAGATCTTCTCAAAGAACTCAGTTGAGTGACTCTCAAAGTCAAGTTAAGAGTTGTGACTCTTAGTTCATTGGAGATGGTATAGATGTAGGGAGAGTTGGTATCCGAAATACATCATTGTTCATCTATGGGATGGGAAAGATGCGATGGGCACTCCTATAGGTGAGTCCATTCAGAGGAAGTTCTGGTGTAAGACCCGTGTCAAACTAACCCGGTCTTACCACCTTGAACCAGGTTTACCCATCATGGTCGAGTCAAATGGACCAAGGGCATGAAGGAGATCAAGATCCCAGGTACGAAATCGACCCAAAAACACTTAATTCTAGGGGAGGGTCGCACACCCAGTGAAGC
Organism: Protea cynaroides; assembly: GCA_028583415.1. Lineage (NCBI taxonomy): Eukaryota > Viridiplantae > Streptophyta > Magnoliopsida > Proteales > Proteaceae > Protea > Protea cynaroides. The sequence continues at coordinate 99,629,195 of CM053269.1, forward strand.
AGGGTCGGACCTCCCAAAACAGAAAGTCAGACCCTCAGTTTTGAAGGGAGGGTCGGACAGCTTGAGACCCTAGGGTCGACGGGATCATCGACCCTCGGTTTCTGACGAAACTGAAATTAGGAAATTTCCTAATTTTCGATTGGGATTCTTTCCAAATCTCAATGGGATTATTATAGGACATTCCTAGTCTATTTAAAGGACGTCCCTAAGCCACTTTCACTCCTTTCACAACCCTAATTGAATTGAGAGAAAGAGAGGAGAAGGAAAGGAGGAAGAAGAGAGGCAAGGAAGAGAATCTAGCAAAAAGGAGAAGAAATTGCAGAGAAAAGTAATCTTCTCAGGTATGGATATTAATTCCATGAGTTTCTACAGACCTTAGGTTAAATATGGTTGAGTGTAGGATTTCGGAGAAACCCAAACCATCCATCCATGGTTAGGTTTTCATAGAAAACCATAGGAGGATGTACGAAAACTATTTAGATGGTTTATACATGGTTCTAGACCATGGATTGACTGTTGAATGAATGTAGGAAGCAAGCCATAGGACCCCAAACATGAAGAATGGGTTAAAAGTGGAAATTGGACCAGAGTGCACTAAGGGTCGCACCGAGGGTCGATAGACCATCCGACCCTAGGTGTTTCTGACCATCGACCCTCAGCATTCGGGAAGTTCAGAATGGAGGGAGGGTCGATAGACCCATCGACCCTAGCATCGACCCTCAGTTGACAGAATGGTTTTTAAATTCTGAATTAATTCTAATTAAATTCTATCGACTTTGTTAGGTTTGCTAGCAATATAATAACATTATAAAGGTGATTTAAAGCTTGGAAAGGTATCTATTAGCAAGCTAAGGTGAGAAACCTTAACCCCAAACTAAATTGGTTAATAATAAACTGTTTTCTATTTCTTGAGTCCTATGCCATGTTTGATTCTATGCGAATATGTTTGTAATGCGCATATAGCATGCCATCCAATATTTCTATTACTTGTTCATGCATATTTACTTTATTGTTTATAGCATGATGATGATGATGATGATGATAGGAATAGGCATGTGCTTGTATGTGTGTGGTTGATATGCTTGATGCGAGCGAGTATTAGGGGAGGTGTGATGAGAACGTCAATAAACGTTAACCTTTGGCAGGTTTCAGCACTTTAGCTCTATCTCTAACTCAAGTCATGTGCATTGGCATCGTCGTATCGCCATTACCTTAGCAGAACTATTATGTCGTAGAGTATCAGGGGAGGTGGTCTCGGTCCTTGTAGTCTCTGACTCTACCGGGGGGCCTTAGCTCTATCTCTATGGGCATTCTGAGGGATGCTGGGGAGAGGCCTTGGATACACTGTTTCGCATTAGGATTGGTTAGCAGCGAGCCCAGTTTGCAAGCCCTCGCTAACAGGGGCTTACGTGTTGGTATAGCATTATATAGCAATAAACGTTAACCTTTGTTGTATAATGTTATGGTAGGGTGGATGGGGATGACGATAAACGTTAACCTTCGGACGGGCTTCCACACCCTGTGTATAGAGGCGGTGTCAACAAACGTTAACCTTTGACCACCCAACCTTTCTATTGCACATTGCAAACTATAAACCAAGACCAAAGATATAAATTGATTTTCTTTGCATGCATATGTAATGTTGCATTGTTTTGGCTACTCACTGAGCCGTGTTGTGTGCTCACCCCTCGACGTCGAATATTTTTAGTTGATGATGCAGGTTATACAGTCAAAGATTACATGAATGCATCGGCATACGGAACTGTAGCAGCTATGGAAGTTGGAGCTGAAGACGATACACACGACTCCTCTTGTGAGTGCAACTCGTGTGTATTCGATTAGATATTTTTGTAGTTTTCTTTATTGGATTTATAAGACATGTATTTGGTATTTAAATATTTATGTCTTAGTTAAAAACAGCATAATTTGCTATTATTTATGGGTATCATTTAGTTCTCAGTTCATATTATTTATAAATTTTCCGCTGTTGTGTATTACTCTGATTGTGATTGTGGACGCGTGTAAAGTTTGGATAACGTGGGGATAGCCTATTAGAGATCCCGGTTGAACCGTTGTTTATTTATTGGTTCATCACACCATTCTGAAGTGTGCGGAATTGGGGTGTGACAACTTGGTATCAGAGCATCTCAGGCTTTGCCTGCCGAACTGACACGCATTCAAGACCATTGTGAACTGAGATAGGATAAAAGTAAAAGCTTTAATATAAACACACTATAAGCACCTGTGTTGGTTGAGACAGAAATTAAACAAGACGATAATGTACATATAAAAGGTGGAACCATATATATACACTCACACAGAAAGAGAAGACCAAGAATTATCCTAATAAACAAATAATTTAGGGTATTATCTATAATTTGGGTAGTTATCCAAGTATACAAGGATATAGTACAGTAACAAGAAGGGAGCTTCTGTAAAGCAGAAAGTTGGAATACCGAGTTGGTACTCACAAGATGTGAAACTCGATGTAAGACAGAGGAAGAAGGAAAAATGGCTAGTAATGCCAAAACCCCTGTAGAGATAAAGGAAAAGATCTTGGGCTAAATCCAAACAGAGATAAGAGGATAATGGTCATGTAAGTAGACATGTTTATATAGGATGCGGTGCATTATTGATTTACTCTTATGATTATAGAGGATGCACATACCAGATTTTAAACTCTCGTGTCTTGACAGGATACCTTCTTGATTTAACCTGTCAATTGGAGTTATAGATATTGTTTCTTTAGTATTAGTCCTGATTATACCAATCTGCACCATTCTCATGATCGACAACATGAACAGAGATACGAACTGAATGAACAGTTAAATGCTTAATCATGTTGAGCGTACTTCTACTGATTTATACCTGATTTATTGATGTACGAAAATTTTCTCCAGATTTATACCTGATGTACTGATGTATGAAATCTTCTCCAGATTTATTCTTATAGTGCCTTGATCAATGGCATTATATACTCGATAGAACCGGTAACCATGAGGTTAAGAGCTGTAGAACCTCTATTTCCATGTATTTAGACCACCGTGCAACCTAATGATCTTTTGATGCCGGTTGGATTACCACAGATTTACTCCTGATCCTTAAAACCTAGATTCGCTAGATAAAGCAAGTGGTTGTCATTATGATAATTGAAAGAAGGAAATGAATTATTTTGGATAAACATCCTGAATTATACACTCCCTGATCATGGTTGATAAAGATGTGTAGTGATAATGGAATTATTGGAAGAAAGATGATTGGATTCAGACTAAATGCTATAGCCAATGAACCTCAGATGAAGTAATGGAGAATCTATTTTGAGATTGCTAAATGGATGGAATTTGGACGCAACCTAATTAGACTTGAGATGGCAGACTTTGATGTCATCTTGGGAATGGACTGGTTAGCTCGGCATTCAGCAAACCTATTATGCGCCGAGAAGAAGCTAACGTCCAAAGACAAAGAAGGAGCAGAATTCAGTTTCTCGGGAACAAGACTTCCCAGGAGACGCAAGCTCATACTCTCAGCATTAAAGGCTAAAAAGTGCATTGAGAAAGGAGCGGTCGGATATCTAGTATCAGTGGTCGACCTAACCAAGGACGTGCCACAAATGGAAGAGATTGATGTTGTGCGGGATTTTCCTGATGTATTTCCGGAGGAACTACCCGGACTACCACCCGACCGAGCCACGGAGTTTGTAATAGACCTTATACCTGGAGCCGCACCAGTATCAAAAGCACCTTATAGAATGGCTCCTACTAAACTGAAGGAATTAAAAGTGCAACTACAAGAACTGCTGGATAAGGGTTATATTAGACCCAGTATATCTCCATGGGGAGCACCGGTGTTGTTCGTAAAGAAGAAGGATGCTAGTGTTCGATTATGCATCGACTATCGAGAGTTGAATAAACTAACCATCAAGAATCGATACCCACTACCCAGGATCGATGACTTGTTCGATCAGTTACAAGGAGCGAAGGTATTTTCAAAGATCGATCTTCGATCAGGCTATCATCAACTGAAGATTAAAGAATGTGACATTCCGAAGACAGCTTTCAGGACAAGATACGAACATTATGAGTTACTAGTGATGTCCTTCGGACTAACTAATGCACCGGCAACGTTCATGGAACTTATGAACCGAGTTTTCCACGATATGTTGGACACGTCGGTGATAGTATTTATTGATGACATATTGGTATACTCCAAGGACAAGGAAACCCATGTCAAGAACCTAAACGCAGCCCTACAGCGTTTAAGGAAAGAGAAGTTATATGCCAAATTTTCGAAGTGTGAGTTTTGGCTAAGTGAAGTCGCCTTTCTAGGCCATGTAGTATCCGCAGAAGGAATCAAAGTGGACCCCAGTAAGATCGAAGCTATTGTGAAGTGGGAAGCACCAAAGAGTGTTTCAGAAATTAGAAGTTTTCTGGGTCTAGCTGGTTATTATCGGAGATTCATAGAAGACTATTCTTGGATTGCCGTACCTCTCACCAGTTTGACAAAGAAAGGAGAAAAGTTTGTATGGACGGATAAGTGTGAAAAGAGCTTTCAAACACTGAAGACCAGATTGATATCCGCTCCAATTTTAACCATTCCCGTTCCAGGACAAGCATTTACCTTATACACTAATGCATCGGGATTGGGATTAGGATGTGTGCTTATGCAAGGAGAACAAGTAGTTGCGTATGCATCGAGACAGTTGAAGGTACATGAGAAGAATTACCCCACTCATGATTTGGAGTTAGCGGCAGTAGTACATGCTGTCAAGATATGGAGACACTACCTATACGGAGAAAAATTTCAGATTAAGTCGGACCATAAAAGCCTTACGTATCTATTAAATCAGAAGGAATTAAATATGAGACAAAGAAGATGGCTGGAACTATTGAAAGACTATGATTATGATATCCAGTATCATCCAGGCAAAGCGAATGTAGTAGCAGATGCATTGAGCAGAAAAGCAATGATAAAATCTCAAGGAGAAGCTAGCACAACTGCAGCAATGTGTACTACCGGGATGGTATTCAATCACGGTAACGAGCAGTATGTGATCGATATACCGGATGGATCAACCAACCAAGGGTTCATTCATCGGTTTTCAAATATGTTCGCGGCATTGAAGATAATACTGGATATAGTGGATGAAGTGAAGACAGCTATCAAAGTAGATCCTTATTTGAGAACGGTACAAGAAGATATTGAGAAAGGTAGGACTAACCCTGAGTTCACCTTGGATGACGAGAAGGTACTGAAATACGAAGGAAGAATATGTGTACCCAAAACAGAAAGTGTGGACATTAGACACCGACTCATGAAAGAAGCCCATACCACCATCTACTCGGTACTTCCTGGAAGTAAAAAAATGTATCATGATCTAAAGAAACTGTATTGGTGGAGGGGAATGAAGGCAGATGTAGCTAAGTTCGTGTTTCAATGCCTAAATTGTCAGAAAGTAAAGGCTGAACGACAAAGACCCGCAGGACTGTTACAGCCATTACCGGAACCAGCATGGAAATGGGACTGCATAACTATGGACTTCGTCACAGGACTACCATTGACTCCTCGAGTAGTTGATGCAGTTTGGGTGATTGTAGACCGTCTGACTAAAACAGCTCGCTTCATACCGATACGACCCCAATATACACTCGAAAGGTTAGCAAAGTTGTATGTGGATAATATTGTTCGGCTACATGGTGTTCCAGAAAGCATTGTGTCCGATAGAGATCCACGATTTACGTCCAAATTTTGGGAAGGACTGCAAAAGGCCATGGGCACAACATTGAAGTTCAGCACTGCATTCCACCCACAGACAGACGGACAGTCGGAGTGTACAATTCAGATTTTAAAAGATATGCTACGAGCATGGGTGATTGATTTCAAGGGATCATGGGACAAAAAGTTACCATTGATTGAGTTCGCCTATAATAACAGCTATCAGGCTACTATACAGATGTCACCTTATGAAGCACTGTATGGTAGGAAGTGTTGAACTCCCTTGTTTTGGAATGAAGTTGGAGAACGTAGTATTGTCGGACCAGAATTTGTTGAAGAGACTTGTCGAGTGGTCGACATCATCAAGGAAAGAGTAAGAGTAGCTCAGAATCGTCAGAAGCAATACGCAGATACTCGACGAAGAGATCTAGAGTTCGCCGTAGGCGAAAAAGTATTTTTGAAAGTATCGCCTATGCGAGGATTGAAGAGGTTCGGACAGAAAGGAAAACTAAGTCCAAGATATGTCGGACCATATGAGATTCTGGCTAAGCGTGGGAAAGTAGCTTATCAGCTAGCACTACCACCATCTATGTCAAGTGTGCATGACGTATTTCACATATCCTTATTGAAGAAGTATGTCAAAGACCCAACGCATGTTTTGACAGTAGATTTGCCAGAATTGACAGACGATTTAACCTTTGAAGTAACACCAACGGAAATCACTAGTCGAAAGGTTCAACGTCTACGCAACAGAGATATCTACTATGTTAAGGTCACATGGAAAAGTAGAGACCTGGAAGAGATTACATGGGAAGAAGAAAATGTTATGCGAAAGCAATACCCTCACTTGTTTGATTCTGAAGATACGTACAATTTCGAGGACGAAATTTTTATAAGTTGGGGGGAGTTGTAAGACCCGTGTCAATTTAACCCGGTCTTACCACCTTGAACCAGGTTTACCCATCATGGTCGAGTCAAATGGACCAAAGGCATGGAGGAGATCGAGATCCCAGGTACGAAATCGACCCAAAGACACTTAATTCTAGGGGAGGGTCGCACACCCAGTAAAGCAGGGTCGGACCTCCCAAAACAAAAAGTCAGACCATCAGTTTTGAAGGGAGGGTCGGACAGCTTAAGACCCTAGGGTCGACGGGATCATCGACCCTCCCATCGACCCTCGGTTTCTGACGAAACTAAAATTAGGAAATTTCCTAATTTTCGGTTGGGATTCTTTCCAAATCTCAATGGGATTATTATAGGACATTCCTAGTCTATTTAAAGGACGTCCCTAAGCCACTTTCACTCATTTCACAACCCTAATTGAATTGAGAGAAAGAGAGAAGAAGGAATGGAGGAAGAAGAGAGGCAAGGAAGAGAATCTAGCAAAAAGGAGAAGAAATTGCAGAGAAAAGTAATCTTCTCAGGTATGGATATTAATTCCATGAGTTTCTACAGACCTTAGGTTAAATATGGTTGAGTGTAGGATTTCGGAGAAACCCAAACCATCCATCCATGGTTAGGTTTTCATAGAAAACCATAGGAGGATGCACGAAAGCTATCTAGATGGTTTATACATGGTTCTAGACCATGGATTGACTGTCAAATGAATGTAGGAAGCAAGCCATAGGACCCCAAACATGAAGAATGGGTTAAAAGTGGAAATTGGACCAGAGTGCACTAAGGGTCGCACCGAGGGTCGATAGACCATCCGACCCTAGGTGTTTCTGACCATCGACCCTCAGCATTCGGGAAGTTCAGAATGGAGGGAGGGCCGATAGACCCATTGACCCTAGCATCGACCCTAGCATCGACCCTCAGTTGACAGAATGGTTTTTAAATTCTGAATTAATTTTAATTAAATTCTATCGACTTTGTTAGGTTTGCTAGCAATATAATAACATTATAAAGGTGATTTAAAGCTTGGAAAGGTATCTATTAGCATGCTAAGGTGAGAAACCTTAACCCCAAACTAAATTGGTTAATAATAAACTGTTTTCTATTTCTTGAGTCCTATGCCATGTTTGATTCTATGCGAATATGTTTGTAATGCGCATACAGCATGCCATCCAATATTTCTATTACTTGTTCAGGCATATTTACTTTATTGTTTATAACATGATGATGATGATGATGATGATAGGAATAGGCATGTGCTTGTATGTGTGTGGTTGATGTGCTTGATGCGAGCGAGTATGAGGGGAGGTGTGATGAGAACGTCAATAAACGTTAACCTTTGGCGGGTTTCAGCACTTTAGCTCTATCTCTAACTCAAGTCATGTGCATTGGCATCGTCGTATCGCCATTACCTTAACAGAACTATAATGTCGTAGAGTATCAGGGGAGGTGGTCTCGGTCCTTGTAGTCTCTGACTCTACCGGGGGGCCTTAGCTCTATCTCTATGGGCATTCTGAGGGATGCTGGGGAGAGGCCTTGGATACACTGTTTGGCATTAGGATTGGTTAGCAGCGAGCCTAGTTTGCAAGCCCTCGCTAATAGGGGCTTACGTGTTGGTATAGCATTATATAGCAATAAACGTTAACCTTTGTTGTATAATGTTATGGTAGGGTGGATGGGGATGACGATAAACGTTAACCTTCGGGCGAGCTTCCACACCCTGTGTATAGAGGCGGTGTCAATAAACGTTAACCTTTGACCACCCAACCTTTCTATTGCACATTGCAAACTATATACCAAGACCAAAGATATAAATTGATTTTCTTTGCATGCATATATAATGTTGCATTGTTTTGGCTACTCACTGAGCCGTGTTGTGTGCTCACCCCTCGACGTCGAATATTTTTAGTTGATGATGCAGGTTATACAGTCGAAGATTACATGAATGCGTCGGCATACGGAACTGTAGCAGCTATGGAAGTTGGAGCTGAAGACGATACACACGACTCCTCTTGCGAGTGCAACTCGTGTGTATTCGATTAGATATTTTTGTAGGTTTCTTTATTGGATTTATAAGACATGTATTTGGTATTTAAATATTTATGGCTTAGTTAAACACAGCATAATTTGCTAATATTTATGGGTATTATTTAGTTCTCAGTTCATATTATTTATAAATTTTCCGCTATTGTGTATTACTCTGATTGTGATTGTGGATGCGTGTAAAGTTTGGATAACGCGGGGATAGCCTATTAGAGATCCTGGTTGAACCATTGTTTATTTAGCGGTTCATCACACCATTCTGAAGTGTGCGGAATTGGGGTGTGACAACTTGGTATCAGAGCATCTCAGGCTTTGCCCGCCGAACTGACACGCATTCAAGACCATTGTGAACTGAGATAGGATAAAAGTAAAAGCTTTAATATAAACACACTGTAAGCACCTGTGTTGGTTGAGACAGAAATTAAACAAGACGATAATGTACATATAAAAGGTGGAACCATATATATACACTCACACAGAAAGAGAAGACCAAGAATTATCATAATAAACAAATAATTTAGGGTATTATCTATAATTTGGGTAGTTATCCAAGTATACAAGGATATAGTACAGTAACAAGAAGGGAGCTTCTGTAAAGCAGAAAGTTGGAATACCGAGTTGGTACTCACAAGATGTGAACTCGATGTAAGACAGAGGAAGAAGGAAAAATGGCTAGTAATGCCAAAACCCCTGTAGAGATAAAGGAAAAGATCTCGGGCTAAATCCAAACAGAGATAAAAGGATAATGGTCATGTAAGTAGATATGTTTATATAGGATGCGGTGCATTATTGATTTACTCTTATGATTATAGAGGATGCACATACCAGATTTTAAACTCTCGTGTCTTGACAGGATACCTTCTTGATTTAACCTGTCAATTGGAGTTACAAATATTGTTTCTTTAGTATTAGTCCTGATTATACCAATCTGCACCATTCTCATGATCGACAACATGAACAGAGATACGAACTGAATGAACAGTTAAATGCTTAATCATGTTGAGCGTACATCTACTGATTTATACCTGATTTATTGATGTACGAAAATTTTCTCCAGATTTATACCTGATGTACTGATGTATGAAATCTTCTCCAGATTTATTCTTATAGTGCCTTGATCAATGGCATTATATACTCGATAGAACCGGTAACCATGAGGTGAAGAGCTGTAGAACCTCTATTTCCATGTATTTAGACCACCGTGCAACCTAATGATCTTTTGATGCCGGTTAGATTACCACAGATTTACTCCTGATCCTTAAAACCTAGATTCGCTAGATAAAGCAAGTGGTTGTCATTATGATAATTGAAAGAAGGAAATGAATTATTTTGGATAAACATCCTGAATTATACACTCCCTGATCATGGTTGATAAAGATGTGTAGTGATAATGAAATTATTGGAAGAAAGATGATTGGATTCAGACTAAATGCTATAGCCAATGAACCTCAGATGAAGTAATGGAGAATCTATTTTGAGATTGCTAAATGGATGGAATTTGGATGCAACCTAATTAGACTTGAGATGGCAGACTTTGATGTCATCTTGGGAATGGACTGGTTAGCTCGGCATTCAGCAAACCTATTATGCGCCGAGAAGAAGCTAACGTCCAAAGACAAAGAAGGAGCAGAATTCAGTTTCCCGGGAACCAGACTTCCCAGGAGACGCAAGCTCATACTCTCAGCATTAAAGGCTAAGAAGTGCATTGAGAAAGGAGCGGTTGGATATCTAGTATCAGTGGTCGACCTAACCAAGGACGTGCCACAAATGGAAGAGATTGATGTCGTGTGGGATTTTCCTGATGTATTTCCGGAGGAACTACCCGGACTACCACCCGACCGAGCCACGGAGTTTGTAATAGACCTTATACCTGGAGCCGCACCAGTATCAAAAGCACCTTATAGAATGGCTCCTACTAAAGCGAAGGAATTAAAAGTGCAACTACAAGAACTGCTGGATAAGGGTTATATTAGACCCAGTATATCTCCATGGGGAGCACCGGTGTTGTTCGTAAAGAAGAAGGATGGTAGTGTTCGATTATGCATCGACTATCGAGAGTTGAATAAACTAACCATCAAGAATCGATACCCACTACCCAGGATCGATGACTTGTTCGATCAGTTACAAGGAGCGAAGGTATTTTCGAAGATCGATCTTCGATCAGGCTGTCATCAACTAAAGATTAAAGAAGGTGACATTCCGAAGACAGCTTTCAGGACAAGATACGAACATTATGAGTTCCTAGTGGTGTCCTTCGGACTAACTAATGCACCGGCAACGTTCATGGAACTTATGAACCGAGTTTTCCACGATATGTTGGACACGTCGGTGATAGTATTTATTGATGACATATTGGTATACTCCAAGGACAAGGAAACCCATGTCAAGAACCTAAACGCAGCCCTACAGCGTTTAAGGAAAGAGAAGTTATATGCCAAATTTTCGAAGTGTGAGTTTTGGCTAAGTGAAATCGCCTTTCTAGGCCATGTAGTATCCGCAGAAGGAATCAAAGTGGACCCCAGTAAGATCGAAGCTATTGTGAAGTGGGAAGCACCAAAGAGTGTTTCAGAAATTAGAAGTTTTCTGGGTCTAGCTGGTTATTATCAGAGATTCGTAGAAGACTATTCTCGGATTGCCGTACCTCTCACCAGTTTGACCAAGAAAGGAGAAAAGTTTGTATGGACGGATAAGTGTGAAAAGAGCTTTCAAACACTGAAGACCAGATTGATATCCGCTCCAATTTTAACCATTCCCGTTCCAGGACAGGCATTTACCTTATACACTGATGCATCGGGATTGGGATTAGGATGTGTGCTTATGCAAGGAGAACAAGTAGTTGCGTATGCATCGAGATAGTTGAAGGTACATGAGAAGAATTACCCCACTCATGATTTGGAGTTAGCGGCAGTAGTACATGCTGTCAAGATATGGAGACACTACCTATACGGAGAAAAATTTCAGATTAAGTCGGACCATAAAAGCCTTACGTATCTATTTAATCAGAAGGAATTAAATATGAGACAAAGAAGATGGCTGGAACTATTGAAAGACTATGATTGTGATATCCAGTATCATCCAGGCAAAGCGAATGTAGTAGCAGATGCATTGATCAGAAAAGCAATGATAAAATCTCAAGGTGAAGCTAGCACAACTGCAGCAATGTGTACTACCGGGATGGTATTCAATCACGGTAACGAGCAGTATGTGATCGATATACCGGATGGATCAACCAACCAAGGGTTCATTCATCGGTTTTCAAATATGTTCGCGGCATTGAAGATAATACTGGATATAGTGGATGAAGTGAAGACAGCTATCAAAGCAGATCCTTATCTGAGAACGGTACAAGAAGATATTGAGAAAGGTAGGACTAACCCTGAGTTCACCTTGGATGACGAGAAGGTACTGAAATACAAAGGAAGAATATGTGTACCCAAAACAGAAAGTGTGGACATTAGACACCGACTCATGAAAGAAGCCCATACCACCATCTACTTGGTACTTCCTTGAAGTACAAAAATGTATCATGATCTAAAGAAACTATATTGGTGGAGGGGAATGAAGGGTGATGTAGCTAAGTTCGTGTTTCAATGCCTAGATTGTCAGAAAGTAAAGGCTGAACGACAAAGACCCGCAGGACTGTTACAGCCATTACCGGAACCAGCATGGAAATGGGACTGCATAACTATGGACTTCGTCACAGGACTACCATTGACTCCTCGAGTAGTTGACGCAGTTTGGGTGATTGTAGACCGTCTGACTGTAACAGCTCGCTTCATACTGATACGACCCCAATATACACTCGAAAGGTTAGCAAAGCTGTATGTGGATAATATTGTTCGACTACATGGTGTTCCTGAAAGCATTGTGTCCGATAGAGATCCACGATTTACTTCCAAATTTTGGGAAGGACTGCAAAAGGCCATGGGCACAACATTGAAGTTCAGCACTGCATTCCACCCACAGACAGACGGACAGTCGGAGCGTACAATTCAGATTTTAGAAGATATGCTACGAGCATGTGTGATTGATTTCAAGGATCATGGGACGAAAAGTTACCATTGATCGAGTTCGCCTATAATAACAGCTATCAGGCTACTATACA
>CM053269.1:99642448-99679103 GCA_028583415.1 Protea cynaroides
CTTTCAACTCTCACTCTCATTCTCTCTCCCTCTCTCCACTTCTCTCTCTTTCTCTCTCTCTCTTTTTACTTCTCTCTTTTTCTTTCTCTCCATATCTCTCTTTCCACTTCTCTCTCTCTTTCTACCCGTCTCTCTCTCTCTCTCTCTCTCTCTCTCTCTCCTCTCTCTTTCTCTCTCTCTTTTCTCTGTCCCTCTACTTCACTCTCTTTATACTTCTCTGTCTTTCTCTCTCTCCCCACTTTTCACTCTCCCTTTCTACATCTCCCTCTTTCTTCTTCTTCACTCTACCTTTCTTCTTCTTCTCTCTCTCACTACTTCTTTCTCTCTCTCTCTCTCTCTCTCTCCCCTCCTATCTCTCCCTCTCTCTACTTTTCTCGCTCTCTACTTCTCTCTCTCTTTCTCTTTCAAATTCACACACTCTCTCTCTCTCTTTTCAACTATTATCTCTCTTTCTCCCCGCTTCTCTATCTCTTTCATTTCTCTCTCTCTCACCGTCTCTCTCTCTCCCTTTCTACAAACTTTCTCTCTCTCGCTAGTTCTCCCCCGATTACGTCTCCCACTCTCTTTCTTTCTACTTCTCTCTCTCACTCTCTCCTGCTTTCTTTCTCACTCTCTCTCTCTCACTCACTCACTCACTCTCTCTCTCTCACACACTTCTCTCTTTCTTATTTTCCCTCCCTACCTTTCTCTCTCTCTCTCTCTCTCTCTCTCTCTCTCTCTCTCTCTTTCCTTTTCTCTTTCTCTCCCTTTCTCTCTTTATCTTCTCTCTTTCTACTTCTATCTCTCTTTTTACTTCCATCTCTCCCTCTCTGTCTCTTTTCTCTCTACTTCCCTCTCTATCTCTCTACTTTTTTCTCTCTCTCTCTTTCTCAACCTCCCTATCTCTTTCTCTCTCTTTCTCAACCTCCCTATCTCTTTCTCTCTCTCTCTCTTTCTCTCCCTCTCTCTCTTTTCTCTCTCCCTCTACTTCTCTCTTTCTTTTTACTTCTATGTCTTTCTCTCTCTCCCTACATCTCACTCTCTCTTTCTACATCTCTCTCTTTCTTCTTCTTCTCTCTGCCTTTCTTCTCTCTCTCTCTCTCTCACTACTTCTTTCTCCCTCTCTGTCTCTCCTATCTCTCCCTCTCTCCATTTCTCTCTCTCTACTTCTCTCACGTTTTCTTTCTTTTTCTAATTCACACTCTCACTCTTTTCAACTTTTATCTCTCTTTCTCTTCACTTCTCAATCTCTTTCATTTCGCTCTCTCTCTTTCTCCCTCTCTCTCTCTTTCCCTATCTACTCACATTCTCTCTCTCCCTCATTCTCTCTCGTTTTACATACCCCACTCTCTTTCTTTCTACTTCTCTCTCTCTCACTCTCTCTTTCTTGCTACTTCTCCCTCTCTTTACTTCTTCTTCTCAATCTCTCATTTTCTGCTTCTCTCTCTCTCTCTCTCTCTTTCTTTCTCACTTTCTACTTTTCTCTCTCTCTCTGCCTCTATCTCTCTTTCTCTCTCTTTCTTACAACTCTCACTCTCTTTCTCTCTCTCTCTCTCCACTTCTCTCTCTTTCTTTCTCTCTCTTTCTACTTCTCTCTCTTTCTTTCTCTCTATTTCTCTCTTTCCACTTCTCTCTCTCTCTTTTTCTGCTTCTCTCTCTGTCTCTTTCTTTCTCACTTTCTACTTTTCACTCCCTGCCTCTGTCTCTTTTTCTCTCTTTCTTACAACTATCACTCTCTTTCTTTCTTTCTCTCTCCACTTCTCTCTCTTTCTCTCTTGCTTTCTACTTTTCTCTCTTTCATTCTCTCTCTCTCTCACTTTCTCTCTCTCTCTCTTTCGACCACTCTCTCTCTCTCTTCTCTCTCTCTTTCTCCCTCTCTCTCCCTCTCTTTCTCTTTATTTCTCCCTCTACTTCTCTCTCTCTTTATACTTTTCTCTCTTTCTCTCTCTCCCTACTTCTCCCTCTCTCATTCAACATCTCCCACTTTCTTCTTCTTCTCTCTCCCTTTCTTCTTGTTCTCTCTATCACTACTTCTTTCTCCTTCTCTCTCTCTTTATCTCTCCTATCTCTCCCTCTCTTCACTTCTCTCTATACTTCTCTCCCTCTCTCTTTCTCTTTCTAATTCACACTCTCTCTATCTTTTCAACTTTAATCTCTCCTTCTATCTACTTCTCTATCTCTTTCATTTCTCTATCTCTCCCCCCTCTCTCTCTCCCTTTCTACTCGCTTTCTCTCTCCCCTAGTGCTTTCTCGTTTTACGGCTACCACTCTCTTTCTTTCTACTTCTCTCTCTCGCTCACTCTCTCTTTCTTGCTATTTCTCCCTCTCTTTCACTTCTCTTTCTCGGTCTCTCTTTTTCGACTTCTCTCTCTTAGTCTCTTTCTTTCTCACTTTCTACATTTCTCTCTCTGCCTCTTTCACTCTCTTTCTCTATTATTCATACAACTCTCACTCTCTTTCTCTATTATTCATACAACTCTCACTCTCTTTCTCTCTCTCTCTCTCTCCAATTTTTTCTCTTTTTCTCCCTCTTTCTTTCTACTTTTCTCTCTTTCTTTCTCTCTCTCTCTCTCTTTCTACTTCTCTCACTCTCTTTCTACCCGCTCTCTCTCTCTCTCATTCTCTCTCTCTTTCCAATCTATTTCTCTCATTCTTCTTCTCTCTCTCAACCTCTCTTTCACTTCTCTTGCTCTGTCTCTCGTTTTTACCTTCTCTCTCTCTGTCTCTTTCTTTCTCACTTTCTACATTAAACTCCCTGCCTCTTTCTCTCTCTTTCTCTATCTTTCTTACAACTCTCACTCTCTTTCCCTCTCTCTCCACTTTTTTCTCTTTCTCTCTATTTCTCTATCTTTCTTACAACTCTCACTCTCTTTCTCTCTCTCTCTACTTTTTTCTCTTTCTCTCTCTCTCTCTCTTTCTTTCTACTTTTCTCCCTTTCTTTTTCTCTCTCTCTCTTTCCACTTCTCTCTCACTCTCTTTCTACCCCGCTCTCTCTCTTTCTCTCTGTCCAATCTATTTCTCTCATTCTTCTTCCCTCCCTCAACCTCTCTACTTTTTGCTCTCTCCCTTCTCCTTTCCTTTTTCTCTCTCTCTTTGCATCTCTCCCTATCTCTCTCTCTCTTTCTACTCTCTCTTTCTCTCTCTCTCTTTCTACTCTCTCTTCTCTCTCTCAAGTTCTCTCTCCCTCTCTCTCTTCTTACTCTCTCTCTCCTGCTTTCTTTCTCTCTCTCTCTCTCTCTCTCACTCTCTCTCTCCCTCTCTTTCTCTCTTTTTTATTCTTACTTTCACTATGTTTACCTCTCTCCCTCTCTCTCTCTCCCTCCCGCTCCTTCTACTTTTTTCGCTCCCTCTCTCCCTCTCTCTCTCTCTCTCTCTCTCTCTCTCTCTTTCATTACTCTCTCTCTTTCTCTCGCTCCCTCTCCTTCTCCCCCTCTCTGTCTCTCCCTTTTTCCCTCTCTGTCTGTCTTTGTCTCTCTTTTTAATCTCTTTTTCTCTCTCTAATTCTCTCTCGTTTTACTTCTCCATCTCTCTCTCTTCTTACTTTTCTCTCTCTCTTTTCACTTTTCTCTTTCTCTCCCTCTATCTCTCGCTCTCTTTCTCTCTACTTCTCTATCTAAACTTCTCTGTTCTCTCTCCCTCTACTTTTCTCTCTCTACTTCTCCCTATCTCTCTCTCTTTCTCTTTCTCTATCTGTCTCTTCTGTCTACTTCTCTCCCTCCCTGTAAGACCCGCACTCTGATAACCCGGTCTAACCTTGGTTTTGTGTCGTGACAGGTCTTCCGATCATCACCGGGCCAGACGGGGCAAGCGGATAACAAACAGGTACAAAATCGGACCGAAGTCGACCAATTATACCTGATTTTAGGTATACCGGTCGATGGTACCGGTCTTGGTACTGGTCGACCGGTATGGCCTGCACAACTATGTGCGGGAATTTGGAAATTGGTCTCTACGGGTCCCGCTTTCCTGATTTCGAATCCTAGAAGTTTCCTAATCCTAGTAGGGTTACTAAACCCTATTTTTAGCGTATAAATACACCCTTAACCCTCTTCAAATCCATTCCATTGTCTCTCGCAAACCCTAGAGAAGAGAAAGAGGTGGAAAAGGAGAAGGAGCTAGGAGGAAGAAGAAGGAGCCGCCATTACCGTTCGACGAAGCTCACGCTACGCCTGTCAACGGTAAGTGTTTGAATCCCTCTTCTTACCCTATGTTAGTTGTGTAGGTGGATCAATACCATGCAAAGTAGGTATTGATCTAAAACCCTAATTTGGCCAATAAACCTTAAGTTGCCGTCAAACCCTTGATTCGAGTTTCGAGAGGATATTCATCGAAACGAGACTTGAATGAGTTGGGGATAACTCTAACTCAAAACCTAGACTTAGAATGGATAGGAGAAACCCTGAAAATCCATGGAAGATGATCGACGGCAGTCGAAAAACCCATGTATGGTCTTCCGGAGACATACCGGTCGACTATACCGGTTGCACATAGTGCGACCGGTATGTTGCGACCGCTACCTCTCGGGAGGTTATCTGTGGGGACCGGCTGACCATACCGGTCGCCAGTCTTTCTCACAGAGCTGCGATCGGTATATGCCACCGGTCAACTCTGTGAGGGTAGTTTGTGATCACTGTTGGTTTCCGATCAACATGAGACTCTAAGAATGTTATTTTAATGAAACCCTAATGATATTGTAGGACTTTGTAACTTATTGTTTGGACCTTGCGACGTGGAGAAAGTTATCGAACGAGCGTCAAGTAATGGAATCTGACCTAAACCTAATAATTAATGGACAGTAAATCGTTGTTAATCATTGAATATCTATGATGTGATGTTTGTGCATATTCACATGCCATCCTTTACTTTCAGTTATTATTACTGTTCATGCAATGATAGGATGTGATTGTTAGGCATGTGATTATTTTCGTTGGTGTGTGGAGTGGGGCATGGGCCTGGGATCGCTCTTCACACTAGCACCTTTTGTAGTATTCTGTCTTAACATGCTTGGTACGAGTGGGGTATCAAGGGAAGGTCGTGGTATGGTGGTCTCCGATATTGATGTTGTCCCGGCCATTGTTATGTGGTACTGAGGATTCCGAGTCGACGTTGGCTTGTCCACGATGCTTTAGCTCTATCTTTATGCCGTAGGGAGTTATGTTGGGATAGGGTCTACCTGCGTATTGTTTCTATCCTAGTGGGTTAGTTACAGATAGGGTATCAGGGGGAGGTGAGGTATTGTGGTCTCCGACCCGGCCTGCACGCTCTAGCTCTATCTCTATGCCGTAGACGGCTGTGCTGGGATAGAGCATACATTGTTGACATATAGGATTGGTTAGTTGCGAGGCCAGTTTGCGAGCCCTGGCCAGTAGGGGTTTAGGTACTGGTATGGGTAGAGTATCAGGGGAGGTGCCGGTATACCTTATCTCTATCTCTATTCCATGATGGGTGCATGTGGGTTGGTGATAGTGTGATCTACTGTGCGATGCCACACACTCGTGTATAGAGGTGCGAGGGCCACCAAATCTTTCTATAGCACATTGCAAACTTAAAACCAGACCACATCATAAAATGATTGTTACTCATGCATAATATTGTGAAACTGTCTGATTGTCTTACTGAGCTGTGTTGTGAGCTCACCTTTTGTGCACATCTTGTTTTAGATATGGATGCAGGTTATACTGTGGACGATTATGTGAACGCTCTGGCGTATGGAGCTGTAGCTGCTCTGGATGTACAAGCAGGGGAGGACGAGCATGATGCTTCATGCGAGTGCCCTTTCTGCGTGTACTTGTGATGGATTTTTATTTAATTGTTTCAATTATTTTTGCTTGGTATTAAGAGATGTAATAGATTATTATTTTATGTGTTTGAATTTGAATAATGGGATATTTATTTAAATTATCAATAGATACTCAGTTCATTCTATTTAAAGTCTTCCGCTGTATATTTATATTCTGATTGTGGTTATGTTTAATGGTTTGTATGGGTGGACACGGCCTATTCGAGATCCTTGTGTGAACCGTTGGTTCAATGACGGTTTACTCACACCATTCTGGTTGGATCAGAATTGGGGTGTGACAACTTGGTATCAGAGCTCTCGGGTTCTGTCTACAGACTATATTACACTTAACTGGGTCGATGAACTGAGTTAGAAGAAAATTTAAAAAAATCTTAATAGAAACGCACCTTAAGCATTGTTTGAATCCTGAGACGGACTAAGAAAGAGAATAATGTACTATTCTAATTATGAAACTTAACATGTACACATGCACTAGTTAGGAAAAACCATGAAAACTTTCATTAACTAAGAAAATGGTAGCAAATGAAATAGTGCTATAGGGTACAGTCCACAAACCGAACAGTTACCCTGTTATATATACATCAGTCATAAGAAAGAGAAAGAAAAAGGGGAAATCATGGGGTAGGGGGCCTAGGAGGTATGGGGTCCGCTATATCATAGTCCCGCTCGTAAGCGACCTTGAGCCAGTGCACCTGATCCTGTGTGGCTCGGAGGCTGCGAGTCAACTGTGCTAGGTCACGGCTCATCTCCCGCTGAGCGTCCCTGAGCTCCATAAACATACCCATCACTGAGTCGGGAGGAGGCTGAGATGGTCCAGCTGTGGGGACAGATGGTGGTGGTGCAGGTGCAGGCTGTGGGGCAGGCACTGGTGCTTCCCCAGCCATATCGTCATCATCGTCATCACTCACCTCTGCCGCATAGGCCGCATTGGCCGCGGCTGCTGCTGCTGCTGCTGCTACTCTCCCAAGTGGACGAGGGCGAGCCTCCAACTTGTCGTCACTAACCGGCAGATCGACCATCTGCATCCTCTGTATCGCATCCAAGTCGATGTCGGAGGTCATGGTGTCCTCGACGGCTACCTCTCCTCTGAAACTCACGCCCAGACGGCGAAGAAGGAAAGTGACGAGATGGCCATAGGGAAGGTTGCTGGCCCGATCGACCACGGCCGCTCGATGCATAGTCCGGATGATGAGGTAAGGAAGTAAGATCCGCTCCCCTGTGCAGACGCAATAGGTGACGTACTGGGTGAGGTGGGACAACTCACTGTAGTGGCCGCTCTGTGGCACAATGTCGTGCTGAATAATGCGACTATATACCCGAGGAATAGGCCTCAGGCTAGCCGCCTTCATAGGGGCTCCAGGGTTTAAGATCTGATGCGCTATCTCTCGGCGCAAATCATCAGTCAAATAACCTTTCGCCTTGGGGGCGCAGTACACCAAATCTCCATCATTGGGAACCCCAAGAAGATCAGCCAACTGGTGGGTGTTATATGAAATATGTACACCCCGGACGTAGCTGGTAATGCGTAGATCCCTACACTGGTACGGATCTTCGACATCCCCTTCGAGTTCCAAGTTTGCATAGAAGTGCTTGACCAGGTTAGGGCGTGTGGTCTCCGTGTATGAAATAATCGGTAACCAACCTAGAGCGCCAAAAGCTGTCTCCACATTGAACCGGTGCAGTTGTTCCACGTTGACCCGGCGCCCTGATTCAATACTTTTATTATCAAACCATGGAAACCGAGCATGAGCTTCCAAGCAGCGAAACCATAGCTCATCTAGCTGTGGAGCTGGCGGAGAGGGAACCCGAGAACTAGAACCATGTGAGCGTTTCCCGAGAGTACGTCTGGGAGCCATTTAGAATCTGTAAAACAAAAGAAAACAAAATAAAAAGTTAGATTTTGTCAAAATTTCGGGAGCATAACAGCTATAAATTGGGAACTCGAACTCACCCAAAAACATGGGGAGGAGGACTTACGTAACCCCCACACTCTTCGACAAACCAATCACAAGCAATTTAAAGGAGAAATTTCAAGAATTTAAGAAAAAAAAAATTAAAAATTTCGAAATTTTTGAAAAACCTAGGTTAAAAAGTGTAAAAATTCGATTTTTATCAAAACCATTCGGTGGAACCCCAAATTGGTTGAGGGCTTTTGCTCTTGGGGGTCCCTAAACCCTTTCCAAGGCAAAGAAAAAGAATTCCTATGGTTAAATCATCTCGAACAAAGAAAAACCTAAATTTCTACATATAGACGATATGGAAAACTTGTAAAAATATGAGAGAGAGGGAGGAGACCTACCTGGAGACGATGTTCCACGCTTGGAATGGAAGAAATCGGCTTCTAAGAGTACCGGCCGGACTGTAGCAACTCAGTTGGGCAGAGGAGAATCGCCACCGGAGAGGAGGAAGAAAGAAAAGTGAGAAAATTTCTCACTTTTCGCGATTTTAAAGTCAATTCTGGGCATATCGGTCGACGGTTTTGCCTATACCGGTTGACCGGTATCACCCCAGGTGTGCGACCGCTATGTCTCGGTCAGAAAAATTTTTCTGACCGGTCGACTATACCGGTCGCAACACTGTTTACAGAGTGTCGACCAGTATCTCCCAGACATGCGACCGCTATGTCTCGGTCAGAATTTTAATTCTGACCGGTCGACTATACCGGTCGCAGTACATTCCACAGGGGTGCGACCGGTATGTTGTGACCGGTACGCCCCAAAGAGCCAGAAAAATTGAATTTAAAATTTCTAAAATTGTGTAAATGGAAATATTACTTCTTGACTATTTTCCCTTGCATTATTCAAGACTAACACTACTATTATTGATGTTCTCACGTGTTATGTCTTCTTCTCAGATCCAAATAAATAGTCTGAGATGGCAGGTGGAAACGGTCGAAGGGGTCGGAAGCGTCATCAGGCCAGGATGCGTCTAGAAGAAGAGCAAGCTGAACAAGACCAAGTTAGAGAAGCCAGTCCTGAAGTGGAGGAGGAACAGGTCTTGGAAGTACCAACAAATTTACCTGGCCCACCTCACAAGAATTCTGAGACCATTGTTACAAACTTGGTCTATCAGATGTAGGCTCAACAGAAGGAATTTCTGAGCGAAGTATTGAACATGCTCAGGCCAACAGGTTCAGTTCCCGCTGGAAATACGCCCGAGTCAGGAGGAATTAATACTACCCAACCGATGCATAGTAGCCCAAGGCCGAGGGGCCAAGCACAGAACGTACCACCACCGCATCGGTTTCCGTCGCCTTCTGCGTACCCGGGAGCTTATCCGTATCCACCACCATGGTACGGAGCAGACACACAGGGACAGCATGATCTGAGCAGGTCAGTGGACAGATTCCTGAAGTTGAAACCTTCATCGTTCACCGGCAGGATAGGGAAACCATTGTGGCCAGCACAGTGGGTTGCTGAAATGGAAAAGAACTTCCGACTGATGACTTGTACTGAGGAGGAAAAGGTTCTGTTTGCCACTCATATGTTGAAGGAAGACGCCAATGCTTGGTGGAATTCTACTCGGGCATATCTGGAGAATAAGTATACCCTGGTTGATTGGGAAGTGTTTAAAGCGGCTTTCTTCGACAAATATTTCCCAAAGAGCTTCAAAGATCAAATGGAGAGAGAGTTTCTCAATCTGCAGCAGTCTCAGTCGACCGTAGATGCCTATCAACAGAGGTACGAAGAGCTATTTTTCTTCGCACCGGCCAGTATGCAAGAGGAGGAAACCAAGACACGTAGGTTCACCGTGGGACTACGTGGAAGCATCAGAGAGAACCTTTTGGGTTTGGACAAGAAGACCTACAATGAGGCGGGGCAGGTTGCGAGGGTGATAGAGTCCAGTCAAAGGGACAGCTTCTTCGCTCAGAACAGGGGAGTGCAGAGATCCGCTGGTGAGAGCTCGGGTGGCGGTAATACTAGACCCTTCCGCCCATACAGGGCACAGACCGCTACAGCACCTCCGAGAAACAACCCGGCACCACCTGTGCCATAGTTCGCTGGACACAACCCAAATATCAAATGTTATAACTGTCAGCAGCTGGGACATGTTGCAAGGAACTGCACACTACCTAAGAAGCAAGCTCCCCAACAAGGAAAAGTGTATGCGGTCACCACTGAAGAGGCAGCCGCATCACTTGATGTGGTAACTGGTACGACTCTATCCTTTACTATTTGGTTTATTCTTTCAGTTGCATGAGCATATAGAACTAAGGGGCAATATATTCCAGGGATTGTAAATATATCTGGTTTACCCGCCAGAGTATTATTTGACTCTGGGGCCACGCACTCCTTTGTTTCTATTTCTTTTGGGAAGCGAATTGAGTTACCAATCAAGCATATGAACCCAAGCTTGATAGTTCGCTCTCCACTAGGAGTCGAAGTGGTTTTGACCAAATATTATGGACCATGTATTGTATGTATTGAGGGCCGAAACTTAGAAGCTAGCCTAGTAATACTTGAGATGGCAGATTTTTATGTCATTTTGGGGATGGATTGGCTAGGCCATCATTCGGCCGTCCTTTTATGTGGTGAAAAAAAGCTTGTGCTTACTGACAAAGAGGGAAGGGAATATAGTTTCGCGGGGATCAAGCTATTTAGGAAGCGGAAGCTGATCCTCTCCGCCCTAAAAACTAAGAGATGGTTGGAGAAAGGGGGAGTGGGTTATCTCGTATCTGTAGTCGATCTCATGGCAGAGTCACTCAAGATGGAAGATATAGATGTGGTTCGGGAGTTCCCAGATGTGTTTCCAGAGGAGCTTCCAGGCTTACCACCAGACAGGGCTACAGAGTTTGTGATAGACCTTATGCCAGGTTCGGCGCCGGTGTCTAAAGCACCATACAGGATGGCCCTGACCGAGTTAAAGGAGTTGAAGACCCAATTACAAGAATTGCTGGATAAGGGCTGCATACGACCTAGTATATCGCCTTGGGGAGCACTTGTATTATTCGTCAAGAAGAAGGATGGAAGTGTACGGCTATGTATTGACTACCGTGAGCTGAACGAGTTGACGATCAAGAATCGGTATCCTTTGCCTAGGATCGATGATCTGTTCGATCAGCTGCAGGGTGCAAAGGTTTTCTCGAAGATCGATCTCCAATCGGGGTATCACCAATTGAAGATCAAGGCCGGAGATATTCCGAAGACTGCTTTTAGGACGAGGTATGGGCATTATGAGTTTCTAGTAATGTCTTTCGGGTTGACCAATGCTCCAGCGTCGTTTATGGAACTGATGAACCGAGTGTTCCATGATATGTTGGACACTTCGATCATCGTATTCATCGATGACATATTGATTTACTCTAAGGACATGGAGACTCATATAGCGCATTTGAAGGCATTACAACGGCTGAGAGATGTGAAGCTTTATGCAAAATTCAAGAAGTGTGAGTTTTGGCTAAAGGAAGTGGCTTTCTTGGGCCATGTTGTATCTGGAGACGGTATCAAGGTTGATCCAAGCAAGATAGCTGCTATAGTAGGATGGGAAGCACCAAAATCTGTTGCGGAGATTTGTAGTTTCCTTGGGTTGGCTGGTTATTATAGAAGATTCGTGGAAGATTACTCCAGGATCGCTGTTCCACTCACCAGATTGACCAAGAAAGGAGAGAAATTCATATGGACAGATGAGTGCGAGAAGTGCTTTCAGACTTTGAAGTCAAGACTAGTCTCTGCACCTATCTTGACCATCCCAGAACCAAGCGTACCGTTTACCTTATATACGGATGCTTCAGGGTTGGGAATTGGGTGTGTTCTGATGCAAGGAGAACAGGTGATTGCTTACGCATCAAGACAGTTAAAAGAGTATGAGAAGAACTATCCTACGCATGACTTGGAGCTAGCAGCGGTTATTCACGCAATCAAGACTTGGAGACACTACTTGTACGGTGAGAAGTTTCAGATCAAGTCAGATCACAAGAGATTAACTTATCTTTTCACTCAGAAGGATCTGAATATGAGAAAGAGGAGATGGCTCGAATTGTTAAAAGATTATGATTGCGACATCCAGTACCATCCGGGTAAAGCAAATGTGGTGGCTGACGCCTTAAGCAGAAAGTGGGCATCGAAACCTGAGGCAGGACCAAGTACAAATGCTGCATTGTGTGCCACAGACTCTAATTCAATCGAAGGTGATGAAGAGCATATAATTGAAACTACAGAAGATCCAGTTGAGCAAGGCTTGATTCATAAGTTCACTATGATGTTCGCCGCATTGAAGATCTCACCGGGTCTAATTGATGAAGTCAAGGTAGAAATCCTACAGGATCCATATCTCAAGACAGTGCAGGAAGACTTAGAGAAGGGTACGTGCAATCCTGACTTTACCTTGGAATCAGACAAGGTACTCAAGTATCGCGGACGGTTATGTATACCTGAGAGCGAAGACTGTGATATCAGAGGTCGAGTTATGACTGAAGCTCATTACACTCCATATTCGGTACATCCAGGATGTACCAAAATGTACCATCACTTGAGAAGACTTTATTGGTGGAGGGGTATGAAAGCAGATATAGCTCGTTTCATGTTCCAATGTCTGAATTGTCAACAAGTTAAAGCGGAAAGACAAAGACCCGTAGGTTTACTACAGCCGTTACCAGAACCTGCATGGAAGTGGGATTGTATCACCATGGATTTCATCACTGGCCTACCTTTGACACCAAGGTCAGTGGATGCAGTTTGGGTTATAGTAGATCGACTCACCAAAACAGCTCGATTTATTGCGGTCAGACCTCAGTATACCATGGAGAAACTGGCCAAGTTATATGTTGATAATATAGTCAGACTTCATGGCGTTCCAGAGAGTATAGTATCTGACAGAGATCCCCGTTTTACATCAAAGTTCTGGGAAGGATTACAGAAAGCTATGGGAACCAAGTTGAAGTTCAGTACAGCTTTTCATCCTCAGACGGACGGACAGTCAGAGCGAACCATTCAAATTTTAGAAGATATGCTCCGAGCTTGTGCATTAGATTTCAAAGGAGCTTGGGATGAGAAGCTATCACTTATCGAGTTTGTTTACAACAACAGTTGCCAGGCTACAATTCAAATGGCCCCGTATGAAGCACTCTATGGGAAGAAGTGTCGTACACCTCTGTTATGGAATGAAGTGGGGGAAAGAAGAATTGTAGGACAGGAGTTTGTTGAAGAAACTTGCCGAGTGATTGATTAGATCAAAGAAAGAGTAAAGACAGCTCAGGTTCGACAGAAGCACTATGCGGATAATCAACGTCGAGATCTGGAGTTTGCAGTGGGTGACAAAGTATTCTTGAAGGTATAACCGGTGCGAGGTCTGAAACGGTTTGGTAAAAAGGGGAAGCTATGCCCCAAGTATGTGGGACCATATGAGATATTAAATCGACTTGGTAATGTAGCATATCAATTGGCTCTACCACCATCTATGTCTAGCGTTCATAATGTGTTCCATGTATCATTACTGAAGAAGTATGTCAGAGATCCATCGCATATCCTGATCGCTGATCCTCCAGACTTGACTGAAGACTTAACTTTCGAAGTGGTGCCTGTAATGCTCTCAAGCCGAAAAGTTCAGCAACTTCGAACCAAGGATATCCACTATGTGAAGGTGCATTGGAGAAGCCAAAATGTGGAAGAAATAACTTGGGAAGAAGAGAGCACGATGAGGAAGGAGTACCCTAACCTTTTTGACGATCAAGGTACGTTCAAATTTCGAGGCCAAAATTTCTTTTAAGGGTGGGGGAGTTGTAGTACCTACATGTAAATTTCGGGATGAAATTTCTTTTAAGGGTGGTGGAGTTGTAAGACCCGCACACTGATAACCCAGTCTAACCTTGGTTTTGTGTCGTGACAGGTCTTCCGATCATCACCGGGCCAGACAGGGCAAGCGGATAACAAACAGGTACAAAATTGGACCGAAGTCGACCAATTATACCTGATTTTAGGTATACCGGTCGATGGTACCGGTCTTGGTACCGGTCGACCGGTATGGCCTCCACAGCTATGTGCGGGAATTTGGAAATTGGTCTCTACGGGTCCCGCTTTCCTGATTTCGAATCCTAGAAGTTTCCTAATCCTAGTAGGGTTACTAAACCCGATTTTTAGCCTATAAATACACCCTTAACCCTCCTCAAATCCTTTCCATTGTCTCTCGCAAACCCTAGAGAAGAGAAAGATCTGGAAAAGGAGAAGGAGCTAGGAGGAAGAAGAAGGAGCCGCCATTACCGTTCGACGAAGCTCACGCTACGCCTGTCAACGGTAAGTGTTTGAATCCCTTTTCTTACCCTATGTTAGTTGTGTGGGTGGATCATTACCATGCAAAGTAGGTATTGATCTAAAACCCTAATTTGGCCAATAAACCCTAAGTTGCCGTCAAACCCTTGATTCGAGTTTCGAGATGATATTCATCGAAATGAAACTTGAATGAGTTGGGGATAACTCTAACTCAAAGCCTAGACTTAGAATGGATAGGAGAAACCCTGAAAATCCATGAAAGATGATCGACGGCAGTCGAAAAACCCATGTATGGTCTTTCGGGGACATACCGGTCGACTATACCGGTTGCACATAGTGCGACCGG
The DNA here is from genome assembly GCA_028583415.1 of Protea cynaroides. Taxonomy (NCBI): domain Eukaryota; kingdom Viridiplantae; phylum Streptophyta; class Magnoliopsida; order Proteales; family Proteaceae; genus Protea; species Protea cynaroides. The sequence continues at coordinate 99,656,778 of CM053269.1, forward strand.
TATGTTGCGACCGCTACCTCTCGGGAGGTTATCTGTGGGGACCGGCTGACCATACCTGTCGCCAGTCTTTCCCACAGAGCTGTGACCGGTATATGCCACCGGTCAACTCTGTGAGGGTAGTTTGGGATCTCTGTTGGTTTTCGATCAACATGAGACTCTAAGAATGTTATTTTAATGAAACCCTAATGATATTGTAGGACTTTGTGACTTATCGTTTGGACCTTGCGACGTGGAGCAAGTTATCGAATGAGCGTCAGGTAAGGGAATCTGACCTAAACCTAATAATAAATGGACAGTAAATCGTTGTTAATCATTGAATATCTATGATGTGATGTTTGTGCATATTCACATGCCATCCTTTACTTTTAGTTATTATTACTGTTCATGCAATGATAGGATGGGATTATTAGGCATGTGATTGTTTTCGTTGGTGTGTGGAGTGGGGCATGGGCCTGGGATCGCTCTTCACACTAGCACCTTTTGTAGTATTCTGTCTTAACATGCTTGGTACGGGTGGGGTATCAGGGGAAGGTCGTGGTACGGTGGTCTCCGATATTGATGTTGTCCCGGCCATTGTTATGTGGTACTGAGGATTCCGAGTCGACGCTGGCTTGTCCACGATGCTTTAGCTCTATCTCTCTGCCGTAGGGAGTTATGTTGGGATAGGGTCTACCTGCGTATTGTTTCTATCCTAGTGGGTTAGTTGCAGATAAGGTATCAGGGGGAGGTGAGGTATTGTGGTCTCCGGCCCAGCCTGCACGCTCTAGCACTATCTCTATGCCGTAGACAGCTGTGCTGGGATAGAGTATACATTCTTGACATATAGGATTGGTTAGTTGCGAGCCCAGTTTGTGAGCCCTGGCCAGTAGGGGCTTAGGTACTGGTATGGGTAGAGTATCAGGGGAGGTGCGGGTACACCTTATCTCTATCTCTATTCCATGATGGGTGCATGTGGGTTGGTGGTAGTGTGATCTACTGTGCGATGCCACACACTCGTGTATAGAGGTGTAGGGGCCACCAAACATTTCTATAGCACATTGCAAACTTAAAACCAAACCACAGCATAAAATGATTGTTACTCATGCATAATATTGTGAAACTGTCTGATTGTCTTACTGAGCTGTGTTGTGAGCTCACCGTTTGTGCACATCTTGTTTTAGATATGGATGCAGGTTATACTGTGGACGATTATGTGAACGCTCCGGCGTATGGAGCTGTAGCTGCTCTGGATGTACAAGCAGGGGAGGACGAGCATGATGCTTCATGCGAGTGCCCTTTCGGCGTGTACTTGTGATGGATTTTTATTTAATTGTTTCAATTATTTTTGCTTGGTATTAAGAGATGAAAAAGATTATTATTTTATGTGTTTGAATTTGAATAATGGGATATTTAATTAAATTATCAATAGATACTCAGTTCATTCTATTTAAAGTCTTCCGCTGTATATTTATATTCTGATTGTGGTTATGTGTAATGGTTTGTATGGGTGGACACGGCCTATTCGAGATCCTGGTGTGAACCGTTGGTTCAATGACGGTTCACTCACACCATTATGGTTGGATCAGAATTGGGGTGTGACACTCCCTCACCTTCTACTTCTCCCTCTCTCTCCCTCTTTCTTTCTCTCTCTCTCTCTCTCTCTCTCTTTCTTTCTTTAGTCTCTCTCTCGCTCCCTCTCTTTCTCTCCCTCTCTCTCTCCCTTTTTCCCTCTTTGTCTCTCTTTGTCTCTCTTTAGTCACTTTTTCTCTCTCTAATTCTCTCTCGTTTTACTTCTCCATCTCTCTCTCTTCTTACTTTTCCCTCTCTCTTTTTACTTTTCTCTTTCTCTCCCTCTATCTCTCGCTCTCTTTCTCTCTACTTCTCCATCTATACTTCTCTGTTCTCTCTCCCCCTACATTTTTCTCTCTCTCTCTCTCTACTTCTCCCTGTCTCTCTCTCTTTCTCTTTCTCTATTGGTCTCTTCTGTCTCTTTCTCTCTGTCTACTTCTCTCTCTCAACCTCTCTGTACTTCACACTCTCTCCCTATTCTCTTTCTTCTTCTCTCTCTTTCTCTCTCTCTATTTCTTTTCTCTCTCTTTGTGACTCCCTCTCATTCGACTTCTCACTCTATCCTACTTTCTTTCTCACTCTCTCTCTCTCTCACTCACTCACTCTCTCTCTCGCACTTCTCTCTTTCTTCATTTCCCTCCCTATCTTTCTCTCTCTATCTCTCTCTCTCTTTCTCTCTCTCTAATATTTCAAATTCTCTCCCCGTCATCTCACTCTCTCTTTCGCTCTCCCTCAATAATCTTTCTAATTCTCTCACTCTCTCTCATACTCACTCACTCTCTCTCTCTCTCTCTCTCTCTCTCTCTCTCTCTCTCTCTCTCTTTCTTTCCTTTTCTCTTTCTTCCTTTTTCTCTCTTTATCTTCTCTCTTTCTACTTCTGTCTCTCTTTTTACTTCCGTCTCTCTCTGTCTCTTTTCTCTCTACTTCCCTCTCTATCTCTCTACTTCTCTCTCTCTTTCTCAACTTCCCAATCTCTTTCCCTCTCTCTCTCTTTATCTCTCTCTCTCTCTCTCTCTCTTTCTCTCTCTCTCTCTCTCTCTTTTCTCTCTCCCTCTACTTCTCTCTTTCTTTATACTTCTCTGTCTTTCTCTCTCTCCCCACTTCTGACTCTCTCTTTCTACATCTCCCTCTTTCTTCTTCTTCTCACTACCTTTCTTCTTCTTCTCTCTCTCACTACATCTTTCTCTCTCTCTATCTCTCCTACCTCTCCCTCTCTCCATTTCTCACTCTCTCTATGTCACACCCCAATTCCACACTGTTCAGAATGGTGTGATGAACCGCTAAATAACCAACGGTTCAACCAGGATCTCTAATAGACCATCCCCGCGTTATCCAAACTTTACACACATCCACAATCATAATCAGAGTAAATACACAATAGCGGAAATCTGGTAAATAAATGAACTGAGAACTAAGATGATACCATTAATTAAATAGTAAATTCTTCTGTGTTTAACTGAGACATAAATATTTAAGCACCAAATACATGTCTTATAAATCCAATAAAGAAACCTATAAAAATATCTAGTCAAATACACACGAGTTGCACTCGCAAGAGGAGTCGTGTGTATCATCTTCAGCTCCAACGTCCATGGCTGCTATATTCCCGTATGTAGACGCGTTCATATAATCTTCGACTGTGTAACCTGCATCATCAACTAAAAATATTCGACGTCGAGGGGTGAGCACACAACACGGCTCAGTGAGTAGCCAAAACAATGCAACAATACATATGCATGCAAAAAGTCAATTTATATCTTTGGTCCGGTTTATAGTTTGCAATGTACAATAGAAAGGTTGGGTGGTCAAAGGTTAACATTTATTGACACCACCTCTATACACAGGGTGTGGAAGCCCGCCCGAAGGTTAACGTTTATCGTCGTCCCCATCCACCCTACCATAACATTATACAACAAAGGTTAACGTTTATTGCTATATAATGCTATACCAACACGTAAGCCCCTGTTAGCGAGGGCTTGCAAACTGGGCTCGCTACTAACCAATCCTAATGCCAAACAGTTTATCCAAGGCCTTACCCCAGCATCCCTCAGAATGCCCATAAAGATAGAGCTAAGGCCCCCCTGTAGAGTCAGAGACTACAAGGACCGAGACCACCTCCCCTGATACTCTACGACATAATAGTTTTGCTAAGGTAATGGCGATACGACGATGCCAATGCACAAGACTTGAGTTAGAGATAGAGCTAAAGTGCTGATACCCGCCAAAGGTTAATGTTTATTGACGTTCTCATCACACCTCCCTTGATACTCGCTCGCATCAAGTACATCAACCACACACATACAAGCACATGCCTATTCCTATCATCATCATCATCATCATGTTATAAACCATAAAGTAAATATGCATGAACAAGTAATAGAAATATTGGATGGCATGCTGTATGCACATTACAAACATATTCGCATAGAATCAAGCATAGCATAGGACTCAAGAAAATGAAAACAGTTTATGATTAACCAATTTAGTTTGGAGTTAAGGTTCCTCACCTTAGCTTGCTAGAAGATACTTTTCCAAGTTTTAGAATCACCGTTATAACGTTATTATATTGCTAGCAAACCTAACCAAGTCGATAGAATTTAATTAGAATTAATTCAGAATTTAAAACCATTCTGTCAACTGAGGGTCGATGCTAGGGTCGATGGGTCTATCGACCCTCCCCTCTTCCTGAACTTCCCGAATGCTAAGGGTCGATGGTCAGAAACCCCTAGGGTCGGATGGTCTATCGACCCTCGGTGCGACCCTCGATGCACTCTGGTCCAATTTCCACTTTTAAATCCATTCTTCGTGTTTGGGGTCCTATGGCTTGCTTCCTACATTCATTCAACAGTCATTCCATGGTCTATAACCATGTATAATCCACCTAAACAGTTTTCGTGCATCCTCTTATGATTTTCCATGAAAACCTAACCATGGATAGATGGTTTGGGTTTCTCCGAGATCACATTCTCATCGATAACTACCCTAAGGTCTGTAGAAACTCATAGAATTAGTATCCATACCTGAGAAGATTACTTTTCTCTTGAATTTCTTCTCCTTTTTGCTAAGTCTTCCTCCTTTTCTCCTTTCTTCCTCTTTTTCATCTTCTCTCTTTCTCTCAATTCAATTAGGGTTATGAAAGGAGTGAAAGTGGCTTAGGAACGTCCTTTAAATAGACTAGGAACATCCTAAATAAGTCCCATTGAGATTTGGAAAGAATCCCACTCGAAAATTAGGAAATTTCCTAATTTCTATATTCGTCAGAAACCGAGGGTCGATGATCCCGTCGACCCTAGGGTCTTAAGCTGTCCGACCCTCCCTTCAAATCTGAGGGTCTGACATTCTGTTTTGGGAGGTCTGACCCTACTTGGCTGGGTATGCGACCCTCCCCTAAAATTAAGTATTTTTGGGTCGATTTTATACCTGGGATCTCGATCTCCATCACGCCCTTGGTCCACTTGACTCGACCATGATGGGTAAACCTGGTTCAAGGTGGTAAGACCGGGTTAGTTTGACACAGGTCTTACAACTCCCCCCAACTTATAAAAATTTCGTCCTCGAAATTGTACGTACCTTCTGAATCAGACAAGTGAGAGTATTGCTTTCGCATAGCATTCTCTTCTTCCCATGTAACTTCTTCCATGTCTCTACTTTTCTATGTGACCTTAACATAATAGATATCTCTGTTGTGTAGACGTTGAACCTTTCGACTGGTGATTTCTGTTGGTGTTACTTCGAATGTGAAATCATCAGTCAATTCTGGCAAATCTCATCAACACGTGCGTCGAATCCTTGACATACTTCTTCAATAGAGAAATGTGAAATACGTCGTGCACACTTGACATAGATGGTGGTAATGCCAACTGATAAGCTACTTTTCCACGCTTAGCTAGAATTTCATATGGTCCGACATATCTTGGACTTAATTTTCCTTTCAGTCCGAATCTCTTCAATCCTCTCATAGCCGATACTTTTAAAAATACTTTATCACCTACGGCGAACTCTAGATCTCTTTGTCGAGTATCTGCATATTGCTTCTGACGGTTCTGAGCTGTTTTCACTCTCTCCTTGATGATGTCGACCACTTGACAAGTCTCTTCAACAAATTCCGGTCCAACAATACTACGTTCTCCAACTTCATTCCAAAACAAGGGGGTTCGACACTTCCTGCCATACGATTGCTTCATAAGGTGACATCCGTATAGTAGCCCGATAGCCGTTATTGTAAGCGAACTCGATCAATGGTAACTTTTCGTCCCATGATCCTTTGAAATCAATCACACATGCTCGTAGCATATCTTCTAGAATCTGGATTGTACGCTCTGACTGTCCGTCTGTCTGTGGGTGGAATGCAGTATTGAACTTCAATGTTGTACCCATATCCTTTTGCAGTCCTTCCAAAAATTTGGAAGTAAATCGTGGATCTCTATCGGACACAATACTTTCTGGTACACCGTGTAACCGAACAATATTATCCACGTATAGCTTTGCTAACCTATCCAGTATATACTGGGGTCGTATCGGTATGAAGCGAGCTGTCTTAGTCAGAAGGTCCACAATCACCCAAACTACGTCAACTACTCGAGGAGTCAATGGTAGTCCTGTGACGAAGTCCATAGTGATTCAGTCCCATTTCCATGCTGGTTCCGATAATGGCTGTATGGGGTCCTGCGGGTCTTTGTCGTTCTGCCTTTACTTTCTGACAATTTAGGCATTGAGACACGAACTTGGCTACATCTGCCTTCATTCCCCTCCACCAATACAGTTTCTTTAGATCATGATACATTTTTGTACTTCCAGGATGTATTGAGTAGATGGTGGTATGGGCTTCCTTCATCAGTCGGTGTCTAATGTCCATATTTTCTGTTTCAGGTACACATATTCTCCCTTTATATTTCAGTACCTTCCCGTTATCTAAGGTGAACTCAGAGTTGGTCCTACCTTTCTCAATATCTTCTTGTACTGTTCTCAGATAAGGATCTGCTTTGATAGCCGTCTTCACTTCATCCACTATATCCGGTATAATCTTCAATGCCGCGAACATATTCGAAAACCGATGAATAAACCCTTGGTTGGTTGGTCCATCCATTGTATCTATCACATATTGTTCGTTGCCGTGATTGAACACCATTCCGTTGGTATACATTGCTGCAGTCGTGCTAGTTTCTCCTTGAGATTTTATCATTGCTTTCCTGCTCAATGCATCCGCTACCACGTTCGCTTTTCCCGGATGATACTGGATATCACAATCATAGTCTTTCAATAGTTACAGCCATCTTCTTTGTCTCATATTCAACTCCTTCTGATTAAATAGATAAATAAGACTTTTATGGTCCGACTTAATCTGAAATTTCTCTCCGTATAGGTGGTGTCTCCATATCTTGACAGCATGTACTACTACCGCTAACCCCAAATCATGAGTGGGGTAATTTTTCTCATGTACCTTCAACTATCTCGAGGCATACGCAATTACTTGCTCTCCTTGCATAAGCACACATTCTAGTCCCAATCCCGATGCATCAGTGTATAAGGTAAACGTCTGTCCTGGAATAGGAATAGTCAAAATCGGAGCGGATATCAATCTGGTCTTCAGTGTTCGGAAATTCTTTTCACACTTATCCGTCCATACGAATTTTTCACCTTTCTTGGTCAAACTGGTAAGAGGTACGGCAATCCGAGAATAGTCTTCTACGAATCTCCGATAATAACCAGCTAGACCCAGAAAACTTCTAATTTTTGAGATGCTCTTCGGTGCTTCCCACTTTACAATAGCCTCGATCTTGCTGGGGTCCACTTTGATTCTTTCAGCGGATACTACATGGCCTAGAAAGGCGACTTCACTTAGCCAAAACTCACACTTCGAAAATTTGGCGTATAACTTCTCTTTCCTTAAACGCTGTAGGGCTGCGTTTAGGTTCTTAACATGGGTTTCCTTGTCTTTGGAGTACACCAATATGTCATCAATAAATACTATAACCGACGTATCCAACATATCGTGGAAATCCCGGTTCATAAGTTCCATGAATGTTTCCGGTGCATTAGTTAATCCGAAGGACATCACTAAGAACTCATAATATCCGTATCTTGTCCTGAAAGCGGTCTTTGGGATGTCACCTTCTTTAATCTTCAGTTGATGATAGCCTGATCGAAGATCGATCTTTGAAAATACCTTCGCTCCTTGTAACTGATCAAAAAAGTCATCGATCCTGGGTAGTGGATATCGATTCTTGATTGTCAGCTTATTCAACTCTCGATAGTCGATACATAATCGAACACTACCATCCTTCTTCTTTACGAACAACACCGGTGCTCCCCATGGAGATATACTGGGTCTGATATAACCCTTATCCAGTAGTTCTTGTAATTGCACTTTTAATTCCTTCAGTTCGGTAGGAGCCATTCTATAAGGTGCTTTTGATATCGGTGCGGCTCCAGGTATCAGGTCTATTACAAACTCCGTGGCCCGATCGGGTGGTAATCCAGGTAGTTCCTCTGGAAATACATCAGGAAAATCTCGCACGACGTCATCTTCCATTCGTGGCACGTCCTTGGTTAGGTCGACCACTGATACTAGATATCCGACTCATTTATCTTCAAAGCATCTCTTTGCCTTTAGCATAGAGCGGATCAGCTTTCACTTCCTAGGCAACATACTCCCAATGATACTAAATCGTATGCCATTTTTATCCTTGAATGATAACCTCTTCTATGCACATAATCACTTGTAGAGTGTTGAGACAACCAGTCTATCCTCAAGATGACATCAAAGTCTGCCATCTCAAGTCTAATTAGGTTGCGTCCAAATTCCATCCATCCATACTATTTGGACTTCGTTCATAACACTCATCCAATTCAACATCTAGTCCAAAAAGACTTGAACTAGAAAATCTGGTGTAACAGTTTTAAGAGCTCGTCTAGTTTCTTCATCTCTTAAGACTATTGCTAACAATCTCATATCTTGAAAAGTTCATTAGCTTATATTTCCTTTATCACTTCTGTTCTATCCTAATCTCTCTTTCATATACCTCGAAAAATATCTTGTGATTGTTACCTCATATCCCAAGTCTATCTATAAGTATTAGGGTATATGCTTATAAATTCATTAATTCATCTAAACTCTTTTGGTCTTTTCTTAATCAATCACTCAACATTGGGCACAAATCAATTATCATTGTATTAAATCGTATACTACTTATGCCATGACTTTATCCTTGTATCCACTCTTAAATTTACCTTTAGGAATCTTTTACCTTGTCAAAATTCATACCGATATAACCCTCTTTAACTCTACTTGAGTGTTGTCTATTTCCTTACTGGCTACTCTTGATAGTTCTCATTTTTTTCTCATGCACTCTTTTATAGACATGACTCATATCCATCCATTTAGCAATCGCAAAATAGATCCTCCATTACTTCATCTGAGGTTCATTGGTCATGGCATTTAATCTGAATCCAATAATCTTTCTTCCAATAATTCTATTACCACTAATCATCCTTACCAACAAAGGTTAGGGAGTGTATAAATCAGAATGTTCCTCCAAAATAATTCATTTCCTTCCTTCAATTTAGCATAATGGCAATACTTGCTTTATCTAGTGAACCTAGGTTTAAAGGATCAGGAGTAAATCTGTGGTAATCCAACCAGCATCCAAAGATCATTACGTTGCACAGTGGTCCAAATACATGGAAATAGAGGCTTTACAGTTCTTAACCTCATGGTTACGGTTCTATCGTATATATAATGCCATTGGTCAAGGCACTACAAGAGTAAATCTGGAAAGGCTTTCATACATCAGTAAATCCGATATAAATCTGAAGATGTACGCTCAACATGATTAAACATTAAATTCGTTTAGTTTATATCTCTGTTCATGTAGTTGATCATGAGAGTGGTTCAGATTGGCATAATCAGGACTAATACTAAAGAAACAATATCTATAACTTCACTTGATAGGTTGAATCAAGAAGGTATCCTGTCAAGACACGAAAATTAAAATCAAGTATGTGCATCCTCTATAATCATAAGAGTAAATCAATAATGCACCACATCCTATATAAACCTACCTACTTATATGGCCATTATCCTCTTATCTCTGTGTGGATTTAGCTCGAGATCTTTTCCTTTATCTCTATAGGGGTTTTGGCATTACTAGCCATTTTTCTTCTTCCTCTGTCTTACATCGAGTTTCACATCTTGTGAGTACCAACTCGGTATTTCAATTTTCTACTGTATAGATGCTTCTTTCTTGCCATTGTACTATATCCTTGTATACTTGGATAACTACCCAACTTATAGATAATACCTTATATTATTTGTTTATTAGGATAATTTTTTGGTCTTTTCTTTCTGTGTTAGTGTATATATATGGTTTCACCTTTTATATGTACATTATTGTCTAGTTTAGGTTCTGTCTCAACCAACACAGGTGCTTATGGTTTGTTTGTATTAAAGCTTTTAATTTATCCTATCTCAGTTCACAATGGTCTTGAATGCGTGTCAGTTCGGCGGGCAAAGACCGAGAGCTCTGATACCAAGTTGTCACACCCCAATTCCACACTGTTCAGAATGGTGTGATGAACCGCTAAATAACCAACGTTTCAACCAGGATCTCTAATAGACCATCCCCACGTTATCTAAACTTTACACACATCCACAATCATAATCAGAGTAAATACACAATAGCAGAAATCTTGTAAATAAATGAACTGAGAACTAAGATGATACCATTAATTAAATAGTAAATTCTTCTGTGTTTAACTGAGACATAAATATTTAAGCACCAAATACATGTCTTTTAAATCCAATAAAGAAACTTATAAAAATATCTAGTCAAATACACACGAGTTGCACTCGCAAGAGGAGTCGTGTGTATCATCTTCAGCTCCAGCGTCCATGGCTGCTATATTCCCGTATGTTGACGCGTTCATATAATCTTCAACTGTGTAACTTGCATCACCAACTAAAAATATTTGACGTCGAGGGGTGAGCACACAACACGGCTCAGTGAGTAGCCAAAACAATGCAACAATACATATGCATGCAAAAAGTCAATTTATATCTTTGGTCCGGTTTATAGTTTGCAATGTGCAATAGAAAGGTTGGGTGGTCAAATGTTAACGTTTATTGACACCGCCTCTATACACAGGGTGTGGAAGCCCACCCGAAGGTTAACGTTTATCGTCGTCCCCATCCACCCTACCATAACATTATACAACAAAGGTTAACGTTTATTGCTATATAATGCTATACCAACACTTAAGCCACTGTTAGCGAGGGCTTGCAAACTGGGCTCGCTACTAACCAATCCTAATGCCAAACAGTGTATCCAAGGCCTCACCCTAGCATCCCTCAGAATGCCCATAGAGATAGAGCTAAGGCCCCCCGGTAGAGTCAGAGACTACAAGGACCGAGACCACCTCCCCTGATACTCTACGACATAATAGTTCTGCTAAGGTAATGGCGATACGATGATGCCAATGCACAAGACTTGAGTTAGAGATAGAGCTAAAGTGCTAAGACCCGCCAAAGGTTAACGTTTATTGACGTTCTCATCACACCTCCCCTAATACTCGCTCGCATCAAGTACATCAACCACACACATACAAGCACATGCCTATTCCTATCATCATCATCATCATCATCATGTTATAAACCATAAAGTAAATATGCATGAACAAGTAATAGAAATATTGGATGGCATGCTGTATGCACATTACAAACATATTCGCATAGAATCAAGCATAGCATAGGACTCAAGAAAATGAAAACAGTTTATGATTAACCAATTTAGTTTGGAGTTAAGGTTCCTCACCTTAGCTTGCTAAAAGATACTTTTCCAAGCTTTAGAATCACCGTTATAACGTTATTATATTGCTAGCAAACCTAACCAAGTCGATAGAATTTAATTAGAATTAATTCGGAATTTAAAACCATTCTATCAACTGAGGGTCGATGCTAGGGTCGATGGGTCTATCAACCCTCCCCTCTTCCTGAACTTCCCGAATGCTGAGGGTCGATGGTCAGAAACACCTAGGGTCGGATGGTCTATCGACCCTCGATGCGACCCTCGATGCACTCTGGTCCAATTTCCACTTTTAAATCCATTCTTCGTGTTTGGGGTCCTATGGCTTGCTTCCTACATTCATTCTACAGTCATTCCACGGTCTAGAACCATGTATAATCCATCTAAACAGTTTTCATGCATCCTCCTATGGTTTTCCATGAAAACCTAACCATGGATGGATGGTTTGGGTTTCTCCGAGATCACATTCTCATCGATAACTACCCTAAGGTCTGTAGAAACTCATGGAATTAGTATCCATACCTGAGAAGATTACTTTTCTTTGGAATTTCTTCTCCTTTTTGCTAAGTTTTCCTCCTTGTCTCCTTTCTTCCTCTTTTCCTTCTTCTCTCTTTCTCTCAATTCAATTAGGGTTGTGAAAGGAGTGAAAGTGGCTTAGGAACGTCCTTTAAATAGACTAGGAACATCCTAAATTAGTCCCACTGAGATTTGGAAAGAATCCCCCTCGAAAATTAGGAAATTTTATAATTTCTTTATTCGTCAGAAACCGAGGGTCGATGGGAGGGTCGATGATCCCGTCGACCCTAGGGTCTTAAGCTGTCCGACCCTCCCTTCAAATCTGAGGGTCTGACATTCTGTTTTGGGAGGTCCGACCCTACTTGGCTGGGTATGCGACCCTCCCCTAAAATTAAGTGTTTTTGGGTCGATTTTATACCTGGGATCTCGATCTCCATCACGCCCTTGGTCCACTTGACTCGACCATGAGGGGTAAACCTGGTTCAAGTTGGTAAGACCGGGTTAGTTTGACATGGGTCTTACACTCTACTTCTCTCTCTTTCCCTTTTTCATTCTAATCCATAATCTCTCTGTTTTCAACATTTATCTCTCTTTCTCTCCACTTCTCTATCTGTTCCATTTCTCTCTCTCTCTCTCTCCCTTTCTCTCTCTCTCCCTTTCTACTCGCTTTCTCTCTGTCCCTCATTCTCTCTCGTTTTACATCCCCCACTCTCTTTCTTTCTACTTCTCTCTCTCACTCTCTCTTTCTTGCAACTTCTCCCTCTCTATTTCTTCTCCTTTTCTGTCTCTCTTTTTCTGCTTCTCTCTCTAACTCTTTCTTTCTCACTTTCTACTTTTTACTCTCTCTGCCTCTCTCTTTCTTACAACTCTCACTCTCATTTTCTCTCTCTCACTCCACTTCTCTCTCTTTCTCTCTATCTATCTTTCTACTTCTCTCTCTTTCTTTCTCTCTCTCTATTTCCACTACTCTCTCTTTCTCTCTCTTTCTACCCGTCTCTCTCTCCCTCTCTCTCTCTCTCTCTCTCTCTCTCTCTCTCCCTCTCTCTGTCTCTCTCTCTTTTCACTCTCCCGCTACTTCACCCTATCTTTATACTTCTCTGTCTTTCTCTCTCTCCCTACTTCCCACTCTCTCTTTCTACATCTCCCTCTTTCTTCTTCTCTCACCCTTTCTTCTTCTTCTCTCTCTTACTACTTCTTTCTCTCTCTCTCTATTTCTCTTATCCATCCCTCTCTCCACTTCTCTCTCCCTCCACTTCTCTCTCTCTCTCTTTCTCTTTCTCTTTCAAATTTACACACTCTCTCTCTTTTCAACAATTTTCTCTCCTTCTCGCCACTTCTCTATCTCTTTCATTTCTCTCTCTCTGTATATCTCTCTCCCCCTTTCTACTCACTTTCTCTCTCTCCCTAGTTCTCTCTCACTTAACGTCTCCCACTCTATTTCTTTTTACTTCTCTCTCTCTCACTCTCTCTTTCTTGCTACTTCTCCCTCTCTTTTACTTCTCTTGCTCTGATCTCTTTTTCTACTTCTCTCTCTCTCTGTCTCTTTCTTTCTCACTTTCTACTTTTCTCTCTCTCTGCCTATCTCTCCTTCTCTCTCTTTCTTACAATACTTACTCTCTTTCTCTCTCTATCTCTCCATTTCTCTCTCTTTCTCTCTCTCTTTCTACTTCTCTCTCTTTCTTTCTCTCTCTCTCTCTCACTTTCCCTCTCTCTTTCAACCTCTCTCTCTCTCTTTCTCTCTCTCTTTCTCTCTCTCTCTCTCTCCCTCTCTCTCTCTTTTCTCTCTCCCTCTACTTTTCTCCCTCTTTATACTTCTCTATCTTTCTCTCTCTCCCTACTTCTCACTCTCTCTTTCTACATCTCCCACATTCTTCTCCTTCTCTCGCCCTTTCTTCTTCTTCTCTCTCTCACTACTTTTTTCCCTCTCTCTTTCTCTCTATCTCTCCTATCTCTCCCTCCCTCCACTTCTCTCTCTCTATCTCTCCTATCTTCTCCACTTCTCTCTCTCTACTTCTCTCGCCCCCTCTTTCTCTTTCTAATTCACATACACACTCTCTCTTTTCAACTTTTATCTCTCTTTCTATCCACTTCTCTATCTCTTTCATTTCTCTCTCACTCTCTCTCGCCCTCTCTCTCTCCCCGTTTCTACTAGCTTTCTCTCTCTCCCTAGTTCTCTCTCGTTTTACGGCTACCACTCTCTTTCTTTCTACTTCTCTCTCTCGCTCACTCTCTCTTTCTTGCTATTTCTCCCTCTCTTTCATTTCTCTTTCTCGGTCTCTCTTTTTCGACTTCTCTCTCTTAGTCTCTTTCTTTCTCACTTTCTACATTTCTCTCTCTGCCTCTTTCACTCTCTTTCTCTCTCTCTCTCTCCAATTTTCTCTCTTTCTCTCCCTCTTTCTTTCTACTTTTCTCACTTTCTTTCTCTCTCTCTCTCTCTCAATATACTTCTCTCACTCTCTTTCTACCCCGCTATCTCTCTCTCTCCAATCTATTTCTCTCATTTTTCTTCTCTCTCTCAACCTCTCTTTCACTTCTCTTGCTCTGTCTCTCTTTTTCGGCTTCTCTCTCTCTGTCTCTTTCTTTCTCACTTTCTACATTTCTCTCTCTGCCTCTTTCTCTCTCTTTCTCTATCTTTCTTACAACTCTCACTCTCTTTCTCTCTCTCTCTCCACTTTTTTCTCTTTCTCTCTCTCTCTTTCTTTCTACTTTTCTCCCTTTCTTTTTCTCTCTCTCTCTTTCCACTTCTCTCTCACTCTCTTTCTACCCCGCTCTCTCTCTTTCTCTCTCTGTCCAATCTATTTCTCTCATTCTTCTTCTCTCTCAACCTCTCTACTTTTTGCTCTCTCCCTTCTCCTTTCCTTTTTCTCACTCTCTTTTCATCTCTCCCTATCACTCTTGCTTTCTACTCTCTCTTTCTCTATCTCTCTCTTTCTTCTCTCTCTCTCTCCTCTCTCTCTTTCTCTTACTCTCTCCTGCTTTCTTTCTCTCTCTCTCTCTCTCTCTCCCTTTCTCTCTCTCTCCCTCTCTTTGTCTCTCTCTCCCTCTCTTTCTTATTCTTACTTTCACTATTTCTACCTCTCTCCCTCTCTCTCTCACTTTTTACTCTTACCTCTCTCTCTCTCACTCTTCTTTTTTTACTCTCACCTTTCTCTCTCTCCCTCCCGCTCCTTCTACTTTTCTCTCTCTCTCTCTCTCTCTCTCTCTCTCTCTCTCTCTCTTTCATTACTCTCTCTCTTTCTCTCGCTCCCTCTCCTTCTCCCCCTCTTTGTCTCTCCCTTTTTCCCTCTATGTCTATCTTTGTCTCTCTTTTTAATCTCTTTTTATCTCTCTAATTCTCTCTCGCTTTACTTCTCCATCTCTCTCTCTTCCTACTTTTCCCTCTCTCTTTTTACTTTTCTCTTTCTCCCCCTCTATCTCTAGCTCTCTTTCTCTCTACTTCTCTATCTAAACTTCTCTGTTCTCTCTCCCTCTACTTTTCTCTCTCTACCTCTCCCTATCCCTCTCTTTCTCTTTCTCTATCTATCTCTTCTGTCTCTTTCTCTCTGTCTACTTCTCTCCCGCTTTCTCTCTCTCCCTCCCTCACCTTCTACTTCTCCCTCTCTCTCCCTCTTTCTTTCTCTCTCTCTCTCTTTCTTTACTCTCTCTCTCTCGCTCCCTCTCTTTCTCTCCCTCTCTCTCTCCCTTTTTCCCTCTTTGTCTCTCTTTGTCTCTCTTTTTAATCTCTTTTTCTCTCTCGTTTCTCGTTTTACTTCTCCATCTCTCTCTCTTCCAAGTTTTCCCTCTCTCTTTTTACTTTTCTCTTTCTCTCCCTCTATCTCTCGCTCTCTTTCTCTCTACTTCTCTATCTATACTTATCTGTTCTCTCTACCCCTACTTTTCTCTCTCTCTCTCTACTTCTCCCTGTCTCTCTCTTTCTCATTCTCTATCTGTCTCTTCTGTCTCTTTCTCTCTGTCTACTTCTCTCTCTCAACCTCTCTGTACTTCACACTCTCTCCCTATTCTCTTTCTTCTTCTCTCTCTTTCTCTCTCTCTATTTCTTTTCTCTCTCTTTGTGACTCCCTCTCATTCAACTTCTCACTCTCTCCTGCATTCTTTCTCACTCTCTCTCTCTCACTCACTCTCTCTCTCTTTCGCACTTCTCTCTTTCTTTTTTTCCCTCCCTACCTTTCTCTATCTCTCTCTCTCTCTCTTTCTCTGTCTCTAATATTTTAAATTCTCTCTCCCTCATACTCACTCTCTTTTTCTCTCTCTCCCTCTCTAATCTTTCTAATTCTCTCACTCTCTCTCATACTCACTCTCTCTCTCTCTCTCTCTCTCTCTCTCTCTCTTTCTTTCCTTTTCTCTTTCTCTCTCTTTCTCTCTTTCTCTTCTCTCTTTCTATACTGTCTCTCTTTTTACTTCGTCTCTCTCTGTCTCTTTTCTCTCTACTTCCCTCTCTATCTCTCTACTTCTCTCTCTCTTTCTCAACTTCCCAATCTCTTTCCCTCTCTCTCTCTCTTTATCTCTCTCTCTCTCTCTCTCTCTCTCTTTTCTCTCTCCCTCTACTTCTCTCTTTCTTTATACTTCTCTGTCTTTCTCTCTCTCCCCCACTTCTGACTCTCTCTTCCTACATCTCCCTCTTTCTTCTTCTTTTCACTACCTTTCTTCTTCTTCTCTCTCTCACTACTTCTTTCTCTCTCTCTATCTCTCCTACCTCTCCCTCTCTCCATTTCTCACTCTCTCTACTTCTCTCTCTTTCCCTTTTTCTCTCTAATCCATAATCTCTCTCTTTTCAACTTTTATCTCTCTTTCTCTCCACTTCTCTATCTGTTCCATTTCTCTCTCTCTCCCTTTCTCTCTCTCTCCCTTTCTACTCGCTTTCTCTTTCTCCCTCACTCTCCCTCATTTTACATCCCCCACTCTCTTTCTTTCTACTTCTCTCTCTCACTCTCTCTTTCTTGCTACTTCTCCCTCTCTTTTTCTTCTCCTTCTCTGTCTCTCTTTTTCACTATCTCTTTCTTTCTCACTTTCTACTTTTCACTCTCTCTGCCTCTCTCTTTCTTACAACTCTCACTCTCTTTTTCTCTCTCTCACTCCACTTCTCTCTCTTTCTCTCTATCTCTCTTTCTACTTCTCTCTCTTTCTTTCTCTCTCTCTCTTTCCACTACTCTCTCTTTATCTCTCTTTCTACCCGTCTCTCTCTCTCCCTCTCTCTCTCTCTCTCTCTCTCTCTCTCTCCCTCTCTCTGTCTCTCTCTCTATTTTCTCTCTCCCTCTACTTCTCCCTCTCTTTATACTTCTCTGTCTTTCTCTCTCTCCCTACTTCCCACTCTCTCTTTCTACATCTCCCTCTTTCTTCTTCTCTCACCCTTTCTTCTTCTTCTCTCTCTTACTACTTCTTTCTCTCTCTCTCTATCTCTCTTATCCATCCCTCTCTCCACTTCTCTCTCCCTCCACTTCTCTCTCTCTCTCTTTCTCTTTCTCTTTCAAATTTACACACTCTCTCTCTTTTCAACAATTTTCTCTCCTTCTCGCCACTTCTCTATCTCTTTCATTTCTCTCTCTCTGTATATCTCTCTCCCCCTTTCTACTCACTTTCTCTCTCTCCCTAGTTCTCTCTCATTTAACGTCTCCCACTCTCTTTCTTTCTACTTCTCTCTCTCTCACTCTCTCTTTCTTGCTACTTCTCCCTCTCTTTTACTTCTCTTGCTCTAACCTCTTTTTCTTCTTCTCTCTCTCTCTGTCTCTTTCGTTCTCACTTTCTACTTTTCTCTCTCTCTGACTATCTCTCTTTCTCTCTCTTTCTTACAACACTTACTCTCTTTCTCTCTCTTTTTCTCCACTTCTCTCTCTTTCTCTCTCTCTTTCTACTTCTCTCTCTTTCTTTCTCTCTCTCTCACTTACTTTTCCCTCTCTCTTTCAACCTCTCTCTCTCTCTCTTTCTCTCTCTCTCTCTCTATCTCTCTCTCTTTTTCTCTCTATTTCTCTCTCTCTCTCTCCCTCTCTCTCTCTTTTCTCTCTCCCTCTACTTTTCTCCCTCTTTATACTTCTCTATCTTTCTCTCTCTCCTTACTTCTCACTCTCTCTTTCTACATCTCCCACATTCTTCTCCTTCTCTCGCCCTTTCTTGTTCTTCTCTCTCTCACTACTTTTTGCCCTCTCTCTTTCTCTCTATCTCTCCCTCCCTCCACTTCTCTCTCTCTCTATCTCTCCTATCTTCTCTACTTCTCTCTCTCTACTTCTCTCCCTCCCTCTTTCTCTTTCTAATTCACATACTCACTCTCTCTTTTCAACTTTTATCTCTCTTTCTATCCACTTATCTATCTCTTTTATTTCTCTCCCTCTCTCTCCCTCTCTCTCTCTCCCTTTCTACTCGCTTTCTCTCTCTCCCTAGTGCTCTCTCGTTTTACAGCAACCACTCCCTTTCTTTCTACTTCTCTCTCTTGCTCACGCTATTTTCTTGCTATTTCTCCCTCTCTTTCACTTCTCTTTCTCTGTCTCTCTTTTTCTGCTTTGCTCTCTGTCTCTTTCTTTCTCACTTTCTACTTTTTTGTCTCTCTCTTCCTCTCTCTCCCTTTCATTCTCTTCCTTACAACTCTCTCTCTCTCTCTCTCTCTCTCTCCACTTCTTACTCTTTCTCTCACTCTTTCTCTCTCTTTCTCCCTTTCTCTCTCTCTTTCTACTTCTCTCTCTTTCTTTCACTCTCTCTCAAACTTTTCTCTCTCTCTTTCAAGCTCTCTCCCTCTCTCTTCTCCCTCTCTCCTTCTCTCTCTCTCCCTTTCTCTCTTTTCTCTCTCCCTCTACTTCTCTCTCTCTATACATCTCTGTCTTTCTCTCTCTCCCTACTTCTCACTCACTCTTTTACATCTCCCACTTTCTTCTTCTTCTCTCTCCCTTTCTTATTCTTCTCTCTCTCACTACTTCTTTCTATCTCTCTCTCTATCTCTCCTATCTTCTCCAGTTCTCTCTCTCTACTTCTCTCCCTCTCTCTTTCTCTTTCTAATTCACACACACTCTCTCTCTTTTCAACTTTTATCTCTCTTTCTATCCACTTCTCTATCTCTTTCATTTCTCTCTCACTCTCTCGCCCTCTCTCTCTCCCTTTCTATCTCTTTCATTTCTCTCTCACTCTCTCTCGCCCTCTCTCTCTTTCCCTTTCTACTCACTTTCTGTCTCACCCTAGTTCTCTCTCATTTTTACGGCTACCACTCTCTTTCTTTCTACTTCTCTCTTGCTCTCTCTCTCTTTCTTGCTATTTCTCCTCTCTTTTTGCTTCTCTTTCTCTATCTCTCTTTTTCGGCTTCTCTCTCTCTGTCTCTTTCTTTATCACTTTCTACATTTCTCTCTGCCTCTTTCTCTCTCTTTCTCTATCTTTCTTACAACTCTCACTCACTTTCTCTCTCTCTCTCCACTTTTTTCTCTTTCTCTCTCTCTCTTTCATTTACTTTTCTCCCTTTCTTTTTCTCTCTCTCTTTCCACTTCTCTCCCACTCTCTTTCTACCCCCTCTCTCTCTTTCTCTCTCTATCCAATCTATTTCTCTCATTCTTCTTTTCTCTCTCAACCTCTCTACTTTTTGCTCTCTCTCTCTCTCTCTTATCTTTCTACTCTCATTCTCTTATCTGCGCTCTTACCCTTTCTCTCTCTTTCACTTTCTTCTCTCTTTCTACTTCTGTCCCTCTTTTTACTTCTCTCTCTCTCTTTTCTCTCTACTTCCCACTCTATCACTCTCTCTCTCTCTCTTTGTCATTCTACTCTCTCTCTCTCTCTCTCTCTCTCTCTCTCTCTTTCTCTCTCTCTCTCTCTCCCACTTTCTACTTCTCTCTTTCTCTTTTTGTTTTTTTCATCCAACTTCTCTCTCTTTGTCTCTCTCTATCCCTGTCTGTTTGTCTCTCTATCCCTTTCTACTCTTTCTCTGTATGACTCTCAACTTCTCTCTCTATATCTCTTTTTCTCTCCCTCCCTTCTCACCCAATTTCCCTGTCTCTCTTTCCCTTTCTCTCTCTCTCCACTTTTCTCTCTCTCTCTCAATCTCTCTTTCTTCTATGTCCCTTTACATCTCTCTCTCTCATTCTCGTCTCTGTCCTCTCTCTCTCTCCCTACTTCTCGCCCTCTCTTTCTACATCACCTTCTTTCTTCTTGTTCTCTGCCTTTCTTCTCTTCTTCTCACCCTCACAACTTCTCCCCTCTCTCTCTTTCTCTGCTTCTCCATCTCTCTCTACTTCTCTTTCTCTACTTTTCCCTCTCTCCCCCCTTTTCTCTCTTGGGTCTCTCTCTCTCTTTCAATCTCCTTCTCCCTCTCTCTACTTCTCTCTCATTTTACTTCTCCATCTCTCTCTTTCTTTCTCTCTTTCTACTTTTCCCACTCTCTCTCCCTCTCTTTCTATCTATTTCTTGCAACTCCTCACTCCCTTTTTCTCTCTCTCTCTCTCCCTCTCTCTATTTCTTTTCCCTACTTCCCTCTCCTGGCTCTCTCTCAATTTTTCTTCCCTACTTCCCTCTCTTTCTTTCTCACATCAACAACTTCTCTCTCTCTGCCTATCCCTCTTTCTCTGTCTCTCTGTCTCTTTTTCCCTTTCTACTTCTCTTTCTCTCTGCATCTCTCTACTTCTCTCTCTTTATATCCTCTCTCTCTCCTTCCTTCTCACCTAACTTCCGTTCTCTCTTTCCCTTTCACTCTCTCCACTTATCTCTCTCCTATCTCTCTTTCTTTTTGGTCCCTCTACATCTGTCTCTCTCTCTCTCATTCTACTTCTCAAGTCTCTCCCTTCTTCTTCTCACTCTCTTTTTCCCATCACCTTCTTTCTTCTTCTTCTATCTGCCTTTCTTCTTATTCTCACCCTCAACTTCTCCCTCTCTTTCTCTCCTTCTCTTTAGTTTTCTTTTCTACTCCTTTTCCCTCTCTCTTTTTCTCTCTCCCAGGCTCTCTTTTCTAATCTCTTTCTCTCTCTCTACTTCTCTCTCATTTTTTACATCTCCATTTTCTCTCTCCCTACTCTCTGTGTCTCTTTCTTTCGCTCTTTCAACTTTTTCATCTCTCTCTTTCTCTCTCTCTCTCTCTCTTCTCTCTCTTTCTTACTCTCCACGCTCACTTTTTCTCTCTCTCCATTCTACTTCTCTTTCTCCACTTATCTCTCTCTTTCTCTCTCTTTCTCTTTCTCTCTCCCTCTCCCTCTCTCTCTCTCCTTCTCATCTCTCTTTTTCCCCCTCCCCATCATCTCTTTCTACCCCTCTCTCTCTCTCTCTCTCTCTTCTTACTTCTCTCTCTTTCTCCCACTCTCTCTTTCTCTCTCTACTTTTCTCCCACTCTCTCTCTACTTCTCTCTCTCATTCATTCTCTCCCTCTTTCTCCCTTTCTCTTTTTACCCCTCTCTCTCCCTCTCTCTCTTTCTCTCCATCTACTTCTCTTCCGCTTTCTCTCTCTCCCCCTCTCCTTCTACTTCTCTCTCTCTCTCTCTCTCTCTCTCTCTCTTTCCTTCTCTCTCACTCTCTCATTACTCTCTCTCTCTCTCTCTCTCGCTCCCTCTCTCCCTCTCTATCTCACTTTTTCCCTCTCTCTCTCTCTCGTCTCTCTTTTTTGTCTCTTTTCTCTCTAATTCTCCTCCTTTGTTTTACTTCTCATCTCTCTATATCTTCCTATTTCTCTCTCTCTACTTCTCCAGTCTCTTTCTTTCTTACTCTTTCTCTATGTGATATAATGCATCTCTTTCTCTCGTCGCCACCTCCTCTCTCTCGAACCTCTCTCGCCCTCTCTCTTTGATTCTCTTTTGTTGGAACCTTATTTAGGTGTGATGTTGCCCGGAAGCACCTTTGTATTGTGGGTGTTGTCATTGTTGGCAACCTATGGGCGATTGGCGGAGGATGATATGGAGGAGAAGAATATCGACAAGACATGTTATGAGGGGAAAGAAAAAACATAACATGTATACAACCACAATATGCATGGTTTGGCCAGTGTGAACGCTCGATAGATGGCTCGGCAGGCAAAGTGGCGAGTGGACAGCTAAACGCGAATCTTTCCACGGCCCGAGCATAACAAATTGAGTGGATAGCAGAGTGAGCTGGTGGACGTCAGCGTGTCCGACGATGACGAGTTAAGCGGCGCCAACGCTGGTGAGCGAGGGACGCTCTTTCGAAAGAAGGGGGGTGTTTGTAGGACTCTCGGGACGGATCGGATGGCCAGGCGATCAAACCCGGGTGACCTAGGTTTGATCTCGGCGATCGAAGGAAATACCGGTTCGGTGATGAAAAAGCCCAGATAAAGAAAAAAGAAGAAAAAAAATCAAGTGATCCGGGAGAAGTGGTGGAGACCGGTGGATCCCTCCGCACAGTGGCGAACCGACATGGTGGCCGACCCTGGGCCAAGCGGCGACCGGCCCTAGGCCCGGTAGTGATGCCGTGACACCGGTCAGTTGACCATGCCGGCGTGCCTGGCGGCATGCGCATGCGGAGGCCATCGCGCCCGCGCGCACATGCCCCGGCCATG
>CM053269.1:99679603-99694603 GCA_028583415.1 Protea cynaroides
ACCCAAAGTAGGATCTTACCTGGTTCCCACCCATTCGCCTCCCTCTTTATCACTCTCCACTTCTTCTTTCTTTCTCTCATTATCTAGGCTTCTCATCGCCTGAATTGCATCTCTTCGATCATTGTATTAATTTAGTCACTCGTTGTTTTGATCGCTTCGGGCCATACTTATTCGTCAGAGAGTTCGGGTAGATTACTTTCTCTCCCTTCTCGGGAGAGGGAGCTGGTTCACTGTCACTCATGCTTAAGCCGGGCTGTTCGACTCGCTCTTATCATCAGGTTTGGCCGAGCTGGTTCACTCGGCGAAGTTTGCGATTCACTCGGGCTTTTGTTGGCGCTCGCTGAGCTATCATGAAGCGCTGTCCACTTATTCATCAGGTCGCTGGAAGTTGGTCACTGAGCTGTTCACGATCGCCAACCATGTATGTTAAGTTGGAGCAAATTATTTCAAAAGGACTTCCATATCTTAGTGCCGACATTCTCTCCCTTTCTATATCATCTCTGCACCTGCCTATAGGGTTGCCAACAATGACAACACTCCATAATACAAAGTCAGTCGAACAACATCACAACCCCTAGCTGGGGTTCCAAAAAAAGAGAATAGGGAGAGAGAGCGGCAGAGAGAGGTTGAGAGAGAGAAGCAGACGAGAGAAAGAGACTAAGAGACGGAGGGAGAAAGAGAAGGGAGAGAGAGACAGGGAAAAGTAGAGAGAGAAAGTAGAGAGTGAGAAGATGGAGAAGCATGACAGAGAAGTAGAGAAAAAGAGAGCGAGAGATAGAGGAAGAGAGAGAGAAATAGGAAGATTGAGAAGATGGAGAAGTAAAAACAAGAGAGAATTAGAGAGAGAAAAGAGACAAAAAAGTGAGACAGAGAGAGACAGAGAGGGAAAAAGGGAGAGAGAGAGGGAGAGAGGGAGCGAGAGAGAGAGAGAGAGAGAGAGAGAGAGAGAGTAATGAGAGAGAGAGAGAGAAAGAGAGAGAGAAAGAAAGAGAGAGAGAGAGATAAGAGAAGGGAGAGGGAGGGAGAGAGAAAGCGGGAGAGAAGTAGATGGAGAAAGAGATGAGGGGGAGAGAGGGTAGAAAGATAAAGGGAGAAAGGAGATAGAGAATGAATGAGAGAGAAGTAGAGAGAGAGTGGGAGAGAAGTAGAGAGAGAAAGATAGAGTGGGAGAAAGAGAGAGAAGTAAGAAGAGAGAGAGAGAAAGAGGGGTAGAAAGAGAGGATGGGGGGGGGTAAAAAGAGAGAGGAGAAGGAGAGAGAGAGAGAGGGAGAGGGAGAGAGAGAAAGAGAAAGAGAGAAAGAGAGACGAGGAAGAGAAGTAGAATTAGAGAAAGAAAAAGTGAGTGAGGAGCTGTAAGAAAGAGAGAGAAGGAGAGAGGAAGAGAGAGAGGAAAAAGCTGGGAAAGAGGGAAAGAAAGAGAGAGACAGAGAGTGGGAAGAGAGAGTGATGGAGATGTAAATGAGAGAGAAGTGAAGAGAGAAAAAGAGACTAGAAATAGAGAGAGAGAGAGAGAGAAAAAGAGAGAGGGAAAAGCAGAGAAAGAAAAGTAAAGAGAGGGAGAGAAAAAGAGAGAGGAGAAGCCGGAGGGTGAGAATAAGAAGAAAAGGCAGACTGAAGAAGAAGAAAGAAGGTGATGGGGAAAAAGAGAGAGGAAAAAGTAGAAGAGAGAGATGAGAAGTAGAATGAGAGAGAGAGACATGTAAGTAGAGGGACAAAAAGAGAAAGAGAGATAGGGAGAGAGATAAGGGGGAGAGAGAAAGGGAAAGAGAGACAGGGAAAAGGGTGAGAAGGAAGGGAGAGAGAGAGATATAAAGAGAGAGAAGTAGAGAGAAAGAGAAAAAGAGAAGTAGAAGGGAAAGAGAGACAGAGAGACGAAAAAGGGGGATAGACGGAGAGAGAAGTGGATGAGAAAGAAAGAGGGAAGAAGGGAAGAAAAATTGAGAGAGAGAGAGAGAAGGAGAGGGAAGGAGGAAAAGAAACAGAGAGAGGGAGAGAGAAGAGAAGAAGTGAGGAGTTGCAAGAAATAGAGAGAAAGAGAGAGAGAGGGGGGAAAAGTAGAAAGATATAAAGAAAGAGAGAGATGGAGAAGTAAAATGAGAGAGAAGTAGAGAGAGGGAGAAAGAGATTAGAAAGAGAGAGAGACTGAGAGAGAAAAAGGGAAAGAGAGGGAAAAGTAAAGAAAGAGAAGTAGAGAGAGGGAAAAGTAGAGAGAGAGAGAGGGGGAGAAGTTGTGAGGGTGAGAAGAAGAAGAAAGGCAGAGAGAAGAAGAAGAAAGAAGGTGATGTAGAAAGAGAGGGCGAGAAGTAGGGAGAGAGAGAGAGAGTGACGGAGATGTAGAATGAGAGAGACATGTAGAGGGACAGATTAGAAAGAGAGATATAGAGAGAGAAAAGTGAAGAGAGAGAGAAAAGTGGAAAGAGAGATAGGGAAATTGGGTGAGAAGGGAGGGAGAGAAAAAGAGATATAGAGAGAGAAGTTGAGAGACGTAGAGAGAAAGAGTAGAAAGGGAAAGAGAGACAAACGGATAGGGATAGAGAGAGACAAAGAGAGAGAAGTTGACAGAAAAAAAAAAGAGAAAGAGAGAAGTAGAAAGGGAGAGAGAGAGAGAGAGAGAGAGAGAGAGAGAGAGAGAGAGAGAGAGAAAGAGAGAGAGAGACGAGAGAGAGAGAGAGAGAGAGAGGAAGAGAGAGAAAAAGAAAGAGAGAGAGAAGTAAAAAGAGGGACAGAAAAGTAGAAAGAGAGAAAAAGAAAAGAGAGAGAAAGGGTAAAAGAGGCCGATAAGAGAGAATGAGTAGTAGAAAGATAAGAGAGAGAGAGAGAGAGAGAGAGAGAGAGAGCAAAAAGTAGAGAGGTTGAGAGAGAGAAGAAGAATGAGAGAAATAGATTGGACAGAGAGAGAAAGAGAGAGAGCGGGCTAGAAAGAGAGTGAGAGAGAAGTGGAAAGAGAAACAGAGAAAAGGAAAGGGAGAAAAGTAGAAAGAAAGAGAGAGAAAGAAAGAGAAAAAAGTGGAGAGAGAGAGAGAAAGAGAGTGAGAGTTATAAGAAAGATAGAGAAAGAGAGAGAAAGAGGCAGAGAGAAATGTAGAAAGTGAGAAAGAAAGAGACAGAGAGAGAGAAGAAGAAAAAGAGAAGGGAATGAGAGGGAGAAATAGCAAGAAAGAGTGAGGGGCAAGAGAGAGAAGTAGAAAGAAAGAGAGTGGTAGCGTGAAACGAGAGAGCACTTGGGAGAGAGAGAAAGCGATTAGAAAGGGAGATAGAGAGAGGGTGAGAGAGAGAGAGAGAAATGAAAGAGATAGAAAGGGAGAGAGAGGGTGAGAGAGTGAGAGAGAAATGAAAGAGATAGAGAAGTGGATAGAAAGAGAGATAAAAGTTGAAAAGAGAGAGAGAGTGTGTGAATTAGAAAGAGAAAGAGAGAGGGAGAGAAGTAGAGAGAGAGAAGTGGAGAAGATAGGAGAGATAGAGAGAGAGATAGAAAGAAGTAGTGAGAGAGAGAAGAAGAAGAAAGGGAGAGAGAAGAAGAAGAAGAGTGGGAGATGTAAAAGGGAGAGTGAGAAGTAGGGAGAGAGAGAAAGATAGAGAAGCATAGAGAGAAAGTAGAGGAGAGAGAAAAGAGAGAGGGAAAGAGAGAGAGAAGGAGAGAGGGAGAAGAGAGAGAGAGGTTGAAAGAGAGAGAAAAGAGGGAGAGAAAGGAGAGAGAGAAGTAGAAAGAGAGAGAAAGGGAGAAAGAGAGAGAAAGTGGAGAGAGAGTGATAGAGAGAGAGAGAGAGAGAGAGAGAGAGAGAGAGAGTTGTAAGAAAGAGAATGAAAGGGAGAGAGAGGAAGAGAGAGAGAAAAGTAGAAAGTGAGAAAGAAAGAGACAGAGAGAGCGGCTAAAAAGAGAGACAGAGAAAGAGAAGTGAAAGAGAGGGAGAAATAGCAAGAAAAATAGAGGAGCGAGAGAGAGAAGTAGAAAGAAAGGGAGTGGTCATAAAAGAGAGAACACTAGGAGAGAGAGAAAAGCGAGTAGGAAGGGAGAGAGAGAGGAGAGAGGGAGAGAAATGAAAGAGATAGAGAAGTGGATAGAAAGGGAGATAAAAGTTGAAAAGAGAGAGTGAGTATGTGAATTAGAAAGAGAAAGAGGGAGGGAGAGAAGTAGAGAGAGAGAAGTAGAGAAGATAGGAGAGATAGAGAGAGAGAAGTGGAGGGAGGGAGAGATAGGAGAGATAGAGAGAAAGAGAGAGGGCAAAAAGTAGTGAGAGAGAGAAGAAGAAGAAAGGGCGAGAAAAGGAGAAGAATGTGGGAGATGTAGAAAGAGAGAGTGAGAAGTAGGGAGAGAGAGAAAGACAGAGAAGTATAAAGAGGGAGAAAAGTAGAGGGAGAGAGAAAAGAGAGAGAGAGAGGGAGAGAGAGAGAGAGAGAGAAAAGAGAGAGAGAGAGAGAGAGGAGAGAGAGAGAAAGAGAGAGAGGGTTGAAAGAGAGAGGGAAGTGGGAGAGAGAGAGAGAAGAGAGAGAGAAAAAAGAGAGAAAGAGAGAGAAAGAGAGAGAAAGAGAGTAAGTGTTGTAAGAAAGAGAGAGAAAGAGAGATAGTCAGAGAGAGAAAAGTAGAAAGTGAGAAAGAAAGAGACAGAGAGAGAGAAGCAGAAAAAGAGATCAGAGCAAGAGAAGTAAAAGAGAGGGAGAAGTAGCAAGAAAGAGAGAGTGAGAGAGAGAAGTAGAAAGAAAGAGAGTGGGAGACGTTAAATGAGAGAGAACTAGGGAGAGAGAGAAAGTGAGTAGAAAGGGAGAGAGAGATATAGAGAGAGAGAAATGAAAGAGATAGAGAAGTGGCGAGAAGGAGAGATAATTGTTGAAAAGAGAGAGAGTGTGTAAATTTGAAAGAGAAAGAGAGAGAGAGAGAGAGAGAGAGAGAGAAGTAGAGGGAGAGAGAAGCGGAGAGAGGGAGAGATAGGAGAGATAGAGAGAGAGAAAGAAGTAGTAAGAGAGAGAAGAAGAAGAAAGGGTGAGAGAAGAAGAAAGAGGGAGATGTAGAAAGAGAGAGTGAGAAGTAGGGAGAGAGAGAAAGACAGAGAAGTATAAAGAGGGGGGAAGTAGGGGAGGAGGAAAAGAGAGAGAGAGGAGAGAGAGAGAGAGAGAGAGAGAGAGAGAGAGAGAGAGTTGAAAGAAAGAGAGATTGAGAGAAAGGAAAGAGAGAGAGAGAGAGAGAAAGAAAGAGAGAGAAGTAGAAAGAGAGATAGAGAGAAAGAGAGAGAAGTGGAGTGAGAGAGAGAAAAAGAGAGTGAGAGTTGTAAGAAAGAGAGAGGCAGAGAGAGTGAAAAGTAGAAAGTGAGAAAGAAAGAGATAGAGAGAGAAGCAGAAAAAGAGAGACAGAGAAGGAGAAGAAAAAGAGAGGGAGAAGTAGCAAGAAAGAGAGAGTGAGAGAGAGAAGTAGAAAGAAAGAGAGTGGGGACGTAAAACGAGAGAGAATGAGGGAGAGAGAGAAAGCGAGTAGAAAGGGAGAGAGAGAGAAAGGGAGAGAGAGAGAGAGAGAGAAATGGAACAGATAGAGAAGTGGAGAGAAAGAGAGATAAAAGTTGAAAAGAGAGAGATTATGGATTAGAAAGAAAAAGGAAAGAGAGAGAAGTAGAGAGAGTGAGAAATGGAGAGAGGGAGAGGTAGGAGAGATAGAGAGAGAGAAAGAAGTAGTGAGAGAGAGAAGAAGAAGAAAGGTAGTGAGAAGAAGAAGAAAGAGGGAGATGTAGAAAGAGAGAGTCAGAAGTGGGGAGAGAGAGAAAGACAGAGAAGTATAAAGAAAGAGAGAAGTAGAGGGAGAGAGAAAAGAGAGAGAGAGAGAGAGAGAGAGAGAGAGAGAGAGAGAGAGAGAGGGAAAGAGATTGGGAAGTTGAGAAAGAGAGAGAGAAGTAGAGAGATAGAGAGGGAAGTAGAGAGAAAAGAGACAGAGAGAGACGGAAGTAAAAAGAGAGACAAAAGTAGAAAGAGAGAAGATAAAGAGAGAAAGAGAGAGAAAGAGAAAAGGAAAGAAAGAGAGAGAGAGAGAGAGAGAGAGAGAGAGAGAGAGAGAGAGTATGAGAGAGAGTGAGAGAATTAGAAAGATTAGAGAGGGAGAGAGAGAAAGAGAGAGTGAGTATGAGGGAGAGAGAATTTGAAATATTAGAGAGAGAGAAAGAGAGAGAGAGAGAGAAAGGTAGGGAGGGAAAAGAAGAAAGAGAGAAGTGCGAGAGAGAGAGAGTGAGTGAGAGAGAGAGAGAGAGTGAGAAAGAAAGCAGGAGAGAGTGAGAAGTTGAATGAGAGGGAGTCACAAAGAGAGAGAAAAGAAATAGAGAGAGAGATAGAGAGAAGAAGAAAGAGAATAGGGAAGAGAGTAAGGACAGAGAGGTTGAGAGAGAGAAGTAGACAGAGAGAGAAAGAGAAGAGAGAGAAGAGGAGAGAAGGGAGAGAGAAGGAGAGAGCAAGAAGATGTGGAAGGAGAGAGGCAGAGTGAGGGGGAAAGAGAGGAGGGAACTGGAAGAGAGAGAGATGGAGAAGAAAAACAGAGAGAATTAGAGAGAGAAAAAGAGATTAAAAAGAGAGACAAAGAGAGACAAAGAGGGAAAAAGGGAGAGAGAGAGGGAGAGAAAGAGAGGGAGCGAGAGAGAGAGTAAAGAAAGAGAGAGAGAGAGAGAGAAAGAAAGAGGGCGAGAGAGGAAAGAAAGCGGGAGGGAGAGAAAAGAGAAGTAGACAAAGAGAAAGAGAGAAAGAGACAGATAGAGAAAGAGAAAGAGAGAGGGATAGGGAGAAGTAGAGAGAGAAAAGTAGAGGGAGAGAGAACAGAGAAGTTTAGATAGAGAAGTAGAGAGAAAGAGAGCGAGAGATAGAGGGAGAGAAAGAGAAAAGTAAAAAGAGAGAGAAAAGTAGGGAAGGGAGAGAGATGGAGAAGTAAAAACAAGAGAGAATTAGAGGGAGAAAAAGAGATTAAAAAGAGAGACAAAGACAGCAGAGAGGGAAAAGGGAGAGACAGAGAGGGGAGAAGGGAGAGGGAGCGAGAGAAAGAGAGAGAGTGAAAGAGAGAGAGAGAGAGAGAGAGAGAGAAAGAGAGAAAGAGAAAGAGAGAAGGAGAGAGCAGAGAGAGGAGAGAGAGAGAAACGGAGGGAGAGAGAGAAAGGTGTGAGTAAAAAGAAGAGTGAGAGAGAGAGGTAAGAGTAAAAAGAGAGAGAGAGGGAGAGAGGTAAAAATAGTGAAAGTAAGAATAAGAAAGAGAGAAAGAGAGGGAGAGAGAGAGAGAGAGAGAGAGAGAGAGAAAGAAAGCAGGAGAGAGTAAGAAGAAGAGAGAGAGGAGAGAGAGAGAGAGAGAGAGAGAGAAAGAGAGAGTAGAAAGAGAGAGAGAGAAAGAGAGTGAGAAAAAAGAAAGGAGAAGGGAGAGAGAAAAAAGTAGGGAGGTTGAGAGAGAGAAAAAGAATGAGAGAAATAGATTGGACATAGAGAGAAAGAGAGAGAGTAGGGTAGAAAGAGAGTGAGTGAGAAGTGGAAAGAGAGAGAGAGAAAAAGAAAGGGAGAAAAGTAGAAAGAAAGAGAGAGAGAGAAAGAGAAATAAGTGGAGAGAGAGAGAAAGAGAGTGAGAGTTGTAAGAAAGAGAAAGAGAGAGAAAGAGGCAGAGAGAGAAATGTAGAAAGTGAGAAAGAAAGAGACAGAGAGAGAGAAGCCGAAAAAGAGAGACAGAGCAAGAGAAGTGAAAGAGAGGTTGAGAGAGAGAAGAAGAATGAGAGAAATAGATTGAGAGAGAGAGAAAGAGAGAGAGAGAGAGAGGGGTAGAAAGAGAGTGAGAGAAGTAGATTGAGAGAGAGAGAGAGAGAGAAAGAAAGAGAGAAAAGTAGAAAGAAAGAGGGAGAGAAAGAGAGAAAATTGGAGAGAGAGAGAAAGAGAGTGAGAGTTGTAAGAAAGATAGAGAAAGAGAGTGAAAGAGGCAGAGAGAGAAATGTAGAAAGTGAGAAAGAAAGAGACTAAGAGAGAGAAGTCATAAAAGAGAGACCGAGAAAGAGAAGTGAAAGAGAGGGAGAAATATCAAGAAAGAGAGAGTGAGCGAGAGAGAGAAGTAGAAAGAAAGAGAGTGGTAGCCAAAATGAGAGAGAACTAGGGAGAGAGAGAAAGCTAGTCGAAACGGGGAGAGAGAGAGGGCGAGAGAGAGTGAGAGAGAAAAGAAAGAGATAGAGAAGTGGATAGAAAGATAGATAAAAGTTGAAATGAGAGAGAGAGTATGTGAATTCGAAAGAGAATGAGGGAGGGAGAGAAGTAGACAGAGAGAAGTGGAGAAGATAGGAGAGATAGAGAGAGTGATAAAAAGAAGTAGTGTGAGAGAGAAGAAGAAGAAAGAGAGAGTGAAGAATAAGAAAGTGGGAGATGTAAAAGAGAGAGGAGAAGTAGGGAGAGAGAAAAAGACAGAGAAGCATAGAGAGAGAGAAGTAGAGGGAGAGAGAAAAGAGAGAGAGGAGAAAGAGAGGGCGAAGAGAGAGAGAGAGCTTGAAAGAGAGAGAGAAAAGATAGAGAGAGAGTGAAAGAAAGAGAGAGAAGTAGAAAGAGAGAGAGAAAGGGAGAAAGAGAGAGAGAAAGAGTGAGAGAAAGAGTGAGAAGTGGAGAGAGAGAGAGAGAGAGAGAGTTGTAAGAAAGGGAATGAAAGGGAGAGAGAGGAAGAGAGAGAGAAAAAAAATTAAGTGAGAAAGAAAGAGACAGAGAGAGAGAAAGCATAAAAAGAGAGACAGAGAAAGAAAAGTGAAAGAGAGGGAGAAATAGCAAGAAAATAGAGTGAGCGAGAGAGAGAAGTAGAAAGAAAGGGAGTGGTTGTCGTAAAACGAGAGAGCACTAGGGAGAGAGAGAAAGCGAGTAGGAAGGGAGAGAGAGAGAGAGAGGGAGAGAAATGAAAGAGATAGAGAAGTGGATAGAAAGAGAGATAAAAGTTGAAAAGAGAGAGTGAGTATGTGAATTAGAAAGAGAAAGAGGGAGGGAGAGAAGTAGAGAGAGAGAGGTGGAGAAGATAGGAGAGAGAGAGAGAGAAAAGTGGAGGGAGGGAGAGAGAGGAGAGATAGAAAGAAAGAGAGAGGGCAAAAAGTAGTGAGAGAGAGAAAAAGAAGAAAGGGCGGGAAAAGGAGACGAATGTGGGAGACGTAGAAAGAGAGAGTGAGAAGTAGGGAGAGAGAGAAAGACGGAGATAAAGAGGGAGAAGAGAGGGAAAGAGAAAGAGAGAGAGAGAGAGAGAGAGAGAGAAAGAGAGAGAGAAAAAGAGAGAGAGAGAGAGAGAGAAGAGAGAGAGAGAGAAAGAGAGAGTAAAGAGAGAGAAAGAGAGAGAAAAGAGAGAAAGAGAGAGAAAGAGAAGAGATGAAAGAAAGAGAGAGAAGGAGAGATAGACGAGAGAGAGAAAAGTAGAAGAGAGAAAGAAAGAGACAGAGAGAGAGAGAGAGAAGAAAAAAGAGATCGGAGCAAGAGAAGTAAAAGAGAGGGAGAAGTAGCAAGAAAGAGAGAGTGAGAGAGAGAGAAGTAGAAAGAAAGAGAGTGGGAGACGTTAAATGAGAGAGAACTAGGGAGAGAGAGAAAGTGAGTAGAAAGGGAGAGAGAGATATAGAGAGAGAGAGAAATGAAAGAGATAGAGAAGTGGCGAGAAGGAGAGATAATTGTTGAAAAGAGAGAGAGTGTGTGTAAATTTGAAAGAGAAAGAGAGAGAGAGAGAGAGAGAGAGAGAAGTAGAGGGAGAGAGAAGTGGAGAGAGGGAGAGATAGGAGAGATAGAGAGAGAGAAAGAAGTAGTAAGAGAGAGAAGAAGAAGAAAGGGTGAGAGAAGAAGAAAGAGGGAGATGTAGAAAGAGAGAGTGAGAAGTAGGGAAAGAGAGAAAGACAGAGAAGTATAAAGAGAGGGAGAAGTAGAGGGAGAGAGAAAAGAGAGAGAGAGAGAGAGAGAGAGAGAGAGAGAGGGAGAGAGAGAGACGGGTAGAAAAGAGAGAGAAAGAGAGAGTAGTGGAAAGAGAGAGAGAGAAAGAAAGAGAGAGAAGTAGAAAGAGAGATAGAGAGAAAGAGAGAGAAGTGGAGTGAGAGAGAGAAAAAGAGAGTGAGAGTTGTAAGAAAGAGAGAGGCAGAGAGAGTGAAAAGTAGAAAGTGAGAAAGAAAGAGATAGAGAGAGAAGCAGAAAAAGAGAGACAGAGAAGGAGAAGAAAAAGAGAGGGAGAAGTAGCAAGAAAGAGAGAGTGAGAGAGAGAAGTAGAAAGAAAGAGAGTGGGGGACGTAAAACGAGAGAGAATGAGGGACAGAGAGAAAGCGAGTAGAAAGGGAGAGAGAGAGAAAGGGAGAGAGAGAGAGAGAAATGGAACAGATAGAGAAGTGGAGAGAAAGGGAGATAAAAGTTGAAAAGAGAGAGATTATGGATTAGAAAGAAAAAGGGAAAGAGAGAGAAGTAGAGAGAGTGAGAAATGGAGAGAGGGAGAGGTAGGAGAGATAGAGAGAGAGAAAGAAGTAGTGAGAGAGAGAAGAAGAAGAAAGGTAGTGAGAAGAAGAAGAAAGAGGGAGATGTAGAAAGAGAGAGTCAGAAGTGGGGAGAGAGAGAAAGACAGAGAAGTATAAAGAAAGAGAGAAGTAGAGGGAGAGAGAAAAGAGAGAGAGAGAGAGAGAGAGAGAGAGAGAGAGAGAGGGAAAGAGATTGGGAAGTTGAGAAAGAGAGAGAGAAGTAGAGAGATAGAGAGGGAAGTAGAGAGAAAAGAGACAGAGAGAGACGGAAGTAAAAAGAGAGACAGAAGTAAAAAGACAGAAGATAAAGAGAGAAAGGGAGAGAAAGAGAAAAGGAAAGAAAGAGAGAGAGAGAGAGAGAGAGAGAGAGAGAGAGAGAGAGAGAGAGAGAGAGAGAGAGAGAGAGAGAATTAGAAAGATTAGAGAAGGAGAGAGAGAAAGAGAGAGTGAGATGAAGGGGAGAGAATTTGAAATATTAAAGAGAGAGAAAGAGAGAAAGAGAGATAGAGAGAGAAAGATAGGGAGGGAAAAGAAGAAAGAGAGAAGTGCGAGAGAGAGAGAGAGTGAGTGGGAGAGAGAGGGAGGGAGAGAAAAAGAAGCAAGAGAGAGTGAGAAGTTGAATGAGAGGGAGTCACAAAGAGAGAGAAAAGAAATAGAGAGAGAAAGAGAGAAGATGAAAGAGAATAGGGAGAGAGTGGGAGTGCAGAGAGGTTGAGAGAGAGAAGTAGACAAAGAAAAAGAGACAAGAGACCAATAGAGAAAGAGAAAGAGAGAGAGACAAGGAGAAGTAGAGAGAGAGAGAGAAAAATAGGGGAGAGAGAATAGAGAAGTATAGATAGAGAAGTAGAGAGAAAGAGAACGAGAGATAGAGGGAGAGAAAGAGAAAAGTAAAAAGAGAGAGGGAAAAATAGGAAGAGAGAGAGATGGAGAAGTAAAAAGAGAGAGAATTTGAGAGAGAAAAAGAGATTAAAAAGAGGGACAAAGAGAGACAAAGAGGGAAAAAGGGAGAGAGAGAGGGAGAGAAAGAGAGGGAGCGAGAGAGAGAGAGTAAAGAAAGAGAGAGAGAGAGAGAGAGAGAAAGAAAGAGGGAGAGAGAGAGGAGAAGAGAAAGAAACAGGGAGAGAGAGAAAGCGGGAGAGAAGTAGACAGAGAGAAAGAGACTAAGAGACAGATAGAGAAAGAGAAAGAGAGAGAGAGGGGAGAAGTAGAGAGAAGAGAGAGAACAGAGAAGTTTAGATAGAGGGAGAGAAAGAGAAAAGAAAGAAGAGAGAGATGGAGAAGTAAAAAGAGAGAGAAAAGTAGAGAGAGAAAAAGAGATTAAAAAGAGAGAAAAAGATAGAGAAAAAGAGGAAAAAGGGAGAGACAGAGGGGGGAGAAGGAGAGGGAGCGAGAGAAAGAGAGAGAGTAATGAAAGAGAGAGAGAGAGAGAGAGAGAGAGAGAGAGAGAGAGAGAGAGAAGTAGAAAGAGAGAAAGAGAAAGAGAGAGAGAGAGAGAGAGAGAGAGAGAGAGAGAGAGAGAAAAGTAGAAGGAGCGGGAGGGAGAGAGAGAAAGGTGAGAGTAAAAAAAAGAGTGAGAGAGAGAGGTAAGAGTAAAAAGAGAGAGAGAGGGAGAGGGAAGAGAGAAAGTAAAAAATAAGAAAGAGAGAGAGAGAGAGAGAGAGAGAGAGAGAGAGAGAGAGAGAGAGAGAGAGAGAAAGAAAGCAGGAGAGAGTAAGAAGAAGAGAGAGAGGAGAGAGAGAGAGAAGAAAGAGAGAGAGAGAGAGAAAGAGAGAGTAGAAAGAAAGAGAGAGAGATAGGGAGAGATGCAAAGAGAGAGAGAAAAAGGAAAGGAGAAGGGAGAGAGCAAAAAGTAGAGAGGTTGAGGGAGAGAATAAGAATGAGAGAAATAGATTGGACAAAGAGAGAAATAGAGAGAGCGGGGTAGAAAGAGAGAGAGAGAAGTGGAAAGAGAGAGAGAAAAAAAAAGAAAGGGAGAAAAGTAGAAAGAAAGAGAGAGAGAGAGAAAGAGAAAAAAGTAGAGAGAGAGAGAAAGAGAGTGAGAGTTGTAAGAAAGATAGAGAAAGAGAGAGAAAGAGGCAGGGAGAGAAATGTAGAAAGTGAGAAAGAAAGAGACAGAG
Organism: Protea cynaroides; assembly: GCA_028583415.1. Classification (NCBI taxonomy): domain Eukaryota; kingdom Viridiplantae; phylum Streptophyta; class Magnoliopsida; order Proteales; family Proteaceae; genus Protea; species Protea cynaroides. The sequence goes on from CM053269.1 coordinate 99,692,157, forward strand.
AGAGAGAAGCCAAAAAAGAGAGACAGAGCAAGAGAAGTGAAAGAGAGGTTGAGAGAGAGAAGAAGAATGAGAGAAATAGATTGGAGAGAGAGAGAGAAAGAGAGAGAGAGAGCAAGGTAGAAAGAGAGAGAGAAAAGTAGAAAGAGAGAGAGAGAGAAAGAAAGAGAGAAAAGTAGAAAGAAAGAGGGAGAGAAAGAGAGAAAATTGGAGAGAGAGAGAGAGAAAGAGAGTGAGAGTTGTAAGAATAATAGAGAAAGAGAGTGAAAGAGGCAGAGAGAGAAATGTAGAAAGTGAGAAAGAAAGAGACTAAGAGAGAGAAGTCGAAAAAGAGAGACCGAGAAAGAGAAGTGAAAGAGAGGGAGAAATAGCAAGAAAGAGAGAGTGAGCGAGAGAGAGAAGTAGAAAGAAAGAGAGTGGTAGCCGTAAAACGAGAGAGAACTAGGGAGAGAGAATGCTAGTAGAAACGGGGAGAGAGAGAGGGCGAGAGAGTGAGAGAGAAATGAAAGAGATAGAGAAGTGGATAGAAAGAGAGATAAAAGTTGAAATTAGAGAGAGAGTATGTGAATTAAAAAGAGAAAGAGGGAGGGAGAGAAAGAGAGAGAGAGAGAAGTGGAGAAGATAGGAGAGATAGAGAGAGGGATAGAAAGAAGTAGTGAGAGAGAGAAGAAGAAAAAGGGAGAGAGAAGAAGAAGAAAGTGGGAAGATGTAAAAGAGAGAGGAGAAGTTGGGAGAGAGAGAATGACAGAGAAGTATAGAGAGAGAGAAGTAGAGGGAGGGAGAAAAGAGAGAGAGTGAAAGAGAGAGAGAGAGAGAGGAGGTGAGAGAGGGAAAAAGAAGAAGGGGAGAGAGAAGAAGAAGAAAGGGAGAGAGAAGAAGAAGAAAGAGAGGGGTAGAGAGGAGAAGTTGGGAGAGAGAGAAGGACAGAGAAGTATAAAGAGAGAGAGAAGTAGAGGGAGAGAGAAAAGAGAGAGAAGGAGAGAGAGAGAGAAAGGGAGAGAGAGAAAGAGAGAGAGAGAAGAGAGAGAGAGAGAGGTTGAAAGAGAGAGAGAGAGAGAAAAGTGAGAGAGAGAGAGAGAGTGAAAGAAAGAGAGAGAAGTAGAAAGAGAGAGAGAAAGGGAGAAAGAGAGAGGGAAAAGAGTGAGAGAAAGAGTAAGAAGTGAAGAGAGAGAAAGAGAGAAAGAGAGAAAGAGAGTGAGAGTTGTAAGAAAGAGAGAGAAAGGGAGAGAGAAGCAGAGATAGAGAGAAAAGTAGAAAGTGAGAAAGAAAGAGACAGAGAGAGAAGCAGAAAAAGAGAGACAGAGAAAGAGAAGTGAAAGAGATGGAGAAATAGCAAGGAAGAGAGAGTGAGCGAGAGAGAGAAGTATAAAGAAAGAGAGTGGTAGCCGTAAAACGAGAGAGAACTAGGGAGAGAGAGAGGGCGAGAGAGAGTGAGAGAGAAATGAAAGAGATAGAGAAGTGGATAGAAAGAGAGATAAAAGTTGAAATGAGAGAGAGAGTATGTGAATTAGAAAGAGAAAGAGGGAGGGGGAGAAGTAGAGAGAGAAGAGAAGTGGAGAAGATAGGGAGAGATAGAGAGAGAAGGATAGAACTAAGGAGAGTGAGAGAGAAGAAGAAGAAGAAAGGGAGAGAGAAGAAGAAGAAAGTGGGAGATGTAAAAGGAGAGTGAGAAGTAGGGAGAGAGAGAAAGACAGAGAAGTATAGAGGGAGAGAAGTAGAGGGAGAGAGAAAAGAGGGAGAGGGAGAGAGGGAGAGAGAGAAGGAGAGAGGGAGACGAGAGAGAAAGAGGTTGAAAGTGAGAGAGAAGGAGAGAGAGGAAAGAAAGAGAGAGAGAAGAAAAGAGAGAGAAAAGGGAGAAAGAGAGAGAAGGAGTGAGAGAAAGAGTGAGAAGTGGAGGGAGAGAGAGAGGGAGTGAGAGTTGTAAGAAATGGAATGAAAGGGAGAGAGAGGAAGAGGGACAGAGAAAAGTAGAAAGTGAGAAAGAAAGAGACAGAGAGAGGAGAAGGTAAAAAAGAGAGACAGAGAAAGAAAAGTGAAAGAGAGGGAGAAATAGCAAGAAAATAAAGTGAGCGAGAGAGAGAAGTAGAAAGAAAGGGAGTGGTTGTCTTAAAATGAGAGAGCACTAGGGAGAGAGAGAAAGCGAGTAGGAAGGGAGAGAGAGAGAGAGGGACAGAGGGGGCGAAATGAAAGAGATAGAGAAGTAGATAGAAAGAGAGATAAAAGCAGAAAAGAGAGAGAAAGTTTTTGTGAATTAGAAAGAGAAAGAGAGAGGGAGAGAAGTAGAGAGAGAGAAAGTGGAGAAGATAGGAGAGAGAGAGAGAGAGAAGAAGGAGGGAGGAGAGAGATAGGAGAGATAGAGAGAAGGAGAGAGGGCAAAAAGTAGCGAGAGAGAGAAGAAGAAGAAAGGGCAAGAGAAGGAGAAGAATATAGGAGATGTAGAAAGAGAGAGT
>CM053269.1:99702103-99704413 GCA_028583415.1 Protea cynaroides
GAAAAGAAGAAAGAGAGAAGTAAGAGAGAGAGAGAGAGAGTGAGTGAGAGAGAGAGAGTGAGAAATAAAGCAGGAGAGAGTGAGAAGTTGAAAGAGAAGGAGAGAGAAAGAGTGAGAAATGAAATAGAGAGAGAAATGGAGAGAAGAAGAAAGAGAATAGGGAGAGAGAGTGAAGTAGAGAGAGGTTGAGAGAGAGAAGTAGACAGAGAGAGACAGGGAGAAGTAGAGAGAGAGAAAGGTAGAGGGAGAGAGAACAGAGAAGTATAGATAGAGAAGTAGAGAGAAAGAGAGCGAGAGATAGAGGAAGAGAGAGAGAAAAGTTAAAAGAGAGAGAGAGAGAAGTTGGAAGAGAGAGAGATAGAGAAGTAAAAACGAGAGAATTAGAGAGAGAAAAAGAGACTGAAAAGAGAGACAGAGAGAGACATAGAGGGAAAAAGGGAGAGACAGAGGGAGAGAAAGAGAGGGGGCGAGAGAGAGAGAAAGAAAGAATGGGAGAGAGAGAGAGAGAGAGAGAGAGAGAGAAAAGGGAGAGAAAAAGAGAGAAAGGGAGAAAGAGAGAGAGAGAAAAGTAGAAGGAGAGGGAGGGAGAGAGAGAAAGCAGGAGAGAAGTAGATGGAGAGAAAGAGAGAGAGGGAGAGAGAGGGGTAGAAAGAGAAAGGGAGAAAGAGAGAGAGAGTGAGAGAGAGAGTGAGAAGTAGAAAAAGAGAGAGAATGAATGAGAGAGAGAGAGAGAAGTAGAGAGAAGGTGGGAGAGAAGTAGAGAGAGAAAGAGAGAGAGGGAGAAAGAGAGAGAAGTAAGAAGAGAGAGAGAGAGAGAGAGAAAGAGGGGTAGAAAGAGAGGATGGAGGAGGGGTAAAAAGAGAGAGTGCGAGAGAGAGAGAGAGAGAGAGAGAGAGAGAGAGAGAGAGAGAGAGGGTAAGAGAAAGAGAAAGAGAGAGAAAGAGGGATAAGTAGAAAGAGGGGTAGAAAGAGAGGATGGGGGAGGGGTAAAAAGAGAGAGTGAGAAGGAGAGAGAGAGAGAGAGAGAGGGTAAGAGAAAGAGAAAGAGAGAGAAAGAGAGATAAGTAGGAAGAGATGTAGAATGAGAGAGAGAAAAAGTGAGTGAGGAGTTGTAAGAAAGAGAGAGAAAGAGAGAGAGAGAGGAAGAGAGAGAGGGAAAAGTAGAAAGAGGGAAAGAAAGAGAGAGAGACTAGGAAGTGAGAGAGATGGAGAAGTAAAATGAGTGAGAAGTAGAGAGAGAAAGAGATTAGAAAGAGAGAGAGACTGAGAGAGAAAAAAGAGAGGGAAAAGTAGAGAAAGAGAAGTAGAGAGAAGGAGAGAAAGAGAGAGAGAGAGAAGTTGCGAGGGTGAGAATAAGAAGAAAGGTAGATAGAAGAAGAAGAAAGAAGGTGATGTAGAAAAAGAGAGTAAGAAGTAGGAAGAGAGAGAGAGAGAAGCATGGTGGAGGAGAGAGAAGCTCGCCTGGGACAGCCCCCGGGTGACACTTTAGACTTCTCCCTCCCCCATCCCCAATGCTGATTCCAGCCTCTATTCCCCCTCAAACCCCCTTCTCCCAAACATGGTTCTACCACTAGTGTTTGTCTTCACCCTCCATTTCTAAAAAAACCCTTGAATCCAACCAGAATCTAACCTTTGTTCTTGAACCCCGAAAATCTGTTTCCCATGAACTTTTTCGGCCTTTACCATCCCTCTCTACTGAACCTGAAACCAGGCCGAACCCCCCCTTTACCCCAAATGTTTGGGAGAAATCTCCAAACCATGCTGTCCATCATCCTAAAATGATTCATCTTTGATTTATCCCTCCCACTTTTCGTGATTCCTCCATTGTTGGAATTTGTTCTCTGGATGCTGTTGCTGGGGAGATCCGAGTCCTTGATAATACTTTGGTAGGCTTTTTTCTAGGAAAGAAACCCAGCATCTTCTTTGTTCGTAACAATTTGCTTAAGCAATGGAAACTTGTTGGTTCGGTTGAGATCCTGCAACTTCTGCATGGAGGATTGGCATTCCGTTTTTCTCATCTTGAAGATCATGATTCCATTATAGAATATGGAGTGTTCTATGTCGGAGGTCAACCTCTTTTTGTTAGACAATGGGAGCGCACTCTGCATACAGGGGGATTACTTGGTCTGAAATTTGTCCCGTTGTGGATTATGCTGCCGGGGCTTCCTCCAACTTTGGGGTGAAGACTCCTTTAGTGCAGCTTGCTCGGCTAGGTAAAACCGATGTCACCGATAGAACCACTCGCAGAAAAAGTAGATGGGCCTATGTGAGGACAAAGATGGAAATCTTCGGTCGCCACCTAGATTTAGG
>CM053269.1:99704913-99712413 GCA_028583415.1 Protea cynaroides
TCTCTCGCTCTCTTTCTCTCTCTGCTTCTCTATCTGTCCTTATACCATTCTCTCTCCCTCTGCTTTTCACTCTCTCTGCTTCACCTATCTCTCTCTTTCTCTTTCTCTTTCTCTCTCTCTCTCTCCTCCTCTCTCCTCTATCTATATGTTTCTACTACTCTTTTGTCTTCTCTTATACACACTCTCACCCTTGTTCTCTCTCTCTCAATTCTTACTCATCTTTCCTTACGTTCCTCTTTTAGCTTCTTTCTCTCTCTTTCTCTCTACTTCCCACTCTATCCTCTAAGCTTCTCTCTCTCTCTCTTTTGTCATTCTACTCTCTCTCTCTCTCTCTGCGACACCTCTCTCTCTCTCTCTCCCTTTTCTATTTCTCTCTCGCTCTTTTTATTTCTCCGTGAACTTCTCTCTGTCTCTCCTCTCTCTTTTTCCACAGTTTGTCTCTCTCCCTTTCTACTCTTTTCTCTCTCTCTCATCTTCTTCTCTATCTCTTTCTCTCCTCCCTTCTCCACCCAACTTCCCTGTCTCTCTTCCCTTTCTCTCTCTCTCAACTTTTCTCTCTCTCTATCTCTCTTTCTTCTCGGTCCCTCTACTTCTCTCTCTCTCTCATTCCCCATGCTCGTCCTCTCTCTCTCTCTCCCTACTTCTCTCCTCTCTTTCTACATCATATCACATCTTTCTTCTTCTTCTCTTTGCCTTTCTTCTTCTTCTCTCCCCCTCACAACTTCTCCCTCTCTCTCATCTCTCTCCCTCTCTCTACTCTTTTTCTCTCTTTCCCCCTCTCTCTTTTTCTCTCTCCCTGGCTCCTCTCTCTTTCTAATCTCTTTCTCCCTCTCTCACTTCTCTCTCGTTTCCTTCTCTATCTCTCTCTTTCTTCTCTCTTTCTACAGTTTACCTCTTTCTCTTCTCTTCCTCTCTCTCTCTCTCTCTCTCCTTTCTCTTATTTCTCGCAACTCCCCACTCCTTTTCTCTCTCCTCTCTCCCTTTTTCCACTTACTCCCACTCACTCTCCTCTCTCTATTTCCTCCTTCCCTACTTCCCTCTCTCTTCTCTCTATTTTTTCTTCCTACTTCCCTCTCTTTCTTTCTCTGGGTCAACTTCTCTCTCTCTGGCTCTCCCCTCATTCTTCTGTCTCTCTGTCTCTTTTTCCCTTTTACACTTCTCTTTCTCTCTGCATCTCTACCTCTTCTCTCTCTTTATATCTCCCTCTCCCTCTCTCTCCCTTCCTTCTCACCCAACTTCCCCTGTCTCTCTTTCCTCTTTCTCTCCACTTATCTCTCTCCCTATCTCTCTTTCTTCTTGTCCCTCCACTTCTCGTCACTCCTCTCTCATTCTACTTCCTCCATCTCTTTCTCTTATTCTTTTATTTTTTGGGTAATTAGATAATATTATTAAAGAACCCAAAGAGGGAGGAGCACACTACAAGCCGGCCATGGCTAAACAATAGAGCCGACAAGTTGGGCCTAAACACGGACACGAAAACTACTTACAAGCTGGAATCCGGCAAGGGTACCCACTGAACCAACAAATTAGTGTACCTCAAGGGCCGGTTGGCAATAATAAAAACACACCTAAAGAAATTGAAAAAGAAAAGGAAAATCGGGGCTATCATGACTAAGCAGCTCGTATATTAGGACTTGGTGATCTTTTTCAAATTTCTTCAGCTCCAATTCTTTCCACTGATTAGTAGCTCTCGAATTTGATACCTTCAACAACGGATCACCATCTTGTCCCTCTTCGAACCACGGATCAGGAACAATAGGCGCCATCATCTTCTCGAGATCTGCACCGGTGACAGCCCAAATTCCTTGCGCCTGGACGGGTTTAAAGAATCTGGATTGGACTGCGAAGATCTGGAGAGATTAGAAGGCCGAGAAGGGTAAGGGGTTCGCCCAACGGATGAAGATCCGGATCCATTCAATGGATAGATCGGATCTGGGGTGGTTGGGGATTGCCCAGGATTTAGGGAGGTTGGGGACTGGCTGGGATGCTCCGAACCAGGTTCAAAGGAAGGGCAGGGACAGGGCTTAGATTTCATGGTCCGGTTCATATTAAAACCTTCACAAGAGGGATTAACCGGGCTAATGTTAGCGCTTGACACATCCGCCCGGGTCAGAGAACTAGGGCATGCCGAAAGAGATGGGGCATCAGAAATCTCAGAGGGAGTCGTGTCCAGGTCAGCCCCTAGAATCCCGAATCGATTAGCTAGATGTGGGGCAAAAAAGGTGGGGTCAGGGCAGTTTGAATTTTTAAGGCAAAAATGGGTGTTTGAAAATGACTGCCCAGAACCAAATCTGCAGCTGTCAACAGAGGATTGACCAGGACCACCTGGGGCTTCTTTACGGCTCGACACGTGTCCCGGTGCCAGGAAGGGCTCTGACCTAAGCAGCTGGGCCTGCAGGTCACCAGAGAGACAAGTCTGGCTCTCAACAGCACCCAACAACTCAGAATTTGAAAATTTATCCGGAATGGGGGGGGGGGGGTTTTGGACCACCAGAGAAAGCACCAGGGGTCGACACGTATTCAGAAGTCAGCCTCAGGTCAGGGCGAGGCAGATGGGTCCGCATGGTATCACAAATCCGGGTCGGGTCATGCAAAACTGGACCTGTCTTCCTCACCCGGATAGGATTCCAGCCGCTTAGGAGCTTAGAAGGTCGGCTTTGCAGCAGCTCAGAAAAGGATTTTCCCGAGCCTACATTCAGCTTATCTTTGGGAAGAATATCCTCTACATCCTTCTCTTTAGATTTCTCAGGCGTATCCACTATCACATCTTCATGAATAATCTATTGTTCTACAACCTTTGAGTCTCGTTCAAGAACAGGAGGAGTATTGCTAGCCGAACCAGGGGTTTTCTTACAGGAATCATGCTCATGCCCGAAAACACCACAGCTCAAACAGTGAGGGGGGCGCCAGTCATACTTGACAGGCTGCACAAACAAGTTCCCAACGTCGTCTTCTATGGAAATAGAATCCAATAATGGAGAAGCTCCAGAAAACTCCACACAACCCTTGCATAGGCCCATCTACTTTTTTCTGCAGTGGTTCTATCGGTGAACATCGGTTTACCTAGCACAGAGCAAGCTGCACTAAGGGAGTCTTCACCCCAAAGGTGGAGGGGAAGCCCCGGCAGCATAATCCACAACGGGACAAATTTCAGACCAAGTAATCCCCCTGTATGCAGAGTGCGCTCCCATTGTCTAACAAAAAGAGGTTGACCTCCGACATAGAACACTCCATATTCTAGAATGGAATCATGATCTTCAAGATGAGAAAAACGGAATGCCAATCCTCCATGCAGAAGTTGCAGGATCTCAACCGAACCAACAAGTTTCCATTGCTTAAGCAAATTGTTACGAACAAAGGAGAAGCTGGGTTTCTTTCCTAGAAAAAAACCTACCAAAGTATTATCAAGGACTCGGATCTCCCCAGCAACAGCATCCGGAGAACAGATTCCAACAATGGAGGAATCACGAAAAGAGGGAGGGATAAATCGAAGATGAATCTTTTTAGGATGATGGACAGCATGGTTTGGAGATTTCTCCCAAACATTTGGGGTAAAGGGGGGGTTCGGCCTGGTTTCAGGTTCAGTAGAGAGGGATGGTAAAGGCGGAAAAAGATCATGGAGAGCTTCTCTCTCCTCCACCATGCTTCTCTCTCTCTCTCTTCCTACTTCTTACTCTCTTTTTCTACATCACCTTCTTTCTTCTTCTTCTGTCTGCCTTTCTTCTTATTCTCACCCTCACAACTTCTCTCTCTCTCTCTTTCTCTCCCTCTCTCTACTTCTCTTTCTCTACTTTTCCCTCTCTTTTTCTCTCTCAGTCTCTCTCTCTCTCTTTCTAATCTCTTTCTCTCTCTCTACTTCTCACTCATTTTACTTCTCCATCTCTCTCTCTTCCTACTCTCTCTCCCTTTCTTTCCCTCTTTCTACTTTTCCCTCTCTCTCTTCCTCTCTCTCTCTCTTTCTCTCTTTCTTACAACTCCTCACTCCTTTTCTCTCTCTCATTCTACATCTCTTCCTACTTATCTCTCTTTCTCTCTCTTTCTCTTTCTCTTACCCTCCTCTCTCTCTCTCATCCCTCTCTCTTTCACTTTCTCTTTTGCCTCTCCACATCCTCACTTTCTCCCCCTTCTCACTTCCACATCCCTCTTTCTCTCTCTTTCTCTTTCTCTTTTACCCTCTCTCCTCTTTCTCTCTCTCTCTCTCCATTCTCACTCTCTTTTTTACCCCTCCATCCTCTCTTTCTACCCCTCTCTCCTCTCTCTCTCTCTCTCTTCTTACTTCTCTCTCTTTCTCCCTCTCTCTCTTTCTCTCTCTGCTTCTCTCCCACCTTCTCTCTACTTCTCTCCCTCTCTCTCGTTCATTCTCCTCTCTCTCTCTCCTCTCTCTCTCTCTCCTCCTCTCCTCTCTCTTTCTCCTTTCTTTCTACCCCTCTCTCCTCCCTCTCTCTCTTTCTCTCCATCTACTTCTCTCCTGCTCTCTCTCTCCTCCCTCTCCTTCTACTTTTCTCTCTCTCTCTTTCTCCCTTTCTCTCTTTTTCTCTCCCTTTCTCTTCTCTCTCTTCTCTCTCTCTCTCTCTCTTTCTTTCTCTCTCTCTCTCTCTCTCTCATTCCTCTCTTTCTCTCTTCTCTCCCTCTCTCTTTCCCTCCCTCTTCTCTCCGTCTCTCTTTTTAGCCTCCTTTTCTCTCTCTAATTCTCTGGATTTACTTCTCCCATCTCTCTCTTCCACTACTTCTCTCTCTCTCTCTTTTAACTTTTTCTCTCTCTCTCTCTTCCTCTATCTCTGCTCTCTTTCTCTCTACTTCTCTATCCTATGCTTCTCTGTTCTCTCTCCCTCTACCTTTCTCTCTCCTACTTCTCCCTGTCTCTCTCTCTTTCTCTTTCTCATCTATCTCTTAAGTCTCCCTTCTCTCTGTCCTACTTCTCTCTCTCAACCTCTCTCTACTTCACTCTCTCTCCCTATTCTGTTTTCTTCTTCTCTCCATTTCTCTCTCTGTTTCATTTCTCCACTCATCTCTCTCCTCTCTTTCAACTTCTCTCTCTCTCTGCTTTATTTCTCACTCACTCTCTCTCACTCCTCACTCTCTCTCTCTCTTTACTTCTCTCTTTCTTCTTTCCCTCCTACCTTCTCTCTCTCTCTCTCTCTCTCTCTCTCTCTCTCTCTCTCTCTCTCTCTCTCTCTCTCTCTCTCTTTCCTTTTCTCTTTCTCTCTCTTTCTCTCTTTATCTTCTCTTTCTACTTGTCTCTCTTTTTACTTTTGTCTCTCTCTGTCTTTTCTCTCTACTTTCCTCACTATCTCCCTACTTCTCTCTCTCTTTCTCAACCTCCCTATCTCTTTCTCTCTCTTTTATCTCTCTCTCTCTTTTTCTCTCCCCTCTACTTCCCTCTTTTCTCTCTCCCTCTACTTCTCTCTTTCTTTATACTTCTATGTCTTTCTCTTTCTCCCTACTTCTAACTCTCTCTTTCTACATCTCCCGCTTTCTTCTTCTTCTCTCCACCTTTCTTCTTCTTCTCTCTCTCCCTACTTATTTTTCTCCCTCTATCTCTCCTATCTCTCCCTCTGTCTATTTCTCTCTCTTTTTCTCTCTCTTTTCTTTCTCTTTTCTAATTCACACTCTCTCTCTTTTCAACTTTTAACTCTCTTTCTCTCCACTTCTCTATCTCTTTCCTTTTGCTCTCTCTCTCTCTCTCCCTTTCTACACACTTTCTCTCTCACCCTCATTCTATCTCGTTCTACGTCCCCCCACTCTCTTTCTTTCAACTTCTCTCTCTCTCCTCTCTCTTTCTTGCTCTTCTCCCTCTCTTTACTTCTTCTTCTCAGTCTCTCATTTTCTGCTTCTCTCTCTATCTCTTTCTTTCTCACCTTCTACTTTTCTCTCTCTCTGCCTCTATCTCTCTTTCTCTCTCTTTCTTACAACTCTCACTCTCATTCTCTCTCCCTCTCTCCACTTCTCTCTCTCTTTCTCTCTTTTACTTCTCTCTTTCTTTCTCTCCATATCTCTCTTTCCACTTCTCTCTCTCTCTTTTCTATCTCTCTCTCTCTCTCTCTTTCTCTCTCTTTTCTCTCTCCCTCTACTTCTCTCTCTTTGTACTTCTCTGTCTTTCTCTCTCTCCCCCACTTTTCACTCTCCCTTTCTACATCTCCTCTCTTTCTTCTTCTTCTCTCTCTCCTTTCTTCTTCTTCTCTCTCTCACTCACTTCCCTTTCTCTCTCTCTCTCCTCTCCTCCCTGTCTCTCCCTCTCTCTACTTTTCTCGCTCTCTACTTCTCTCTCTCTCTTTCTCTTTCAAAATCCACACTCTCTCTCTCTCTTTTCAACTATTATCTCTCTTTCTCCCCGCTTCTCTATCTCTTTCATTTCTCTCTCTCTCACCGTCTCTCTCTCTCCCTTTCTACTCACTTTCTCTCTCTCGCTAGTTCTCCCCCGATTACGTCTCCCACTCTCTTTCTTTCTACTTCTCTCTCTCTCACTCTCTCTCTCTCTCTCTCTCTCTCTCACACACTTCTCTCTTTTTTTTTTTCTTATTTTCCCTCCCACTCTCTTTCTCTCTCTCTCTCTCTTTCCCTTTTCTCTTTCTCTCCCTTTCTCTCTTTATCTTCTCTCTTTCTACTTCTATCTCTCTTTTTACTTCCGTCTCTCCCTCTCTGTCTCTTTTCTCTCTACTTCCCTCTCTATCTCTCTACTTTTTTCTCTCTCTCTCTTTCTCAACCTCCCTATCTCTTTCTCTCTCTCTCTCTCTTATCTCTCTCTCTCTTTTTCTCTCTCCCTCTACTTCTCTCTTTCTTTTTACTTCTATGTCTTTCTCTCTCTCCCTACATCTCACTCTCTCTTTCTACATCTCTCTCTTTCTTCTTCTTCTCTCTGCCTTTCTTCTCTCTCTCTCACTACTTCTTTCTCCCTCTCTATCTCTCCTATCTCTCCCTCTCTCCATTTCTCTCTCTCTACTTCTCTCACTTTTTCTTTCTCTTTCTAATTCACACTCTCACTCTTTTCAACTTTTATCTCTCTTTCTCTCCACTTCTCAATCTCTTTCATTTCGCTCTCTCTCTCTCTCCCTCTCTCTCTCTTTCCCTGTCTACTCACATTCTCTCTCTCCCTCATTCTCTCTCGTTTTACATACCCCACTCTCTTTCTTTCTACTTCTCTCTCTCTCACTCTCTCTTTCTTGCTACTTCTCCCTCTCTTTACTTCTTCTTCTCAATCTCTCATTTTCTGCTTCTCTCTCTCTCTCTCTCTCTCTCTCTCTCTCTTTCTTTCTCACTTTCTACTTTTCTCTCTCTCTGCCTCTATCTCTCTTTCTCTCTCTTTCTTACAACTCTCACTCTCTTTCTCTCTCTCTCTCTCCACTTCTCTCTCTTTCTACTTCTCTCTCTTTCTTTCTCTCTATTTCTCTCTTTCCACTTCTCTCTCTCTCTTTTTCTGCTTCTCTCTTTGTCTCTTTCTTTCTCACCTTCTACTTTTCTCTCCCTGCCTCTGTCTCTTTCTCTCTTTTTCTTACAACTCTC
>CM053269.1:99717413-99728294 GCA_028583415.1 Protea cynaroides
CTGCCTATCTCTCTTTCTCTCCCTTTCTTACAACTCTAACTCTCTTTCTCTCTCTTTCTCTCCACTTCTCTCTCTTTCTCTCTCTTTCTACTTCTCTCTCTTTCTTTCTCTCTCTCTCTCTCTCTCACTTTCCCTCTCTCTTTCAACCTCTCTCTCTTTCTTTCTCTCTCTCTCTCTCTCTCTCTCTCTCTCTCTCTCTTTCTCTCTCTCTCTCTCTCTCTCTCTTTTTTATCTCCCTCTACTTCTCCCACTTTATACTTCTCTGTCTTTCTCTCTCTCCCTACTTCTCACTCTCTCTTTCTACATCTCCCACATTCTTCTCCTTCTCTCGCCCTTTCTTCTTCTTCTCTCTCTCACTATTTTTTTCCCTCTCTCTTTCTCTCTATCTTTCCTATCTCTCCTTCCCTCCACTTCTCTCTCTCTCTATCTCTCCTATCTTCTCCACTTCTCTCTCTCTACTTCTCTCCCTCCCTCTTTCTCTTTCTAATTCACATACTCACTCTATCTTTTCAACTTTTATCTCTCTTTTTATCCACTTCTCTATCTCTTTCATTTCTCTCCCTTCCTACTCGCTTTCTCTCTCTCCCTAGTTCTCTCTCGTTTCACGGCTACCACTCTTTCTCTTTCTACTTCTCTCTCTCGCTCACTCTCTCTTTCTTGCTATTTCTCCCTCTCTTTCACTTCTCTTTCTCGGTCTTTCTTTTTCGACTTCTCTCTCTTAGTCTCATTCTTTCTCACTTTCTACATTTCTCTCTCTGCCTCTTTCACTCTCTTTCTCTATCTTTCTTACAACTCTCACTCTCTTTCTCTCTCTCTCTCTCAAATTTTCTCTCTTTCTCTCCCCCTTTCTTTGTACTTTTCTCTCTTTCTCTCTCTCTCTCTCTCTCTCAATCTACTTCTCTCACTCTCTTTCTACCCCGCTCTCTCTCTCTCTCTCTTTCTCTCTCTCTCTCCAATCTATTTCCCTCATTCTTCTTCTCTCTCTCAACCTCTCTTTCACTTTTCTTGCTCTGTCTCTCTTTTTCGGCTTCTCTCTCTCTGTCTCTTTCTTTCTAACTTTCTACATTTCTCTCTCTGCCTCTTTCTCTCTCTTTCTCTATCTTTCTTACAACTCTCACTCTCTTTCTCTCTCTCTCTACTTTTTTCTCTTTCTCTCTCTCTCTCTTTCTTTCTACTTTTCTCCCTTTCTTTTTCTCTCTCTCTCTTTCCACTTCTCCCTCACTCTCTTTCTACCCCGCTCTCTCTCTTTCCCCCTCTGTCCAATCTATTTCTCTCATTCTTCTTCTCTCTCTCAACTTCTCTACTTTTTACTCTCTCCCTTCTCCTTTCCTTTTTCTCACTCTCTTTGCATCTCTCCCTATCTCTCTCTCTCTTTCTACTCTCTCTTTCTCTCTCTCTCTCTTTTCTCTCTCTCTCTCCTCTCTCTCTTCTTCCTACTCTCTCCTGCTTTCTCTCTCTCTCTCTCTCTCTCTCTCTCTCTCTCTCTCTCTCTCTCTCTCTCTCTCTCTTTTACTCTTACCTCTCTCTCTTCACTCTTCTTTTTTTACTCTCACCTTTCTCTCTCTCCCTCCCGCTCCTTCTACTTTTCTCTCTCTCTCTCTCTCTCTCTTTCTCTTTCATTACTCTCTCTCTTTCTCTCGCTCCCTCTCCTTCTCCCCCCTCTCCGTCTCTCCCTTTTCCCTCTCTCCTTTGCCGTCATTGCCTCTCTTTTTAATCTCTTTTCTCTCTCTCAATTCTCTCTCGTTTTGCTTCTCCATCTCTCTCTCTTCCTACTTTTCTCTCTCTCTTTTTTCTTTTCTCTTTCTCTCCCTCTATCTCTCGCTCTCTTTCTCTCTACTTCTCTATCTAAACATCTCTATTTTCTCTCCCTCTACTTTTCTCTCTCTACTTCTCCCTATCTCTCTCTCTTTCACTTTCTCTATCTGTCTCTTCTATCTCTTTCTCTCTGTCTACTTCTCTCCCGCTTTCTCTCTCTCCCTCCCTCACCTTCTACTTCTCCCTCTCTCTCCCTCTTTCTTTCTCTCTCTCTCTTTCTTTACTCTCTCTCTCTCGCTCCCTCTCTTTCTCTCCCTCTCTCTCTCCCTTTTTCGCTCTTTGTCTCTCTTTGTCTCCCTTTTTAATATCTTTTTCTCTATCAAATTCCCTCTTGTTTTATTTCTCCATCTCTCTCTCTTCCAAGTTTTCCCTCTCTCTTTTTACTTTTCTCTTTCTCTCCCTCAATCTCTCGCTCCCTTTCTCTCTACCTCTCTATCTATACTTCTATGTTCTCTCTCCCCCTACTTTTATCTCTCTCTCTATACTTCTCCCTGTCTCTCTTTCTTTCTCTTTCTCTATCTGTCTCCTATGTCTCTCTCTCTGTCTACTTCTCTCTCTCAACCTCTCTGTACTTCACACTCTCTCCCTATTCTCTTTCTTCTTCTCTCTCTTTCTCTCTCTATTTCTTTTCTCTCTCTTTGTGACTCCCTCTCATTCAACTTCTCACTCTCTCCTGCTTTCTTTCTCACTCTCTCTCTCTCACTCACTCACTCTCTCTCTCTCTCTCGCACTTCACTCTTTCTTCTTTTCTCTCCCTACCTTTCTCCCTTTCTCTCTCCCTTTTTCTCTCTCTAATATTTCAAATTCTCTCTCCCTCATACTCACTCTCTCTTTCTCTCTCTCCCTCTCTAATCTTTTTAATTCTCTCACTCTCTCTCATACTCGCTCTCTCTCTCTCTCTCTCTCTCTCTCTTTCTTTCCTTTTCTCTTTCTCTCTCTTTCTCTCTTTATCTTCTCTCTTTCTACTTCTGTCTCTCTCTGTCTCTTTTCTCTCTACTTCCCTCTCTATCTCTCTACTTCCCTCTCTATCTCTTTTCTTCTCTCTCTCTTTTTCAACTTCCCTATCTCTTTCCCTCTCTCTCTCTCTTTATCTCTCTCTCTCTCTCTCTCTCTCTCTATATCTCTCTCTTTTCTCTCTCCCTCTACTTCTCTCTTTCTTTAGACTTCTTTGTCTTTCTCTCTCTCCCCACTTCTGACTCTCTCTTTCTACATCTCCCTTTTTCTTCTTCTTCTCACTACCTTTCTTCTTCTTCTCTCTCTCACTACTTTTTTCTCTCTCTCTATCTCTCCTACCTCTCCCTCTCTCCATTTCTCACTCTCTCTACTTCTCTCTCTTTCCCTTTTTCTTTCTAATCCATAATCTTTCTCTTTTCAACTTTTATCTCTCTTTCTCTCCACTTCTCTATCTGTTCCATTTCTCTCTATCTGTTCCATTTCTCTCTCTCTCTCCCTTTCTCTCTCTCTCCCTTTCTACTCGCTTTCTCTCTCTCCCTCATTCTCTCTCATTTTACGTCCCCCACTCTCTTTCTTTCTACTTCTCTCTCTCACTCTCTCTTTCTTGCTACTTCTCCCTATCTTTTTCTTCTCCTTCTCTGTCTCTCTTTTTCTGCTTCTCTCACTATCTCTTTCTTTCTCACTTTCTACTTTTCACTCTCTCTGCCTCTCTCTTTATTACAACTCTCACTCTCTTTTTCTGTCTCTCACTCCACTTCTCTCTCTTTCTCTATATCTCTCTTTCTACTTCTCTCTCTTTCTTTCTCTCACTCTCTTTGTAAGACCTGTGTCAATTTAACCCGGTCTTACCACCTTGAACCAGGTTTACCCATCATGGTCGAGTCAAATGGACCAAGGGCATGAAGGAGATCGAGATCCCAGGTACGAAATCGACCCAAAAACACTTAATTCTAGGGGAGGGTCGCACACCCAGGGAAGCAGGGTCAGACCTCCCAAAATAGAAAGTCAGACCCTCAGTTTTGAAGGGAGGGTCGGACAGCTTAAGACCCTAGGGTCGACGAGATCATCGACCCTCCCATCGACCCTCGGTTTCTGACGAATGTAGAAATTAGGAAATTTCCTAATTTTCGGTTGGGATTCTTTCCAAATCTCAATGGGACTATTATAGGACATTCCTACTCTATTTAAAGGACGTCCCTAAGCCACTTTAACTCCTTTCACAACCCTAATTGAATTGAGAGAAAGAGAGGAGAAGGAAAGGAGGAAGAAGAGAGGCAAGGAAGAGAATCTAGCAAAAAGGAGAAGAAATTGCAGAGAAAAGTAATCTTCCCAGGTATGGATATTAATTCCATGAGTTTCTACAGACCATAGTTTAAATATGGTCTAGCTGGATATTATCGGAGATTCGTAGAAGACTATTCTCGGATTGCCGTACCTCTCACCAGTTTGACCAAGAAAGGAGAAAAGTTTGTATGGACGGATAAGTATGAAAAGAGCTTTCAAACACTGAAGACCAGATTGATATCCGCTCCAATTTTAACCATTCCCATTCCGGGACAGACATTTACTTTATACACTGATGCATCGGGATTGGGACTAGGATGTGTGCTTATGCAAGGAGAATAAGTAGTTGCGTATGCATCGAGACAGTTGAAGGTACATGAGAAAAATTACCCAACCCATGATTTGGAATTAGCGGCAGTAGTACATGCTGTCAAGATATGGAGACACTACCTATACGGAGAGAAATTTCAGATTAAGTCGGACCATAAAAGTCTTACATATCTATTTAATCAGAAAGAGTTAAATATGAGACAGAGAAGATGGCTGGAACTATTAAAAGACTATGATTGTGACATCCAGTATCATCCGGGAAAAGCGAATGTGGTAACAGATGCATTGAGCAGGAAAGCAATGATAAAATCTCAAGGAGAAACTAGCACGACTGGAGCAAAGTATACCAATGGAATGGTGTTTAATCACGGCAACGAGCAGTATGTGATAGATACACCGGATGGATCAACCAACCAAGGGTTCATTCATCGGTTTTCAAATATGTTCGGGGCATTGAAGATTATACCGAATATTGTAGACGAACTGAAGACAGCTATCAAAGCAGATCCTTATCTGAGAACAGTACAAGAAGATATTGAGAAAGGTAGGACTAACCCTGAGTTCACCTTGGATGACGAGAAGGTACTGAAATACAAAGGAAGAATATGTGTACCCGAAACAGAAAGTGTAGACATTAGACATCGACTCATGAAAGAAGCCCATACCACCATTTACTCGGTACATCCTGGAAGTACAAAAATGTATCATGATCTAAAGAAACTGTATTGGTGGAGGGGAATGAAGGCAGATGTAGCCAAGTTCGTGTCTCAATGACTAAATTGTCAGAAGGAAAAGGTGGAACGACAAAGACCCGCAGGACTGTTACAACCATTATCGGAACCAGCATGGAAATGGGACTGCATCACTATGGACTTCGTCACAGGACTACAATTGACTCCTCGAGTAGTTGACGCAGTTTGGGTGATTGTAGACCGTCTAACTAAGACAGCTCGCTTCATACCGATATGACCCCAATATACACTCGAAAGGTTAGCAAAGCTGTACGTGGATAACATTGTTCGGTTACACGGTGTTCCAGAAATCATTGTGTCCGAAAGAGATCCACGATTTACTTCCAAACTTTGGGAAGGACTGCAAAAGGCTATGGGTACAACATTGAAGTTCAGTACTGCATTCCACCCACAGACTGACGGACAGTCGGAGCATGCAATCCAGATTTTAGAAGATATGCTACGAGCATGTGTGATTGATTTCAAGGGATCATGGGACGAAAAGTTACCACTGATCGAGTTCGCTTACAATAACAGCTATCAGGCTACTATACAGATGTCACCTTATGAAGCACTGTATGGTAAGAAGTGTCGAACTCCCTTGTTTTGGAATGAAGTTGGAAAACGTAGTATTGTTGGACCAGAATTTGTTGAAGAGACTTGTCGAGTGGTCGACATAATCAAGGAAAGAGTAAGAGTAGCTCAGAACCGTCAGAAGCAATACGCAGATACTCGACGAAGAGATCTAGAGTTCGCCGTAGGTGATAAAGTATTTCTGAAAGTATCGCCTATGCGAGGATTGAAGAGGTTCGGACAGAAAGGAAAACAAAGTCCAAGATATGTCGGACCATATGATATTCTGGCTAAGCGTGGAAAAGTAGCTTATCAGTTAGCACTACCACCATCTATGTCAAGTGTGCATGACGTATTTCACATATCCTTATTGAAGAAGTATGTCAAAGACCCAACACATGTGTTGACAGTAGAATTGCCGGAACTGACTGATGATTTGACATTTGAAGTAATACCAACAGAAATCACTAGTCGAAAGGTTCAACTTCTACGCAACAGAGATATCTACTATGTTAAGGTCACATGGAAAAGTAGAGACATGGAAGAGATTACATGGGAAGAAGAAAATGCTATGAGAAAGCAATACCCTCACTTGTTTGATTCAGAAGGTATGTACAATTTTGAAGACAAAATTTTTATAAGTTGGGGGGAGTTGTAAGACCCATGTCAATCTAACCCGGTCTTACCACCTTGAACCAGGTTTACCCATCATGGTCGAGTCAAATGGACCAAGGGCATGAAGGAGATCGAGATCCCAGGTATGAAATCGACCCAAAAACACTTAATTCTAGGGGTTGATCGCACACCCAGTGAAGCAGGGTCGGACCTCCCAAAACAGAATGTCAGACCCTCAGTTTTTGAGGGAGGGTCGGACAGCTTAAGAACCTAGGGTCGACGGGATCATCGACCCTCCCATCGACCCTCGGTTTTTGACGAAACTGAAATTAGGAAATTTCCTAATTTTCGGTTGGGATTCTTTCCAAATCTCAATGGGACTATTATAGGACATTCCTAGTCTATTTAAAGGACATTCCTAAGCCACATTCACTACTTTCACAATCCTAATTGAATTGAGAGAAAGAGAGAAGAAGGAAAAGAGGAAGAAAGGAGGCTAGGAAGAAGGCTTAGCAAAAAGGGGAAGAAATTACAGAGAAAAGTAATCTTCTCAGGTATGGATACTAATTCCATGAGTTTCTACAGACCTTAGGTTAGATATTTGAAGAAACTCAAACCATCCATCCATGGTTAGGTTTTCATGGAAAACCATAGGAGGATGCACGAAAACTATTTAGATGGTTTATACATGGTTCTAGACCATGGAATGAGTGTTGGGTGAATGTAGGAAGCAAGTCATAGGACCCCAAACATGAAGAATGGATTAAAAAGTTGAAATTGGACCAGAGTGCACCGAGGGTCGCACCGGGGTCGATAGACCATCCGACCCTAGGTGTTTCTGACCATCGACCCTCAGCATTCGGGAAGTTCAGAATGGAGGGAGGGTCGATAGACCCATCGACCCTAGCATCGACCCTAGAATCGACCCTCAGTTGACAGAATGGTTTTTAAATTCTGAATTAATTCTAATTAAATTCTATCGACTTTGTTAGGTTTGCTAGCAGTATAATAACATTAAAAAGGTGATTCTAAAGCTTGGAAAAGTATCTATTAGCAAGCTAAGGTGAGGAACCTTATCCCCAAACTAAATTGGTTAATAATAAACTATTTTCTTTTCTTGAGTCCTATGCCATGTTTGATTCTATGCGAATATGTTTGTAATGTGCATACAGCATGCCATCCAATATTTCTATTACTTGTTCATGCATATTTATTTTATTGTTTATCACATGATGATGATGATGATGATAGGAATAGGCATGTGATTGTATGTGTGTGGTTGGTGTGCTTGATGCGAGCGAGTATCAGGGGAGGTGTGATGAGAACATCAATAAACGTTAACCTTTGGCAGGTCTCAGCCCTTTAGCTCTATCTCTAACTCAAGTTTTGTGCATTGACATCGTCGTATCGCCATTACCTTAGCGGAACTATTATGTCGTAGGGTATCAGGGGAGGTGGTCTCGGTCCTTGTAGTCTCTGACTCTACCGGGGGGCCTTAGCCCTATCTCTATGGGCATTCTGAGGGATGCTGGGGTGAGGCCTTGGATACACTGTTTGGCATTAGGATTGGTTAGCAGCGAGCCCAGTTTGCAAGCCCTCGCTAACAGGGGCTTACGTATTGGTTTAGCATTATATAACAATAAACGTTAACCTTTGTTGTATATTGTTATGGTAGGGTGGATGGGGACGACGATAAACGTTAACCTTCGAGCGGGCTTCCACACCCTGTGTATAGAGGCGGTGTCAATAAACGTTAACCTTTGACCACCCAACCTTTCTATTGCACATTGCAAACTATAAACCAAGACCAAAGATATGAATTGATTTTTTTTGCATGCATATGTATTGTTGCATTGTTTTGGCTACTCACTGAGTCGTGTTGTGTGCTCACCCCTCGACGTCGAATATTTTAGTTGATGATGCAGGTTATACAGTTGAAGATTATATAAATGCGTCGGCGTACGGAAACGTTGAAGCTATGGACGTTGGAGCTGAAGATGATACACACGATCTGTCCTGGGAGTGCAACTCGTGTGTATTTGATTAGTTATTTTTCGTAGGTTTCTTTATTGGATTTATAAGACATGTATTTGGTATTTAAATATTTATGTCTCAGTTAAACACAGAATAATTTGCTATTATTTATGGATATCATTTTAGTTCTCAGTTCATATTATTTATAAATTTTCCGCTATTGTGTATTACTCTGATTATGATTGTGGATGCGTGTTAAGTTTGGATAACGCGGGGATAGTCTATTTGAGATCCTGGTTGAGCCGTTGTTTATTTAGCGGTTCATCACACCATTATGAACAGTGTGGAATTGGGCTGTGACATCCACGGACATCTGTCCCTGATATAAACTCAAGAATTCCTTCTCCATAGAGTCTCTGAAGCTTCGAGGAAAATACTTCTCAAAGAACGCTTCTTTATAGATAGCCCAAGTCAGTAGGGCGTGCTTGGTCAATAGGTAAGTCCTAGTAGATTTCCACCAATGATGTGCGTCACCCTTTAGCATGAAGGTGGCACATAGTACTTTTTCTTCTTCAGTGATAGTCATCATAAGAAAGTTTCTCTCCATCTCGTCGATCCAATGTGCTGGCCATAACGGATCAGACGGTTTACCGTTAAATTCCTTGGGCTTCATCTTCAAAAATCTCTCAATCAGTCGAGGGTGATCCAACTGATTTTGGGGGTATGCCCCAAACATGGGTTGTGGATACTGATAGTTAACCTGAGCTGCTTCCGGACCTGGTACTGGAATCTGTACAGCTGGTGGTTGAGGTGTTTGAGGTGCTGGGTGGTTATCCACCGGTGCTGCACTGGCTTGTCCCGTCTGCATGGGTGTAGCATGTGCGGCTTGGAACATGATTCCCATTGCAAGTTGCATTTGAGCCTGCGCGTGTTGCATCTGTTGCAGCTGCTGTGCTAAATTCATCACCACTGTTGCTAACTCTGGTGGTGGAGGTGGCAAGTTTGTAGGATTTGCCTGATCTGGGTTTTCTGGTACATATATATTCTCCTAGATAGTTTCCTCCACCGGTGGTGGTGGTGGAACAGTATTTCGGCTCTGTCTGGTTACTCTACGTCCAGACATAATTTCTTCTGAGATTGGTGGTGCCTGAAAACCATCAAAATAGGTGAGACAGTCATTTATACTTCATGTAGGCACGTTAACCGATGTAAATTCCAAAATTTCCAGCTCATTTTATGAAAATTACTATCTTTTCTATGCAGGGTCGATGGTGGGGGTCGATGGTATGTCTGACCCTCAGTATCCGGCCCTGAGAATGACCTGTTCTTCCTGAGAGCTGAGGCTCGATGTGATGGTCGATGGATATCCGACCCTCAGTATTTGACCCTGGGTTTTCTATCAGATTCTCAAGAGCCGAGGGTCGATGGGAGGGTCGATCCGAGGGTCGATGGTCCTGGTCGAATTGTCCGACCCTCAGACCAAAAATCAGACCTTTGTGATCCGATTCTGGGTTCATTCTCTCTTATTTCCCTCCCGTTTTGACTCGTCTCTCACCTCTGAGTTGCTACAGTGCCACTCTGCTATTTTGGTCAATTTGGATCCGTGTTTCAACATCAACATCATCCCTATAGGTATGTTTTCTCATTTTTACCTGTTTTTAGGTTTACATTTCTAGGTTTTGGTCCAATTAACCTGTATTTTTAAAATTAAACTTTTTCCAACCATAAAAATTTGATTTTATTGGGTGCTTTTGTTATTGGTGTCTCGAGGAATGAAAGCCCTAAAAAAATTTTGAGTTTCATCGGTTGGTTATCGAGAACTTGGATTTTTGCTCTTTTTGCCCTAATTTGTCGAAATTTTTGATTTCTTGAAATTTCTTCAAATTGGACCTCATTAGTTAAAATTTCCTACTGTATGTGTGTTGTTGGATATGTTAGAACCTACATAAGTCCTCCTTTTGGCCACTTACGTCGTTATAATGTCAAATTTCAGATTTTTATCCTATTAACTCATTATCTATTTTTCTTTGTAGATACCATGGCTCGTACTAAGGTACCCAGAGTTCGTGATCCGCTTCGCTTCCGCTCTAATGAAGCCGAGGCACAGTATGCCCACTACACTCGTAAGAAAGTAGAGGGTGGTCGTATGGTGAACATGGCTGAGCTAGCCCTGTTCAATGTGGAGAGAGCATTTGGTGATATGGGGTGGCTCCCTGTCATCACTTACGATGCGTGTACATGCCCGGATTTAGTGCCACAGTTCTATTGTAATCTCCAGGTGGTGGGGGATTACAATGATGTGGGTAGGGGTCACGAGTTATGCATCACTAGCTATGTAAAGGGAGTGACCATTTCATTTGACTACCGGTAGCTGGCCGTTCTATTGGGCCTTCCCTATGATGGCCCTATGGTTTACTGTGCCCCTGGAGAGCCCCAGTTTATTTCCATGGAGATGAGGGCTGAGATTGATAGTCAGCTGCTACGACCTGATCGCTGGCAGATGAGAGCTTGCTATATGTGTCCGGCTCCATGGGTCTTCTCCAAGATTATCCAGCATAATCTGATTCCGCAGAGTGGCCATTACGGGAGGGTTTCTCAGCTGACC
>CM053269.1:99728794-99741294 GCA_028583415.1 Protea cynaroides
ATAACATGATGATGATGATGATGATAGGAATAGGCATGTGAATGTATGTGTGTGGTTAGTGTGCTTGATGGGAGAGAGTATCAGGGGGAGTGTCATAGGCCGGGCCTCAACACTCTAGCTCTATCTCTAACTCAAGTCTTGTCCACTAACATCGTCGTATTGCCATTACCTTAGCAGAACTATTACGTCGTAGTGTATGAGGGGAGGTGGTCTCGACCGTGTAGTCTCTGACTCTGCCGGGGCGGGCCTTCACACCATGTACATAGAGGCGAGGCGGCCACCGAACCTTTCTATAGCGCATTGCAAACTTATATATCAGACCAAAGATATGAATGAATGCATGCATATGTTTGTTGCATTGTTTTGTTTTCTCATTGTGCTCAAGTTGGAGAGCGACCCTCGCACGTGCAATTCTTTTTAGTTTCTGATGTTGTAGGTATTACGATTGAAGATTATGTCGACACGCCAACATATGAATGGGTGGAGGCTATGAATGAGCAAGCTGTGGGGAACGAACATAGTTCGTTAAGAGAGCGTTTCAACTGTGGATACGTTCAGTGTTTAGACTTCGTATTTGGATATTGTATTATGTATTAAGTTATGTTTTAGTTATTTGGAAATAAACGGAATATTAATTATTTATCATGACTAGACCTCAGTTCATTATCTGTAAGACTTTCACTATTCACTTTATTATCTCTGATTAATGTGGAATGTGTTTTGGTTTATCATATGTGGGATAGCCTATTCGAGATCCTGGTTGAACCGTTGGTTTATTGATGATTCATCACACCATTCCAAAGGGTGTGGAATTGGGGAGTGACATTCTCTCTCTCCCTAGTTCTCTCTCATTTAACGTCTGCCACTCTCTTTCTTTCTACTTCTCTCTCTCTCACTCTCTCTTTCTTGCTACTTCCCCCTCTCTTTTACTTCTCCTGCTCTGATCTCTTTTTTTGCTTCTCTATCTCTCTCTGTCTCTTTCTTTCTCACTTTCTACTTTTCTCTCCCTCTCTGCCTATCTCTCTTTCTCTCTCTTTCTTACAACTCTCACTCCCTTTCTCTCTTTCTCTCTCCAATTCTCTCTCTTTCTCTCTCTCTTTCTACTTCTCTCCTTTCTTTCACTTTCTCTCTCACTTTTCACTCTCTCTTTCAACCTCTCTCTCTCTCTCTCTTTCTCTCTCTTTCTCTCTCTCTCTCCCTCTCGCTCTTTTCTCTCCCCCTCTACTTCTCTCTGTCTTTATACTTCTCAGTCTTTCTCTCTCTCCCTACTTCTCACTCTCTCTTTTTACAACTCCCACTTTCTTCTTCTTCTCTCGCCCTTTCTTCTTCTTCTCTCTCTCACTACTTCTTTCTCTCTCTCTCCCTATCTCTCCTATCTCTCCCTCCCTCCACTTCTCTCTCTTTACTTCTCTCCCTTTCTCTTTCTCTTTCTATTTCACACACTCTCTATCTCTTTCCAACTTTTATCTCCCTTTTTATCCACTTCTCTATCTCTTTCATTTTTCTCCCTCTCACTCCCTCTCTCTCTCCTTTCCTACTCGCTTTCTCTCTCTCCCAAGTGCTCTCTCGTTTTACGGCTACCACTCTCTTTCTTTCTACTTCTCACTCTCGATCACTCTCTTTTCTTGCTATTTCTCCCTCCCTTTCACTTCTCTTTCTCTGTCTCTTTTTTTTTGCTTCACTCTCTCTGTCTCTTTCTTTCTCACTTTCTACTTTTCTCTCTCTCTGCCACTCTCTCCCTTTCTCTCTCTTTCTTACAACTCTCACTCTCTCTCTCTCTCTCTCTCTCCACTTCTCACTCTTTCTCCCACTCTTTCTCTCTCTCTTTCTACTTCTCTCTCTTTCTTTCACTCTCTCTCTCTCACTTGTCTCTCTCTCTCTTTCAACCTCTCTCTCTCTTCTCTCTCTCCTTCTCTCTCTCTCTCTCTCTCTCTCTCACTCTCCCTCTCTCTCTTTTCTCTCCCTCTACTTCTCTCTCTCTATAATTCTCTGTCTTTCTCTCGCTCCCTACTTCTCACTCTCTTTCTACATCTCCCACTTTCTTCTTCTTCTCTCTCCCTTTCTTCTTCTTCTCTCTCTCACTACTTCTTTCTATCTCTCTCTCTATCTCTCCTATCTTCTCCACTTCACTCTCTCTACTTCTCTCCCTCTCTCTTTCTCTTTCTAATTCACACACTCTCTCGCTCTCTTTTCAACTTTTATCTCTCTTTCTATCCACTTCTCTATCTCTTTCATTTCTCTCTCACTCTCTCGCCTCTCTCTCTCTCTCCCTTTCTATCTCTTTCATTTCTCTCTCACTCTCTCTCACCCTCTCTCTCTCTCACCCTTTTTACTCGCTTTCTCTCTCTCCCTTGTTCTCTCTCGTTTTATGGCTACCACTCTCTTTCTTTCTACTTCTCTCACTCTCTCTTTCATGCTATTTCTCCCTCTCTTTCACTTCTCTTTCTCGGTCTCTCTTTTTCAACTTCTCTCTCTTAGTCTCTTTCTTTCTCACTTTCTACATTTCTCTCTCTGCCTCTTTCACTCTCTTTCTCTATCTTTCTTACAACTCTTACTCTCTTTCTCTCTCTCTCTCTCCAATATTCTCTCTTTCTCTCCCTCTTTCACTTTCTTCTCTCTTTCCACTTCTGTTCCTCTTTTAACTTCTCTCTCTCTCTTTCTCTCTACTTCCAACTCTATCACTCTACTTCTCTCTCTCTCTCTTTGTCATTCTACTCTCTCTCTCTCTCTCTCTCTCTCTCTCTCTGTCTCTCTCCCACTTTCTATTTCTCTCTTTCTCTTTTTATTTCATAATCCTTCTCTCTCTCTGTCTCTCTCTCTTTCCCTATTCGTTTGTCTCTCTTTCCCTTTCTACTCTTTCTCTCTACGTCTCTCAACTTCTCTCTCTATCCCTTTCTCTCCCTCCATTCTCACCCAACTTCCCTGTCTCTCTTTCCCTTTCTCTCTCCCTCAACTTTTCTCTCTCTCTATCTCTCTTTCTTCTCAGTCCCTCTACTTCTCTCTCTCCCATTCTACGTCTCCGTCACTCTCTCTCTCTCTCCCTACTTCTCACCCTCTCTTTCTACATCACCTTCTTTCTTCTTCTTCTCTCTGCCCTTTCTTCTCTTCTCACCCTCACAACGTCTCCCTCTCTCTCTCTTTCTCTCCTCTCTTCTTCTCTTTCTCTACTTTTCCCACTCTCTCTTTTTCTCTCTCGTTCTCTCTCTCTTTCTAATCTCTTTCTCCCTCTCACTACTTCTCTCCGTTTGCTTCTCTATCTCTCTCTTTCTTTCTCTCTTTACTTTTCCACCTTCTCTTCCTCCTCACTCTCTCTCTCTCTCTCTCTTTCTCTCTATTTCTTGCAACTCCCCACTCACTTTTTTTCTCTCTCTCCCTCTCTCTATTTCTCTTCCTTCTTCCCTCTCTTTTTCTCTCTATTTTTCTTCCTACAACCCTCTCTTTCTTTCCTCATCAACTCTCCTCTCTCTCTGTCTCTCCCTCATTCTCCATCTCTCTGTCTCTCTTTCCCTTTCTACTTCTCTTTCTCTCCGCATCTCTCTACTTCTCTCTTTATATCTCCCTCTCTCTCTCTCTCTCTCTCCCTTCCTTCTCACCCAACTTCCCTGTCTCTCTTTCCCTTTCTCTCTCTCCACTTATCTCTCTCCCTATCTCTCTTTCTTCTTTGTCCCTCTACTGTCTCTCTCTCTCTCATTCTACTTCTCCGCGTCTCTCTCTCTTCCTACTTTTTTTGGGTAATTAGATAATATTATTAAAGAACCCAAAGAGGGAGGAACACACCACAAGCCGGCCATGGCTAAGCAATAAAGCCGACAAGGGTTGGAAAGCCCAAACACAGACTCAAGAAAACTACTTACAAGCTGGAATCCGACAGGGGTACCCACCCGAACCAACAAATTAGTGTACCTCAAAAGGCCAGTTGGCAATAATAAAAACACACCTAAAGAAATTGAAAAAGAAAAGGAAAATCGGGACTATCATGACTAAGCAGCTCGTATATTAGGACTTGGTGATCTTTTTCGAATTTCTTCAGGCTCCAATTCTTTCCACTGATTAGTAGCTCTCGAATTTGATACCTTCAACAACGGATCACCATCTTGTCCCTCTTCGAACCACGGATCAGGAACAATAGGCGCCATCATCTTCTCGAGATCTGCACCGGTGATAGCCCCAAATTCCTTGCGCCTGGATGGGTTTAAAGAATCTGGATTGACCGCGAAGATCCGGAGATTAGAAGGCCGAAGGGTAAGGGGTTCGCCTAACGGATGAAGATCCGGATCCATTCAATGGATAGATCGGGATCGGTGGTTGGGGATTGCCTGTGATTTAGGGAGGTTGGGGACTGGCCGGGATGCTCGAACCAGTTCAAAGGAAGGGCAGGGACAGGGCTTAGATTTCATGGTCCGGTTCATATTAAAACCTTCACAAGAGGGATTAACCGGGCTAATGTTAGCGCTTGACACATCCGCCCGGGTCAGAGAACTAGGGCATGCCGAAAGAGATGGGGCATCAGAAATCTCAGAGGGAGTCGTGTCCAGGTCAGCCCCTAGAATCCCGAATCGATTAGCTAGATGTGGGGCAAAAAAGGTGGGGTCAGGGCAGTTTGAATTTTTAAGGCAAAAATGGGTGTTTGAAAATGACTGCCCAGAACCAAATCTGCAGCTGTCAACAGAGGATTGACCAGGACCACCTGGGGCTTCTTTACGGCTCGACACGTGTCCCGGTGCCAGGAAGGGCTCTGACCTAAGCAGCTGGGCCTGCAGGTCACCAGAGAGACAAGTCTGGCTCTCAACAGCACCCAACAACTCAGAATTTGAAAATTTATCCGGAATGGGGGGAAGGTTTTGGACCACCAGAGAAAGCACCAGGGGTCGACACGTATTCAGAAGTCAGCCTCAGGTCAGGGCGAGGCAGATGGGTCCGCATGGTATCACAAATCGGGTCGGGTCACGCAAAACTGGACCTGTCTTCCTCACCCGGATAGGATTCTAGCCGCTTAGGAGCTTAGAAGGTCGGCTTTGAGCAGCCTCAAAAGGATTTTCCCGAGCCTACATTCAGCTTATCTTTGGGAAGAATATCCTCTACATCCTTCTCTTTAGATTTCTCAGGCGTATCCACTATCACATCTTCATGAATAATCTGTTGTTCTACAACCTTTGAGTCTCGTTCAAGAACAGGAGGAGTATTGCTAGCCGAACCAGGGGTTTTCTTACAGGAATCATGCTCATGCCCGAAAACACCACAGCTCAAACAGTGAGGGGGCGCCAGTCATACCCTTGCCAAGAGCTGCACAAACAAGTTCTCAACGTCGTCTTTTGGAAATAGAATCCAACAATGGAGAAGCTCTGAAAACTCCACACATACCCTTGCATAGGCCCATCTACTTTTTCTGCAGTGGTTCTATCGGTGAACATCGGTTTACCTAACCGGAGCAAGCTGCACTAAGGGAGTCTTCACCCCAAAGGTGGAGGAGGCCCGGCAGCATAATCCACAATGGGACAAATTTCAGACCAAGTAATCCCCTCGTATGCAGAGTGCGCTCCCATTGTCTAACAAAAGAGGTTGACCTCCGACATAGAACACTCCATATTCTAGAATGGAATCATGATCTTCAAGATGAGAAAACGGAATGCCAATCCTCCACATGCAGAAGTGCGAGGATCTCAACCGAACCAACAAGTTTCCATTGCTTACAAGTAATTACTGAACAAAGGAGAAGCTGGGTTTCTTTCCTAGAAAAAACCTACCAAAGTATTATCAAGGACTCGGATCTCCCCCAAAGAACAAGATCCGAGGACAATTCCAACAATGGAGGAATCACGAAAAGAGGGAGGGATAAATCAAAGATGAATAATTTTAGAGATGATGGGAAGCATGGTTTGGAGATTTCCTAAACATTTGGGGAAAGGGAGTCCTGCCTGGTTTCGTTCAGAGAGGGATGGTAAAGGCAAAAGTTCATGGGAAACAGATTTTCAAGTTCAAGACAGGTTAGATTCTCTTATTAAGGTTTTTCCAAAAATGGAGGTAAAGACAAACACTAGTGGTAGAACCATGTCAGAGAAGGGGTTTGAGGGGGGAGTAAATAGAGGCTTTGAATCAGCATTGGGAGGGGGAGAGAGAATGTCACCTGTGAGCCACGGGCAGAGCTCCTTCCCTCCACCACACCTCCCCACTACTCCTTCACACCCTCTTCTTCTGCACCTGCTCCTTCCTCCAGGTCCCCTCTCTGACCACAACCTCTCCTCCTCCTCCTCCCTCACTCCTCCCCTCCGCCTCCTTCCAATCCTCTTCCTTCCATTTTCCCCAGTCCTCCTTCTCTTCCTTCACTTCTTCCTCCTTCCCTCCTCCTCTTCCTTCATCCTTCACTCATCTTCTCTCCTGATTTATTTCCTTTGCTTCCCTCCTCTCCTTTCTTCACCTCTTATCTTCTTCCTCATCCTCCTTCTTCCTTTTCTATTATCCCTCTTTCTCTTCCTTTCTGCACCTCCCCTCTTTTAGCTCCTCATCCTTCCTACTCCTCTTCCTTCTGCTCTCTTCCTCCTCCTCTTCCTCCTTTCTTCTCTCATTTTCTCCCCCACCTTTCTTCATTTCCTTCCTTTCTCCTCATTCATTCTCCCACTCTTTCTTCACTCTTCACCCTTCCCTCCTCTTTCGCTTCCATCTGTCTTCCTCCTCCTTCTCCTTCCTCCTGCTTCTCTTCCTCTTCTTCTCCTTTCTCCTTTTTTCTCCTTTCATTTTCTGAGGTTTTCCTTCTCCTCCTTCTCCTTCTTTCTTTCTCTCCTCTTCCTCACTCCTCCTCCTCTCAGCCTCGCCCTTCTTCCAGCCCCGGCCCTTAGTGATTTCCTCCATCTCCTCTCTTCAACCCATTTCCTCCTCTCCTTCTTCTTGGTCCTCTTCTTCCTCTCTCTTCCTCTTTCCTTCATCGGCTTCTCTGGCCTCTCTGCATCTGATACTCTGCTCTTCCTCCACCTTCTTCCTCTCTGTTTCTTCCTGCTCTTCCTCCTTCTCCTTCTCCTTTCTCTATCTCCAGTCTTCTTCTGTTTTCCTCCTTCTTCTGCTCACTCTTCCTTCCTTCAACCCTTCTCTCTGCTCTCACTCTCTCCTCCTTGTCTCTTCTTCTTCTTCCATTCTCTTCCATCTCTGCTCCTCACCTTTCCTTCTCCTCTCCTCCTCTCCGCCCTTCTCCTCCTATTTCACACCTCCTTCCTCTCATCACCTCCACCCCCTCTCCTCCCTACCCCTTCACATACTATATATATATATTTTATTTATTTTATATATATATATTTTTATAAATGTTTTCTATATATATATGTTTTTTATTTTTATAGTATATATTATTTATGTTCTAAATTATATATATGTTCTATATGTAATAGATATATATAGATTATGTATATATATTTTGTTTTTATATAGCTGTATATATATAGGTATGTTGATATTTATATAGCTGTATAATATATTATATATGTATATATAAGTTATATATTATATATATATCGTATAGCTATATATATATAAACAGAGTATATATAGATAAGAGAAGTATAGACATATAAAGCTATATGTCATATTTCATATATTTATATTTTTAAATATATTTATATATATGTTTTTTCTTTTTCATATATATATATGTCAATATATATATACTTTTGTATGTTTGTAAAAATATATAACTGTATATGCTATATTTTTTTATTATATATTTATATATATCTTATATTTTTTTTTTTTATATACTTATTTTTTTATATATATATATATATATATATATATAAGGAAGATTATATTATTTGTATGGTTTTTATTATTTATATATTTATATATATATATATATATATTTATATTTATATATATATGAAATATGTTGTTTTTATATGTCTATTATATATTTTATATTTATATTATATATGTTTTTTATATATTTTTATTTATTTATATGTTTTTATATGTTTTATTTATTTAAAAATTATATATATATATATATATATAATATATATATACTCTATATATATATGTTAAGGCACATATTGCTCCAAACCCATACATGCACTGCATGCACTTGTATGAAGGTGCCTCAGCACAGGCAGGCTCTGCATACTTACTGCCATGCTCTCAGTCACACACACACACACGCTCATTTTTGCTGTGCTCACATGCACCATTCTCTCACAGCCCCACTGTGCCACACACACACACACTCACGCTCACACACGTCATTTTGACTCTGCTCACACACTGCTCTTCACACTCACCATTTTTCTCTCACACTACTCATGTTCATATTACACTACTGCACATCACGTCACATTTTCTTCCAACACCTGCTCACACCTCTGTCCACACCCTCATTTATTCATTCAGTTCATTTCACACACGTTTCTTCATTATTATTCACTATTATTATTATTCTTTTGCTGCTGTTATTTTGCTGTTATATAATTGTAAACATATATATTTTTATAGCCAAAAAAACATGGTGTGCTGGCATATATGTTATATCGTGTTATATATAACTCCATATATGCATTATGCTTAAGCTATATGTTATGTTATATATATATATAGTTTATATATATATATAGCCGTGAGTAAGTATACAATAAATATTTGCAACAAGAATAAATGTTGTGTTATTTTCATGTTATTATATGCTGTGCTATGAATATATATATATAAAGACATGATGAGAGAGAGAAGCTCTCACGCCATTTGTACTCCCTCCCCAAGTATATTTGCAGACTCCTCTCCCCATCCCCAATGCTGATTCCAGCTCTATTCCTCCTCAAACCCCTTCTCCCAAACATGGTTCTACTCTGACTTTCAGTTTGTCTTTACCCTCCATTTTTGAAAAACCTAACTCAAACTGGGTAATCTAACCTTTGTCTTTGAACCTTCGAAAAATCTGTTTCCTATGAACTTTTTCTCTCGCTTTTACCATCCTCTCTACCGAACCCCGAAACCAGGCCGAACCCCCCTTACCTCCCAAATGTTTGGAGAAATCTCCAAACCATGCTGTCCATCATCCTTAAAATTATTCATCTTTGATTTATCCCTCCTCTCTTTTCGTGATTCCTCCATTGTTGAATCTGTTCTCCTGATGCTTGCTTCGGGGAGATCCGAGTCCTTGATATCATTTCTTTGGTAGGTTTTTTCTAGGAAAGAAAACCCAGCTTATCCTTTGTTCGTAACAATTTGCTTAAGCAATGGAAACTTGTTGGTTCGGTTGAGATCCCGCAACTTCTGCATGGAGGATTGGCATTCCGTTTTTTTTCATCTTGAAGATCGGGATTCCATTCTAGAATATGGAGGTTCTATGTCGGAGGTCAACCTCTTTTGTTAGACAATGGGAGCGCACTTACACATCATTGGGGATTACTTGGTCTGAAATTTGTCCATTGTGGATTATCGCTGTGGGGCTTCCCCTCCACCTTAGGGAGTGAAGACCTTACTGCAAAGCTTGCTCGTGGGCTAGGTAAACCGATGTTCACCGATAGAACCATTGCGAAAAAAAGTAGATGGGCCTATGCAAGGGTATGTGTGGAGTTTTCTGAGCCTCTCCATTATTGATTCTATTTCCATAGAAGACGACGTTGAGAACTTGTTTGTGCAGCCTCGTCAGTATGACTAGCGCCCTCACCGGCTTGAGTCGTTGTGTTTTTTTGGGCATGAGCATGATTCCCTGTAAGAAAACCCTTGGTTCAGCTAGCAATACTCCTCCCGTTCTTGAACGAGACTCAAAGGTTGTAGAACAACAGATTATTCATGAAGATGTGATAGTGGATATGCCCCCGAGAAATCTAAAGAGAAGGATGTAGAGGATATTCTTCCCAAAGATAAGGCTGAATGTAGGCTCGGGAAAATCCTTTTCTAGCTCTTGCAAAGCCGACCTCTAAGCTCCTAAGCGGCGGAATCCTATCCGGGTGAGGGAAGACGGGTCCGAGCTTTTGTATGACCGACCAAGGGATTTGTGATACCATCGAGGACCCATCCGCCTCGCCCCGACCGTCGCTGACTCTCCTGGAATAACACGTGTCCACCCCCGGTGCTTTCTCCGGTGGTCCAAAACCTTCCATTCCGGATAAAATTTCAGTCCCAGGTTGTTGGGTGCCGTTGAGAGCCAGACTTGTCTCTCTGCCGTGACCCGCATTCCAGATGCTTAGGTCGTGAGCCCTTCCTCGCACCGACACGGTCGAAATGCAAAGAAGCCCTGTGGTCCTGAATAATACTCTGATACCGCAGATTTGTCTGGGCAAATATTTTCAAACACCCATTTTTTCCTTAAAATTCAAACTCCCCTCGATCCCACCTTTTTGCTCCCACATCTAGCCAACCGATTCCGATTCTAGGAACTGACCTCGACACCCACTCCCTCCCCGAGATGATTGATGCCCTACCCTTTCGGGCATGCCCCAGTTCTCTCGACCACGGAGGCCGTGCTCGTGCGCTAACATTAGCCCCGTTAATCCCTCTTGCGAGGTTTTAATATGAACCGGACTATGAAATCTTTAAGCCCCGTCCCGCCCCTTCCTTTGAACTCCGGTTCGGAGCATCCTAACCAGTCCCCAACCTCTCTTTAAATCCTTCCGGCAATCCCTAACCACCCTCGATCCGATCTATCCATTCAATGGATCCGATCTTCATCCGTTTGGCGAACTTCTTTACCCCTTTCTCGGGCCTTCTAATCTCTCCAGGATCTTCGCAGTCCAACTTTTTTGTTTTAAACCCGTCCAGCGTTAAAGGAATTTGGGGCTGTCACCTTGCAAGTGCATCTCAAGAAGATGATGGCGCCTATTGTTCCTGATCCGGTTCAAGAGGGACAAGATGGTGATCCGTTGTCAAGGTATCAAATTCGAGCTACTAATCGCTGGAGAATTGTAGCTCGAAAAATTAAAAAAGATCACCAAGTCCTAATATACGAGCTGTTTAGATCATGATAGTCCCTTAATTTCCTCTTTTCTTTTTTCAATTTCTTTTAGGTGTTTTTTATTATTGCCAACTGGCCTTATACAATTAATTTGCTGGTTCGTAAGTACCTCGTCGGATTCCAGCTTGTAGCAGTTTTCTTGAGTTCAGGCTTTGGGCTTCAGCCTTGTTTGCTTTATTGCTTGTACTACGGCCTACTTGTAGTGCTCCTCCCCCTCTTGCCCCTTTAACAACATTATCAAATCAATTCAAATTATGGTATTATATATATAGATCTATAGCTTAAGAAACGTATATATATGACGTACAAATATGAACAAAAATTGTGTCATGTTATATTTATATATATGCTTTTAATATATATATGTTTATATATACTTTTAAGTTTTTATACTTAGCTTATATAATATATATATATATTACAAGTGTAAATATATATAAAATAAATATATATATATATATTTATTTTATATTATATATATTGAATATATATATATTTTTATATTTATAAATTATATAAATTATATACAGAAAAAGAGTAGCTTAAACAGAGATAAAGTTAGATGAGACGAGAAATATATATATAGCACTTATATAATAAATGTTTATAATTTAATTTAGTGCTGGAAAAGAGAGCAAATAGTTAGATAAAATATATATATATATATATATATTTATAATTTTTTTTTTTTATATTATTATATATATTATATATATATAGAATATATATTTGTATATTTAAGTATATATAGATATATATCGTATATGTAGAGTACATATATTTTATGATTTATATAATGATATTATATATATATATTTATATATATATATATATTATATATATATTATATGTATAAAAATATATATATATTTATTATATATATTTATATATAAATTAAATATATATTTATATTGTATTTATATATATATATATAGAGAAAAGTAATAAAATATGAATATATATATATATATATAAGATATTTATATATATGGTACTAGAGCATATATATATGTATATATCTTTATATATTTATATATATTATATATATATATATATATATATATATATATGTTATATAAATTATTTTTTACTATATAGTATATATATATAAATGAGTATATTGATTTATATATTGTTTAATATATATTGTTATATAAATTTGTTTATAAAGGTATATATATATATATATAGGTATATATATATATAGATACATATATATATATATATATATTGTTATTAATATATATATATATATATATATATGTTTATATTAAAGTATTTATATATATTTATATATAAGATACAGTATGAATATATATATATATATTGATTATATAAGAGTATATATATAAGATAGTAGTATATGATTCTATATATATGTTACATATAAATTATAGCCATATATATATATATATATAGCATACATATATACAATAGCTATATATATATATTATCTATATATATATATATATATTATATTTTTATAAAAAAGCTAAATATATATATGAGTATATTTATATATATATATATATATTTATATATAGTATATATATATATAATATATAAGTTA
>CM053269.1:99754294-99817379 GCA_028583415.1 Protea cynaroides
TTTTTTTAAACTACGCACACTACTGTATCATGGGATATGGAGGTTTAGGATTCTATAAGTATAACGTCTATCTTGTTTTGCAATTAGTTCGGATATTATTTTGTAACTGCCTTGTTTTGTTATCAAAATAAGAAAGCAAATTTTTCCTCTGTTCGTAAATAACTGTATCGAGCCGAGGTTCTTGTGATCTGTTTCACTACGAGGTTGTTCGATCTACGTTTCTCAAAAAGAATGGAGGTTGCTAATTCTGTTGGTGCGATTGAGAAGTTGACTCACACCAACTACATTGATTGGAAATCTTGCTTGGAGTCGTATCTTCAAGGGCAAGATTTGTGGGAAGTCATAAATGGAGCCGACACAAATCAACCAAACGATTCATCTGAAAATTCTGAGGCAATTTGAAAATGGAAGATTAAAGCTGGAAAAGCTTTGTTCGTGCTCAAGGCTACCACACAGAAGGAATTGCTTGATTATATCCGTGACGCAAAATCTCCCAAAGAGGCATGGGATGCCTTTGCTACTCTGTTTTCGAAAAAGAACACAACTCGATTGCAAATGCTGGAGAATGAGATCGGATCAATAAATCAAGGTAACTTGACTATCTCAAATTATTTTATGAAAGTTAAAATGATTTGTCAGGAGATTTCTCAGCTCGATGAGGAGTCAAAAATCTCAGAAGCCAGGCAACGACAGATCATCATCCGTGGCTTGAAGCAAGAGTATAGAAGTTTTATAATTGCTACGCAAGGATGGCCTACTCAACCAACTTTGCTTGAGCTAGAGAGTCTTCTAGCAAATCAAGAAAGCTTGGCTAAGCAAATGGCGGGACTATCTGTCAAAGAAAATGAAGAAGCTTTCTTCGTTGAACGAAGAAATAAATCCAAATACAAGAACAAACAGAGTCAAGGAAGCTCTCAAATAGGGGAAGCTACAAAAGGTCGAGAATCGAAAAAACAATATATCAATTTCAAAGCCAAAGTAACCTGCTACAACTGTGGCAAATTGGGTCACTTTGCGAGAGAGTGTCGCTCACCAAAGAAGGTAGAGGAAGGTAATAGTGTTGTTTCAAATACTCATATTTCTAATGATGACAGTGAAGATGAATGGGGAGCATTATCTCCACTATCGAAGATCATCCGATTGGGTGTAGGACTAAAGATCAAGAATGGGAAGAGTTCATTCTTCCTGAACATCAAGTAAATGCTGCTCTAATATTAGTTGATGAAGAAGCCACTATTGGCTTGGCAGAAGCAAGACAGAAAAGACAACTTATTCCAAAGAATGGATCATCGATTCTGGCTGCTCCAACCATATGACTGGCGATGAAAGAAAGTTTCTAAGCAAATATGACTATAAAGGAAAAAGAATTGTGGTCACTGCAAATAATGCAAAACTTCCCATAGCTCATGTCAGCAGTGTAACGTGCACACCAACTTCAAGCAACGAAGGTCTTGTACTCCAAGATGTGTTTCATGTTCCAGACATGAAGAAAAATCTGATCTCAGTCTCTCAATTAACCAAATCTGGTGGGTATGTTGTATTTGGACCAGATGATGTGAAGGTTTATGAAACTGTACATATTACAGGTAATCCTTATATGCAGGGAAGAAGGTGTGATTCTGTTTATGTCATGACAGCCCAAGAAGCCTATGTTGACAGAACAGGGCAGCATGAAACAACTGATCTTTGGCATGCAAGGCTGGCCCATGTTGGCTTCACCAAGCTCAAAGTAACGATGCAGAGAAAACTGGTAAGAGGACTCCCGGAGCTGGTAGTACGTTCAGATACGGTATGCTCAGGTTGCCAATACGGCAAGACACATCAATTGTCGTACGCTGAATCAAATTTTCAAGCAAAAATGTCACTTGAGCTAGTACACTCAGATGTGTTTGGCAAAGTTGCAACAAAATCAATTGGGGGTAAGTCATATATGGTTACCTTCATAGATGATTTTTCTAGGTATGTTTGGGTCTATTTTATCAAAGAAAAATCTGAAGTGTTTGAAAAATTTGTTGAATTTCATAAGCAAATAGAAGTTGATCTCAAGTGCAAAATAAAATGCCTGAGGTCAGATAATGGGGGAGAATATTTATCTACTAAGTTCTCATCATATTTGCAAAAACATGGAATCTCTAGGCAACTCACATGTCCTAATACACCCCAACAAAATGGGGTGTCTGAAAGAAAGAATAGGCACCTTGCAGAGACAGCTAGAAGTATGTTGCATTCTAAAAATGTTCCAACTATATTTTGGGCAGAGTGCATAGGTACTGCCACCTATGTCACAAATCGGTACCTCAACCGAGACTTGGACTGATTTCACCATATGAAAAATTGTTTGGTCGTAAACCAAGTGTAAATCATTTTAGAGTCTTTGGTTCTGTTTGTTATGTTTTTGTACCTGATAATTGTCGTAGTAAATTTGATAAGAAGGCTGTCAAATGTATATTCACTGGATATGATTCAGAAAGAAAGGGTTGGAGATGTATTGACCCAAGTATAGGACGAATATATGTATAAAGGAATGTAGTCTTTGATGAATTATCCTCATGGTGGCCATCAATTGAAACTACTACAGTAGGAAATCAACAGCTTGAGATGGAGATACCACAATGAACAAATGCCTTGACAGAACCCATATCCTATCAAGAAGATACTAGAGATATATCCTAATGAAGAAGTTGTAGTCACATCATCAAGCAGCCCACAAAATAGTAGTTCTAATAATGGAGCTACTATTCATGGTGTTGAAGGAGACAATGGAGGAGGCATTAATGAAGATGAAGGACCTCGAAGGTCGAAGCGTGTGCCTAAACCAAATCCAAGGTATGCAAATTTGGGTACTATTGCAGCATTTACAGCAGCAATAAGAGATAAAGAACCAACTTCATTTGAAGATGCGAAAGACAATAGTGATTGGAGGAAAGCAATGGAGGAAGAAATCATGGCCTTAAAGCAGTATGAAACTTGGGATCTTGTGCCTTAACCAGTTGATGTAAAACCCATTTCATGTAAGTGGGTTTACAAGATTAAGACTAGGGCCAATGGTGATATAGAGAGGTACTGTCACACCCCAATTCCGCACACTTCAGAATGGTGTGATGAACCGCCAAATAACCAACGGTTCAACCAGGATCTCTTATAGGCTATCCCCGTGTTATCCAAACTTAACACGCATTCACAATCATAATCAGAGTAAGTACACATTAGTGGAAATCTTATAAATAAATGAACTGAGAACTAAGATGATATTAATAATTTAATAGAAAATTATTTTGTATCAAACTGAGACATAAATGCTTAAGTATCAATACATGTCTATAATCCAATGAAGAAACCTATAAAAATAACTACTCGAATACACACGAGTTGCACTCGCAAGAGGAGTCGTGTGTATCGTCTTCAGCTCCAACTTCCACAGCTGCTACAGTTCCATACGCTGACAGGTTCATATAATCTTCAACAGTATATCCTGCATCATCAACTAAAAATATTCAACGTCGAGGGGTGAGCACACAACACGGCTCAGTGAGTAGCCAAAACAATGCAACAATACATATGCATGCAAAAAGTCAATTCATATCTTTGGTCTTGGTTTATAGTTTGCAATGTGCAATAGAAAGGTTGGGTGATCAAAGGTTAACGTTTATTGATACCGCCTCTATACACAGGGTGTGGAAGCCCGCCCGAAGGTTAACGTTTATCGTCATCCCCATCCACCCTACCATAACATTATACAACAAAGGTTAACGTTTATTGCTATATAATGCTATACCAACACGTAAGCCCCTGTTAGCGAGGGCTTGCAAACTGGGCTCGCTGCTAACCAATCCTAATGCCAAACAGTGTATCCAAGGCCTCACCCCAGCATCCCTTAGAACATCCATAGAGATAGAGCTAAGGCCCCCCGGTAGAGTCAGAGACTACAAGGACCGAGACCACCTCCCCTGATACTCTACGACATAATAGTTCTGCTAAGGTAATGGCGATACGACGATGCCAATGCACAAGACTTGAGTTAGAGATAAAGCTAAAGTGCTGAGACCCGCCAAAGGTTAACGTTTATTGACGTTCTCATCACACCTCCCCTGATACTCTCTCGCATCAAGCACATCAACCACACACACACAAGCACATGCCTATTCCTATCACCATCATCATCATCATGTTATAAACAATAAAGTAATATGCATGAACAAGTAATAGAAATATTGGATGGCATGCTGTATGCACATTACAATCATAGTCGCATAGAACTAAACATGGCATAGGACTTAAGAAAAGAAAAACAATTTATTATTAACCAATTTAGTTTGGGGTTAAGGTTCCTCACCTTGGCTTGCTAATAGATATTTTCCAAGCTTTCGATTCACTGTTATAACGGTATTATATTGCTAGCAAACCTAACAAAGTCGATAGAATTTAATTAGAATTAATTCATAATTTAAAAACCATTCTGTCAACTGAGGGTCGATGCTAGGGTCGGTACTAGGGTCGATGGGTCTATTGACCCTCCCAGCATTCTGAACTTCCCGAATGCTGAGGGTCGATGGTCAAAAACACCTAGGGTCGGATGGTCTATCGACCCTCGGTGTGACCCGCGATGCACTCTGGTCCAATTTCCACTTTTAAATCCATTCTTCGTGTTTGGGGTCCTATGGCTTGCTTCCTACATTCACTCAAGATTCATTCCATGGTCTAGAACCATGTATGATTCATCTAGATAGCTTTCGTGCATCCTTCCATGGTTTTCCATGAAAACCTAACCATGGATGTATGGTTTGGGTTTCTCCGAAATCCTACACTCAATCATATCTAACCTAAGGTCTGTAGAAACTCATGGAATTAGTATCCATACCTGAGAAGATTACTTTCCTCTGCAATTTCTTCTTCTTTTTGCTAAGCCTTATTCCTAGCCTCCTTTCTCCCTCTTTTCCTTCTTCTCTCTTTCTCTCAATTCAATTAGGGTTGTGAAAGGAGTGAATGTGGCTTAGGGACGTCCTTTAAATAGACTAGGAATGTCCTATAATAATCCCATTGAGATTTGAAAAGAATCCCAACCGAAAATTAGGAAATTCCCTAATTTCAGTTTTCGTCAGAAACCGAGGGTCGATGGGAGGGTCGATGATCCCGTCGACCCTAGGGTCTTAAGCTATCCGACCCTCCCTCAAAAACTGAGGGTCTGACTTTCTGTTTTGGGAGGTCCGACCCTGCTTCACTGGGTGTGCGACCCTCCCCTAGAATTAAGTGTTTTTGGGTCGATTTCGTACCTGGGATCTCGATCTCCTTCATGCCCTTGGTCCATTTGACTCAACCATGATGGGTAAACCTGGTTCAAGATGGTAAGACCGGGTTAAATTGACACGGGTCTTACAGGTACAAAGCACGACTTGTAGCTCGAGGCTTCTCTCAGCAATATGGCTGTGACTATGAGGAAACATTTAGTCCTGTGGCTAAAATTGCAACAGTTCGAGTTCTCATTGCTCTTGCTGCATGTTTTAAGTGGAAATTGTGGCAAATGGATGTAAAAAATCCATTTTTACATGGTGAAATCGATCGAGAAATTTTCATGGAGCAACCCAAAGGGTATCAGAGCACTACATACCCACAATATGTATGCAAATTGCGAAAAGCACTCTACGGGTTGAAACAAGCTCCAAGAGCTTGGTTTGGAAAAATTACAGAATTTCTTCAAGCCATTGGATATACGTTGACATCCGCAGATTTTAGTCTGTTTGTAAAGGTTACAAATGAGCATTTGTCTATTGTTTTAATATATGTTGATGATTTAATCATAATAGGTGATGATAAAGGAGAAATAGACACAGTACAAGCCAATCTCAGAGTTCGGTTTCACATGAAGAAGCTAGGAGAGCTATATCATTTTCAGGACTAGAGCTTGAGCAAGATGATCAAGGAATATTTCTATGTCAACAGAAATATGCAAAGGATTTACTTATTCGTTTTGGGATGTCTGAAAGTAACATCAGTATAACTCCAATGGAGGTTAATGCCAAGCTCTGCACAGATGAAGAGGAAGATGTTAAAGATCCAACAAGGTATAGACAACTGGTTGGAAGTTTAATATATTTGGCACTAACTAGGCCTGATATTGCCCAAGCAATTGGTGTGGTAAGTAGGTTTATGCAAGTCCCAAAAAAGCCTCATCTTGAAGCTGCTAAATGAATTCTAAAGTATATACAAGGTACCATTGACTTTGGTATAATATACAAAAAAGGAGGAGAT
This sequence comes from Protea cynaroides, assembly GCA_028583415.1. Classification (NCBI taxonomy): domain Eukaryota; kingdom Viridiplantae; phylum Streptophyta; class Magnoliopsida; order Proteales; family Proteaceae; genus Protea; species Protea cynaroides. Next base: position 99,760,541 of record CM053269.1, read on the forward strand.
TGTAAACTCAGTGGGTACTGTGATGCTGACTATGCTGGGGATCACTCTACAAGAAGGTCTACAACATGTTATTTCTTTAGCCTCGGTTCAGGACCGGTTTCATGGTGCAGCAAAAGACAGCCTACAGTGTCTTTATCAACCACAAAGGCTGAATATTAGGCAGCAGCAATGGCAGCTCAAGAGAGCACCTGGCTGGTTAGATTATTAAAGGAGCTTCATCAACCTGTAGATTATTCAGTAAGTTTGTATTGTGACAGTGAAAGTGCAATTAAGCTTGCAGAAAATCCTGTGTTTTATGCCAGAACAAAACATGTTGAGGTGCAACATCACTTTATAAGGGAGAAAGTTGTAAAGAGAGAAATCAAGTTGGTGCCTATTTGTACAGATGATCAAGTAGCAGATGTGTTAAACAAAACACTCTGTTATAATAAATTCTCAAGGTTCAGAGATCTGTTGAGAGTGCTAGATAAAGGGTTGGCGCTGAGGGGAAGTGTTGAGGTTCATCGCCAACCTCATCCCATTGACCAAGAGATCCGTTGTGGAGAAGAAGGTTAGATGCTGTGAAGATTCTTTGAGAAATAAAAACGTGGTCTCTAGCAAGAATAAAGACGTGGTTTTTAGGAAGTAGTTAGGTAGTGGGTCATTGTTATCTAATTGTTGCTTTTATTTAGGAATTTCAATTTGTTTAAGATTCTATAAGTATAACGTTTATCTTGTTTTGCAATTAGTTCGGATATTATTTTGTAACTGCCTTGTTTTGTTATCAAAATAAGAAAGCAAATTTTTTGCTCTGTTCGTAACAGTTTTTGGACCTACAACACCCGGTCACAGACTCACAGCCCTGGTGTTGGTGTTGGCCATTCAGCCTAACCTGGTGTTCGTGTTGGTCATTCAGCTCCCATACCCTCTGGTGCAATTAGGAGGGCAATGGAGGATTCATAGAGACGACTTCAGGCCCGACTGACCCCGGTCACAGTCCAGGCGTCGGCCATTAATTCCCTTCACAACTAGTGGCCGCTGGATATATATGAGGAGGATACCCACGTGGGGAGAAGAACCGGACTAGTTTTAACAGTCAAAACAATGAACCTGCAAACGACGAGGCCACAGTCCAGGCATGGGAAATAACGGGCATTATTAGTTAGCTCTATGAATTAGGTTTTATTTCATTTTACCTTTAATTCTTCTTCTCCAATGATCTTAGGAGTATGGAGTAGGTTTTCCGCCATTGATTTGCAGCTCTGTGTATAAGAACTATTTCTGCTTTCTATCTGTAAGGAACTATTTCTACTGGTTTTCACAAATGAAAGAGACGAACCCATGATTTTCTAGATGCCAACACTCTATTGTGAGGTAACGGACCAAATATGCAAACAATTGTCACTACGAGAAGTACTACAAAGCCATTACAGCTTTTAAGTGTAAGTGAGGGCGGCTCACTATACATACGTGTACATGCATGGGGCCTAGGGTCTTTATGACAAAGTTTCTATTCCAAAATAATAATTCTAGGTCACAAATATTTTTTTGTGTTTCTATTATTTCTATATATTTATTATTTCTATTTATATAGCTTTCTGTGTTGTTTATTGATTTTCGTTGCTAGTTTATATATGAAATAGATACTACACAAATAACAATGAGCTGCAACATAAAAACAACATTTAAATGATTTTTTTTTGTTAAGTATTTTATTTTATTATTTTATGACTTTTTTTCCACAGATAAGAAAAAACTTTTTATGTATACTACTACTCAAATATAGAGGATGTGACAAGGAGGAGAAGCCGTTTAATTGGGTTTGTCGACTTTTTTGTTGGGCAAGACTTTATTTTTGAGAAACAATTTTTTGATGTTTCTCAAATGGAGCATCTATTTTTTTTATTACAAAGAGACAAAACAAAAATAAAAACAAAACAAAACAAAAGATTCCAACATCGTGGGTCCTATGCCACATCAATGGTGATGAAAATATATATAGGTGATTCGAAACCATCGAAGATCTTCTAAAGGAGTAGGCTTAGCTTTTTTTTTTATATACTAAAGATTAACAATGAATATATTATATGAAAATAGAACAAACGTACAAGGTTTGCATGTCCCATGCAAGAAATGTGAAACTATCAACTGCATACTAATCTGAATTGCTTTCCCGCTTCACAGCCGCTGCCCGCGTTGGTTCAATGTAGGTATGGGATTGCCTCTCAGATATCATTACCATTTTATATTGAGGATGATTGATGAAAAACGGTATGGGATTGCCTCTCAGATATCATTACCTTTTTATATTGAGGATGATTGATGAAAAACAGAGGTATAGGGGAGACAAGTAGGTGGACCCCACTGATATCATTGTACAGGGAGATACGAGATTCCTGGGGACCCTCCATTAGCTAGGGAAAAAGTAAATTTTATATTATACAGATTATTTCCAGTCCAGAAGCTCAGCTTTCCAACCACAAACTGTTAATCATTTTACAAAGAAAAGGACAGAAGACCGGATCACAAGCTAGCTCTGATTCAGAGTGTACAATGTCTCCATATTTGGTCATTAGGTAATTGACTTGGAACTCTTGTGTCTCTGATTATTATACTAGAATTAGAGAACTAAATTAAATAGTTTTGTCTTTTCTTAGATTGACACGAGTGGCACTGGATCAGTGGTGGGATCTCCATAAACCGACAGATCCATCTTTCTTTCTCTTCATGAAGTTGACCCTCTCCCTCTCCTCTGGTTGGTTTTTATGCTTGGGGAGGTTTTTTCAGCCTTCCCCTTATTAATAGTCTATGAGACGTTTGGCCCAGAGAAGGAGAGAAACCTACAGTTTCCAAAGTTAGAAAAAAGAAAAGGGTTCTCAGAATATGTCATTTTCTCTTTCCCCCAAAGCTGGGAAGATCTTCCAAGGATCGATGGATGGTTCTCAGAATCTGTTCAGTTACCCCCTTCCATGGATCCAAATCCTTTCTTACGGTAGGAGGGTCCTGCAGTTGATCCAAGGGATTAGGGATCAGTCGACCCACCTACCAATACATGGAGAGGTGGGTCGACTGAAATCCCACCCTTGCAGGCGACAGGTTGGCAGGAGAAGATTTGGTTGTCCCCCCCCCTCTCTTTGCGGTTTTTCAGTCATGAGTCATATTTGGTCTTGATATTAATTAGGGTTTTCTTTGATATAATTTAAATTTATATTTATGAATTATTTATGAGAAATCGTTTATAAAAATAAATTATGAGTTAGAAATAATAATCATTTGGAACCTAGACATAAAGAAGTAATAATAGATTATCACATTAATGATAAACATCTTCATACCTATTTGTATATTTTAGATTATATTTTAAGTATCATAAATTATATCAAACATGTATTATATAATTAATAAGAGACCCTAAGCCTAGAAAAGTCCCAACTCCTAAGCACCAACTAGTTTAGTGACAAGTAAGACACATGTCATGTCATCAGTGCCACTCAATGTCCACCTTGATCATCTTACTCAGGACACGTGTCACATCTATGTAACAGGGATACTGGGTCTACCAAACGTATAGAAATCGTCTCCTGCCTGAGTTTGGGTGGGAGACTTGGAAGCCTAGATGGATGACCGCCACATGGCTCTCGGGTGGATCCGAGCCCTCCATCTAAACCGACACCCGAGCCAACAAACTAAGCTGACAGGGGTGTCGGCTAGGATGGAGGGCTCAGATCCACCCGAGAGCTAGGTGGCAGCCATCCATCCAGGCCGCCAAGTCTCCCACCCAAACTCAGACGAGAAAGGATGTGGATCCCTACCAAACAGTTAAAGGAACCGATTTATAGCACTACTACTGCTCATCATGCAACTCCACTTGGAAATTGACGGCTGAGAACAAATCTCAAGCAACCACCCACTTCCCTAAAAACAGCAGTATTTATTTCTCCAAGTGCTCTGCTGCAAAAGAAGAAATCCCCTCATCTTCTGATGCAATGCAGTGGTGGTGGAAGCCTTAAACATTGAAGAAATTAAATTTCAAAACCCTACGCCACCGCCCTCAGAAAGGGTCAAACCTAAAAAAAATGAACAACAGGGGGGGGGGATTTTTTGGGGGGGGTTTTAAAAAAAAAGAAATTTTTTTAGCAGGAAGCAAATAACAAATATTTAGGCTATAAATTTGTCTACATTTTACCCACTAGCTAGGTATTCAACAATTCGCACCTATGCTAGCATACAATAAAGAAAGCATAAATAGATAGGAATGAACCACAAACAATGCTTTCGAATGACCAACAATATCTCCGGAGCTTCACACGACCTCGGTACTCTTCAAAACCTTCAATGTTGATAGAGATCGATCACAGCACACCTGTCCACACCCAACTCTTCCACACACCCATAACACCAGAATATGAAAATAAAAGCTCTACCGACCCTCATAGGATTTAGCACCCACGAGCACAAAGAAGAGGCGTTGGTGATTGATCACCCCACAGCACGAAACCCTAAAAAACCCTTTTAAGCTTCAAAACCCTATTTTCATTTTCTCGTTTACGACCCCAACGGCACCCAAGTATGAGCACAAAAAATATGGAACGCTACTGAACGGACCGATTTGGAGCTCGGATGAAGAAGTAAGTCGGTTTGAAGTTCCAATCGAAAAATTCAAAATAGAACTTCGAGGCATACCGCACCCGACACAACGCGCCTCCATGTGTTGTCGCTTACGATTGGTCCACGAGAACCTAAACGAACCGTTGGATTAACATCAAAAAGGCGGATATTTCTCCCCCGACCGCATAAATAGTATCGACCCGCCGGCTAAAATTAGCCGCACGACGGATCTTTCGCCGCACAGCACGCCACATAGAATCAAGGCGAGACCGACAACATTGACCACTATATTAACCTACACAGCCCAATGAAATGCCTCGCGATAGAATCTTGACTTCGCCCATTACATTCGAGCCCGCCTGATCTAACCATTCAAAGTGGATCCGGCACGGGCTCAAACCAGCCGCTGATCTTGCATCTTCTCCCTTTTATGCCGAAATTGCCCCAAACAACTTATGAAATGACTTTTTCGAGGATCCGACGAACGCGATACTCTCACCGACGTCAATTGAGTGACAGTTGCGTTGGAAAGATAACTCGACGCCTACACTTTCCACCGTCGGATTCCATGAACCTACCGCGGACCCACAAAAATAGACCAAGTTAAAACTCCAAACCTTGGAATTTGAACAAATTTTTGATGCATGCCAAGTGCCGTGGTTGTCGTTTGGCATGTCACCTGCCACCATACCGTGGGTCCCACTCACATTTTTCTCTCTCCTCTCTCTCTCTTCGATCTCTCTCTTCTCTCTCTCTTGAATTTCTCTCTTTAATGCCACAACACAAACATGAGAAACATGGACATGATTAGAAAAGCTTCAAGAACACCTCGCACACAAACTCCGGCCGCATCATCAAACTCCCACATCACCATGGGGTCCACAAAACTCTTTTCATCAAAATAATTGTTATTTTTTTTTTTTTTTTTTTTTTTTTTTTTAAACAAAAGGGAAATTTTTTGTATAAAAATTGTGGTTGTTGTCTTTTTGTTTTTTTTTCGGGCACTTTCTTTCTTCCTTCTATATTCCTTCTTCTTTTTTTTTCCTATTAATCAGTTGCAAAATGAAAATAAATCCAAACACCATTGAGCACTTAGAAAGGTTATCTTGTGGTCAATAGAAAAAGTAAATGTAATTTTATCTAAAAATAAAAAATTGTAGTGGGATAGAGTCGGATCCTCTCCCCACATGGTAGCTTTCCCTTGGATCTCACACGGTCCAGGGCCAGAAGTAAGTCTCGTATCCTCTGGACGGTTTGAGATCATAGAAGATACCTATATGGGTAGAATGAGTCAGGATCCTTTGCCCATGTAGGTATGTAACTTCCCCAGTGGATCTCATACAGTCCGCTGTCCGTTGAGTCCTCAATCCTTCATTCATTTGCTTTCTCTCTCTGCTAAGCAGAAATACACATGGTGTTCTTTCCATAACAACTATAATAAAAAATGGAGTCTCTTTTCTTCCTATGTGCATATTTAATATCATAATGGATTTGAAATTTTAGGACCATCTCAAAAGCCATTGCAGGGTTCCACCTTATATATAAATACCCATGAGGACAGTAGGTTTTGATCATCCTGTTTGTTTATTTCTGATTCTCAAAGCCTCTCTATCTTCCGTTTGTAGCTTCCATATTCTAAAAAGCCTTCTAAGTTCTAACTCCATCGACATTTCATTCATTTGTTTCTCTTCTTTCAGTCTAGTAGTAGTTATGGCCATTACTAAGTTCATGCTTGCTTGTGTTTTTTCTCTTGTCTTGATTCTTTCTTATGAAATACTTTCTTGTGAGATAAGGGAATTGAAGGAGGAGAAGAATCCAGAATGTAAGAAATGCCAAAGTAATGGCGAGAGCACCAAAATCAACTTGAGCTGCAAAATGGAAATCACAATGAAGAAGATTTTCGACCTACAACACCTGGTCACAGCCGTGGCGTTGGCCATTGAATTCCCATAACATCTTTTCCAAAAGTATATATCCTTTCCATTGGGAAGAGCAATGGTGGATACGTCACTAGAGGCAGGGGAAGAGGGAGAGAGTGGAGTACTGGCTTAGCTTCCACTCTACCATTTAGATATATCAGACTAAATATGAGCAATGGGTTCCTGGGTATCAAGGTTTTAGTATTCTACTTGCACAGTTGGTCAATTGCATATGTATACTTCATTTACTCATGTTGTAAAATTAGTTGTAAACATGTATTTATGATTGTGAAAGTCATACGCGTCTTGAACTTTTTATGTATATATAATGAAGGTCCTTACATTTTGCATCTCTCTCTCTATCTTCCCAGAATAACTAGTATATAAAGGATAAATGGAAGTAAATTTTTCTCAATTATAAATGAAAGGTGATAAAACTGACTTTCCATGCATGTGCTAATGATTTACTATTGGAACCCGAAGAATGTCACCACGCGGTGACAAAATAATTGTCATGATTTCATTTAATGATTGGTCATTCCAAAAATCATAATATAAGAGGACAATTTTTATATTTCATTTGAGAGCTCTACGCAAATAGTCGGTTAAGGCACCCTGTTACAATAGCAAATTGTAGATGATAGTACTAGCCTTTTCCTTTATCTATTGGCCTTTTTGATGGAAGGATGGGAGCAAGAGTTGGGCTCTTGGCTCATTGGGAATATATAAGTTGTGCCAACTGGCCAGGAGAGAGATTGGTGTTTATTCTCAAGTAAATGGGGCTAAGGCTAGGGCTTAGCTTGACCCTATTCAAAATTCATCAATTGTCCAATCCTAGCACACCCAAGTTGGCAGTTGCATCCCTTTTAATTCACCATATTATACAAAAATTGAGCTAAAATCCATCACAGAGATAATTCAGATCTTCCAAAGAGAGATGTGACATTGTTCTTATTTGTGTTGGTTTAACTAAGATTTTGAGATGAATTCGACGTTTTTCATTGGAAACCATGAATGTTTGTTCAAAGGATAGACTTTGTACACGATTATAGGCTACGGCCAAGCTCTCTAATATCTTGACTAGTTTCTTGGCCTCTTTGCCCCTTATTTCCTATGTAATATATAGTTGGAAAATAAAATTATATATATATATATATATATATATATATATATTATATATATATATATATAAATATAAATATATATATATATATATATATATATATATATATATATATATATTATTTATTTTTGCTGCTTGCTTTTAGAATTTTGATGGAAGAAAATTTACAGCAAAATTATTTTCCAAAATTAGCCTTGAGATCTAGCAACCTTTGTTGTCTTGCATGGATGCATATACTCTATGTATTTGTGTAACCAATATTCATATATAGTACCGAAAAAGGGTTTGTTTTAAATGTGTGACTCCATCATTGGATGGTACCCTCATGGACATCGCAGTGGATCTAAAAGATGCCTCCCTTCGATTTCCTTGTGTTATTGTCTCAGTTGGGGATTTGGCACCTTCTTCTTTTTTTACCCAAACAAAACCCAAAAGGACAAGAGCCACAAACCGGCCTAATCCGCAAGGAGAGAACCACCGTAGCTAGAATCCCTTAAAACAGACTCCCAAAAACATTATTACATAAAATAGGAGCTCTCTGAATAGAAAAGAAACCACCAAATTAATCGTCTTTGAAACTACCAGGACACCTTCGAACACGGGAGCTTTTTATCAAAAAGGAAACCAAGACCTTCTCATAAAGCTCAAATGCTTGACTCTGATTGTCATCCATCCAATGGAGAGTGAGACCGCATCAAAGGAGGTGAAAGTCCTCTTGCTGAACTTCAACAATGGAAGACTCTAAATCTCCCTCAACGAGGGAGGGATCAGACTCCACATCTGACTTAAAACTTCCCCTTCAACCACTTCATAACAAGGAAGAGTCGAAAGAGGCTCTTGGGAACCATCAATTGAACCGGGCCGGGAATTACCTCTGGGGAATAAGAAGGAGCAGAATAAGACTGGGGAGATCGCCGATTCACAAACTAAGTGGCCAGGTTAGGCAAGGCCGAGGGGGCGGGGGTCAAGAAACTTGGTCGCAAATGGGGGAGAGGTAGAAGGGGGGAGTGTAGACTTCGAGGGAAGAGAAGGGAGGGAGGGGGAGCTGCATCCTTGGAGACTCAAAGGAGGGAGGAGTGCCTTCCGAGAGAGTAGCAGAAGGATTGGTTGCAGCTGAAAGACCCGCACTCCACTAACCCGGTTTAACAGTGTGTGCCAGGTCTTCCCATCATTTCTGGACCAAGTGGACCGACCGTGTGAAGTAGGATCACAAACCAGGTATGAAAATCGACCCAACACTCTAAAAAGTATACGTATGGTCGAATACCTGGGTAGGTATGGTCGACCATATGGTAAGAAACAAAGATCACAGACCATTGATACTACGGTCAATGTTTTCAACCCTACAGTCAGCGGGTTCTGCGATCGTAGGCCATCGACCGTAAGACCCCAAATCAGACTCCAAACTTGAAAACTTTCCTAAATTGAGGAGGGTCTCTTTTCTATTATTAGATAACTCTATATGGAGAGTTTTTCTCTATATAAAGGACGTCTCTCAATCATTTTTCACTCTTTTGGAACATTAGCAAACCCTAGAGGAAGAGAAGGAAGAGAAGGAGAAAGAGAAAAAACTAAGGAGAAGGCTGAGAGAAGAGTTCTACTGATTCCCTACAACAAGCAAGGTATGAACCTTGTCTCTGAAGCCTTAGAACATCAAGAGTAGGAATTTCAAGTATAAATTATAATACCAAACCCAATGTAAGGAATCAACTATGGGATTTTCTGAGCAAATCTCAAAGGGGAGACCATAGAGAATGGATTAGAGTAATCAGTTGATTAAACTAAGATAATGGACCTTGGAATGATCATTAGGAAGGACCCTATTGAGGAACCAAGAGGAAGAATTAGGATTGAAAATGATTTTGGATCAGACGAGCGTAAGGTCGCAGCTACAGTCAACCATAGATCGACCAGAAGGTGACCATACCATCGACCATAGCTATTCGGGAAGAATTCAGGAAACATACGGTCGCAGGGTATGGTTTCATATAGGGCGACCGTAGGATATTGATCGTACGTAGTAAGGTCGACACAGCATGTGACCACAGGGCCTATCAGACACCTATCAATAATCTCTTTTGATTTTCGGCTACTGTAATACATTACACATGAATCCTAACTTAAATTTATACACTTTTTAGATCATTAAATTGATTCAAAGAGAATTACAAGGCTTGGAAGGAGATCAAGTTTTGCTAACAGGTGAGGGAACAAGACCTAAACTAATTGGATAATAATAAACTATTATTTTATTGAGTCCAATGCCATGATTGATTCTATGCTTGTATGCTTGTAATGTGCATCTCACATGTCATCTAATATTACTGTTATTACTGCTCATACATAATTATTTTTGTCTATTTGCTACCATGTTGATTGGTGATGCTAGGAATAGACATATGACTGTGTATGTGTGGTTAGTGTGCTGGATGTGAGTAGAGCATCAGGGGGAGGACGTGGCATTGTGGTCTTTGACCTGGTCATCAGATTCTAGCTCTATCTCTACTTAAGTCTTGCCCACTAACATCGTCATATCGCCATTAACTTAGCAGAATTATTACGTCATAGGACATCAGGGGAGGTGGTCTTGGACCGTGTGGTCTTTGACTCTGTCGAGGGGCCTTAGCTCTATCTCTATAGACGTATTGAGGGATGCTGGGGTCAGGCCTTGGATACACTAAATGACATTTAGGATTGGTTAGTTACTAGCCTAGTTTGCAAGCCCTCGCCAAGAGGGATTTACGTATTGGTATGGGTAAGGCATCAGGGAAAATATTGGCGGTGTTTGATCCGGACACTTTAGTTTTATCTTTATTCCATGGAGGGTGCATGTGGGACGGAAATGGTGTTTGATCCATTGGATGGATTCACACACTCGTGTATAGAGGTGCGGTGGCTGCCAATCCTTTCTATAGTATATTGCAAACTTAAAAATCAAACCAGATTGATTGATGCATATGTTTGTTGCATTATTTGTTTGTTGTCGGGGGGGGGGGGCGGGGCCCGGAATATTTTTAGTTGATGATGAATATCCTACTGTAGAAGAGTACGTGAATGCGCCGACATATGGACACATGGCGGCGATGGATGGAAAACTAATGGAAGAGACGCATGATCCTTCATGCAAGTGCAATCAATGCATCTTTGATTAGTTTAGTTATATTTTGATTAATGGATATGTAATTGATTATTTTATTTTATGTCTTAAGTTACTTGGAGATAATTGGATTAACTATTTATTTAGCACTGTTAGATACTCAGTTCATTATTTATAAAAACTTTCGCTTATTTATTTATTATCTCTGATTATTACTGTGGAATGTGAGTGTGGTCGATATGGTGGGTACTACCTAACAGAGATCCTGATTGAACCATTGGTTTATTTACGGTTCATCACACTATTCTGGTTAGTCCGGAATTGGGGTGTAACAGCAGCAGTCGAGGAGGAAGGAGAGGAAGCAGGTTAAGAGAGAAGGGACAGAAGGAGGGGTATTAGAGAGGTCATCACCTTCCAGAGTATCAACAGGGAAAACTGATTATGGGAAGGAAGGGTAGGCGCATCAAAAACTTGAATCAAGAGGGGCTTAGGGGAGCGAATCTTCCCTCTTTTCCTCCTTCTACTAGGATGCTTCTCCACACTAACCAATTCTATGCAAGGATTACAGGCCTACTCATCAGAAGGAGCCAGAGGTTGACCTGCTGAATCTAAACTCACAACTTTGGGATCAACTTCACCTACAAAATCAATTTTGCAACATTTGGATCAACTACATCTTCAACCTCTAAAGACTCGAGCTGACGAGCTTGCACTCCAACAGGAATACTACAATTCAAGGATCCGGTCAAAGTTGAAACGGAATTCCCGAGCTCCTTCTCGTCATCACCCTTACTTCCATGCTAGGATTGTTTAGGTAAACACAAAGAAGAGATGTGACCAAAGGCTTTATAGCATATGCAATGTTTAAGCTTCCATTCATACTTAACTGGTCGAAGATAGGAGATTCCCTCATCATCTTCAAAGGAGATGACATCTGGAGGAACTGCATGACTAGAGAAATTAACACATAACCTTGCAAAAGCTTATCAATCTTTCCAAATAGTCCTCTTGTCCGCAAATTGGGGTCTTCCATAAACGAACCTATGATGCGAAGAGCTTCAACACCCCATGGATGTAGAGGGGAGATTACGATCCCAATACCTAAAGAAGATAGTCCTCCTACTCACATGGAAGACAATTCATTCCAACACCATTTGTTTGTCTCCTTCATCAGAGAACTTAAACCCTCCATTCATAAACATATAGTAGTTTGCAACACCAATCAACTACCATTGCTGAAGTAAAGCCTTTTTAACATAGTTAAAGGCATGTCTTTTCCCGAGGAAAAAGCCACCATCAAGGTGTTCTTAAACTCAGTACCATCTCAGTACCAAGTCACGTAAGGTGAATTCTGTTAAACAAGTCCAATGGAGTAAACCGTTTGGTAACTGGGTAAAGCTCAACGGTGATGGTAGCTCCTTCGGTAACCCTTGTAATGCCAGAGCTGGGGGGGATTTTTCGCAATTCCTTCGCTACAGTTCCTTGAACTTTTGCTTACTTTTTTTGGTGGGGGGGTCGCCACAAATTATATTGTGGAGTTCTTTGCAATGATGGCTGGTCTTTGTTATGCTATGGAACATGGTTTTGAGTGTCTTTAGCTAGAGAGCGATTCATCTGCCAACATTGAAGGTTTGTTAAAGAGAAGTATCCCATGGAGATGTAGACAAGAGTGGATGAGTCTCCTCCTTTTTCTTGACCAGATTAAGTGGCATATTACGCACTGCTCTCATTAAGTTAATATGGTCGCCGATGGTTTGTCTTGTTCTACAACAGGATCTTAGATATAGAACCATTGGACTTCTCCTCCCCATTTTGTGTATAGGAGGGTCTGTTGGGATGCCCAAGAAAGGCCCTGATTTCGTTTCTGTTAAGTGTTGGTTTCCTTTTATGCTGATGACAATGTCAAAGGTGGGGGAGGTTTTCTCTCTTTTTTATTCTTATTCCTCACTATAATTATCATTTTATTTTCAATATAAGTTTTTTTTATCTTTAGCAAAGGAAAAAAATTCTCAATTCTCAATTCCATATGATAGGGACGTACCGCATAATTCAAATTTTATTATAGTGGCATTTGTTTAACATTTTATTATATAAAATAAGGGAGAGGGTTCCCTATAATGCCACAGTGTGGGGAGAATCTCTAACAATGCACAAATAGATATGAAGGAATCAGTATCTTCAATGGACCCACATGATCAAGGGAGGAAATTAAGAAAAACATGAGATGGAGAGAGAGTGAGGTATGTGAGAGATTATAGAAAAGAATTCCAACAATAGCATTGTGGGAATCATCTTTTTCCCATAAAATAAATGGCAAATAAAAATTGAAAAACCATACAATGACATATTTTACATCATATTTTTCCTCCTGGATACACAAATTGAAACAATCTTCAATTTATAAAATTTTTCCAATTAAATTTACCAAGTAAAAATTTAATGTGCAATATCTTACATTGAATTGAAACAAATGAAGATTTGGGAAAAAAAAAAAAAGGTGTTCAAAAATTTTGAAAATACCAAATAATTGTTAATGCACTCTTGCGAACTGTCAAAATTTGTAGGATTCAGATCCTCTCCAGCTGCCGATGTCGCCCAACTCCACCAATATCTTTCAGCATCGTTGGATCATGCCCTGACCTAAGATAGAGATTCAACAATTATAGACGGAGCTGGCGGCTGGAAAGGATTGATCTTTTCCCGAAGACAGCATGTTTATGTGGGATAATGAACTTAATTTACTTAATTGATGTTCAGCTCTCTGACCCCATTTTTATGAATCTGAGACCAAGAAAGCCTGAAAGTTGTTGGGAACTGGCCAACTTCAACTGCGATGGCGCATGTCCCAGAACAGCTATATAAGTCGTTGCTAGCTCCAATAATATGGAATTTGACGCATCTAATGAACTTATTTCTTAAACAGTTTTGATTGTTTATTTCCAAAACGGCAACTCAAAAGTTGTCAAATTCAACCGCCGTAGAGTGACATTGTGAGTGCGTGTTACTTGAGAGATTCTGACCCAAAAAAAAGAGATTCCTCTCTCTCTCTCTCTCCCATAAATTAACCATTCAGAAGACCATATAGAATTGTATTTTTCTCTCTCTCTCCTATAAATTAACCATTCAGAAGACCATATAGAATTGTATTTTTACACTGGTTCTTGAGTGAGGGAGTGCTAGGCTGTAGGGGCAGGGCTTTTTTTTTAAAACAAAAATTATTATTGATAAGAAACAGGATTACAAACCAAACTGGTATCGATGATACAAGTATCAATCAATCAAGGAGAGGATAACAGCCAATCAAACATTCGTGAAACCATTATGGTTTTCTGGGCAAGGGAATGAGCTAAAGTATTAGCATCCCTTGAAATAAAGGAAAACGAGTATTCTTCACAAAAACTTGCAAGATTCCTAATGTCCAATAATATTGACTGTATAAGAACATTAGAAATATAGTTCGGATTCCAAACAGAAGAGATAACTTCCTTGCAATCCGACTCCACCAAGATCTTCATGAAACCATCTGATATAGCGTATGAAAGGGCAAACCTAATGGCCAGCGCTTCATCCTCCAAAGCTGAGAAAAATTCCTGACCCATAAACGGCTTTGGACGATTATGAGTTCGAACAAGGAATCCAAACGATCATTTCTTCTTTTCTACTAAGCTCTATATCTAATGTTATATCCTCTCCCCATGTGAGTATCCTGCCCCTAGATCTCACGCTGTCCAAGTTTAATGGGACTTGTGATCCAAGATGGGACCCGCATGACTAAATCCCATGAACGGTGTGCGTTCCAGGACTTCACAGGTACCCAGACTTAATATTCTCTTTCTTTCTACTAAGCTCTATGTATTATATGCCTCCCCTTACTTACCAACCCTAGCTAGAAAACATGAGATTCCAGAGCATTGACCACCCACATTTGTTTTTGTTTTTAAACTAGGGAGGGACCATGATATGAGATATATGGTATCTTATTACTAAATAATTAAATGATCCATCCTTCCTTGGTTTATTTCTTTTTTTAATTAATTATAATCGATCTTTATCATTATTATGAATCACACCGCCACAACATGTGATCAAGTTGCTTCGCGAATGAAAATATCAACCAAGGCTAGCTATTTCTATGACAATGATGTGCTGAAGAGTTACATTAGCATATATATGAGTATTTTCTAAGTAGTTCTAAGTCCTAACCCCTAAGATTCTGAGGATGATTAGGAAATTTAAATCACTTTCTTTAATTCCACTCAATAGAAGATGATATGGGAGGATATGCCTCTCCCAATCGGGTCTTGACATGTGTATATTGAAACCCGAGCAAGGAGGGCCTCGCGTGCATTGCCAACCTTAGAAGGCTGAAGAAGAAGCAGCTCTTGATGAACTGGAACCACCAATGAGAATAGTGAAGAACCTCGGAGCCTTACTATCATGAAGGCCTCGGAGCCTCACTATCATGAAGGCCTCGGAGCCTCATGCCCTAAAGGTCTTGGAACTTCGCGATCCTATGGGCCTTGGAGCCTCGCCAGGATAGAAGCCTCGACACCTCATCAATATGGAGGCCTCGACTACTCTTTAACACAGTAGTCTCGACACCTCTCCAAGCGGACCTCGTCATGTAGATCTACATGCTACATGCTAGCTATACTGTAACGTACGACTGGGGTCCATTCGTATAAATACAGAGATCAACTCCCCCCCAGAAATCCGCCAAGGAAAAGTCAATGGAACCCTGAGAAAGAGATCCCACTGTCCAATGACTCAGCATAAGATCACTTGATCACCAAATCAATGGACGTAAATCACACTCCAGGGAGGACATTCCTCCACAACAAGAGACATGTCCAACTCCCACATCCAGGTCACTCCCAACTTATAAATAGAGGAAGTATACCCATGTAAACACAAGAACATTATTCCAGCATTCGAGCTCAGAGCAAGCTAGCTACCCGAATCTCCTTAATTCCAAGGAACAATCTTTCTTATTTGTCTCATACTACTTGTCCCTCAGACTGACTTAGGCATCGGAGTGGCCAAAGGGTGTCCCCACCTGACCATCACTATGATGTCCATTTTTCCTTTTTACAGAATCTACAAGCGAGCTAAAGACCAATCCGGTTTGGGAAGACAACAGTTTGGCGCCGTCTGTGGGAATTCGTGTAGAAGCTTGTGTATCTAGCCTAGTGAATGTCACAAATTAAAATCAGATCCTAAAAAAGAATGAACAACCAACCACCCGTCAACAGCAATGCCGGAAGGAACATTCCTCCAAGCCTCCACAGGGCATACCTCCTCCAGAAAGTGCCCCTGGAGTAAACGAAGCTGCATCCTAGCGGTCGACAACCTCAGCAATGAGCAAAAAGTTTCTCCTCCAGATTCTCCTCAGTACGTGACGATGGAACAATTTGATAACATTGCCCGCCAACTCGAGCTTTTAACCAAACGACTACTGGATCACCTAGCAGCTACAAATATCCTGCCTACCCATGGCGCAAGGTGACGGGAAAGAAACCAATGCCATCCTGAGCATCGGGGGCCTCAAGAGCCACGCAACATCAGGGAGGTGCCTCGACCCGTACGAACTGCCCAGAGAAATGCCCAAGGGGCACAACTACCTCGGGCTCAAGGATTGATAAACCCTCTGTGAGGACAATGGAAAATCGATGATCCTCCTCGGGATAGAAATGTGTATCCGTATCGATGAAGATCAATTGTTCATGTTGGAGTTGCCACCTAGATTAAGGTTTAGGACCTCTAAAAAATATAGCCTCACCCTAAGATAAGACTTCTATTGACTCGTGACCCAATGTATCAGTTTTTTGGTCTGCAAGAGATTGGGTAAGTATTCAGGGTACGGTTATGGGAAGGTGTTAGGCACTCAAACCGTCCGATCAATATCGGTCTCTTAAACTTTTTTAAACTCTAATTTTGACTGTGCTTGGTCAACTGGATGACTAGGGTTCAATGGGGGATGTTCTAAACCAAGTTGCTAAGTTATTCTAACCTAGGGTTCAGCCAATCATGTTTTAAAGCAAATAAACAAGCAAATATAATTTACAATATTATACAATGAACCGAACCAAAGATGGTTCGATCTTGGACTGAATCTGAGACGTGTAAGACATCTCAAACTGCCTACATATTCCAATCCTGGAAATCAAGTCCAAAACATAGTTTGAAAAGGGTTTTGTGATTAAAGATTATTGAAGTGATTTATGCATTTGCTTCAATTAAATTCTTTGTTCAAGTTGAAGTTTATGCTAAATGGATGGTTGATGGGTGGCTTTGTACCGTATTTAGGACCAAATTGCCTATGTATTCTAGGGTATGCCCTAGAAATCAGGTACGACGTAGTTCGAAAATATTTGTGAGAGTCAGATTTGGAATGTGTACCAAATTCCTTCCATTTTTGTCAATAGGATTTAGGGATGAGACCTAAATTCCTACCATTTTTGTCAATAGGATTTAGGGATGAGACCTAAATTCCTATCATTTTTATTTGGGATGTGTACCAAATTCTTTCTATTTTTGTCAATAGGATCTAGGGATGAGACCTAAATTCCTACCATTTTATTTGGGATGTGTACCAAATTCTTTCTATTTTTGTTAATAGGATCTAGGGATGAGACCTAAATTCTTACCATTTTTATTTGAGATGTGTACCAAATTCTTTCTATTTTTGTTAATAGGATCTAGGGATAAGACCTAAATTCCTACCATTTTTATTGTTTCCATTTTTAGGTTTCTAGGATTTCCTATCCCTTTTAATTGTGATTTTTATTTTTTAGGGTTTCATACCCTAATTATTCTCTTTATTCTAGGGTTTATCTTGCCCTAATTATTCTTTCCATTTTTAGGGTTTCATTTTCCCTAATTATTGTTTTCTTTCCATTTTTAAGGTTTTCTACCCTAATTGCTATTTTCTTTCCATTTTCAGGGTTTTCTACCCTAATTGCTATCTTCTTTCCATTTTTAGGGTTTTCTACCCTAATTGCTATTTTCTTACCATTTTTAGGATTTTCTACCCTAATTGCTAGCTTCTTTTCATTTTTAGGGTTTTCTACCCTAATTGCTATTTTTTCAACTTATCTCTTTTCAAGACAAATATGGCAAATGAAAACATTCCAACTATAACAGTGGTAGTAATCCAAACATAGCAGTATGCATCCAAACATGGCAGTAAGCATCTAAATATGACAGTAAGCATGTGGCAGACAAATATGGCAATAAGCATGTATAGCATTCCAAAACAACAAGAATCATGCAAGCATCAAGATGGTAGACATATCAACATGGAATCCAATGGTTCAGATTTAATATCATCACATAATCAGAAATCAATTGAACATCCAGTGGATCAGATTTATCAATCAATGACTCAAGATCAAAGGCTATAATTAAATCATATGAAATAACTTAACATCAAATGGCCATATTAAAATTCACATTAAAAAGTTTCAGATCAATGGTCACAATTAATCACATCAAATTCCCAAGATCAGATCCAGATCAGATGGCCACAATTTAATCATTCAAAATCCAGATCAATGGTCCATATTTAATCACCTAAAATTTTAAGCCAATGTAATCAATTTCATAAAAATCAAAGCATATTCGGATCAATTTTAATCACATGAAATTCTAAATACATGGCTACACAATTGTATGATCAAGTTCTCGGTGGTGTGGGAGATTGCTATTGGGAATAGGAGAGTGCTACGAGTAAACTGATGACCAAAGCTAGGATGGATCAGTGGGGGCTTGAGTGATCATATGTGGGGCTGCTAGGTGTCAAGGTGAGGGATTTGATGAGGTGTTGCAGGGATAGAATTGGTACTACAGATGATAGTAAGCTGCCTGGCCGTGGCTGGGTTTTGATTAATGATGCAAGCTAGACAAGAGTGAAGAGATGGGATTGTGAGTGTAGCTGGACAGGTGTTTAGATGATGATGGGATCAGATTATGTGAGTGGAGGCTATTTAGAGTTGTTTGATGGAGTGAATGGAGAGTGAGATTGGGTTGTGTTGTGCAAGTGTAGAGGAAATACGTGGACTGCATGGAATTCAATGGGTGATGTTGTCGATGGTGTTACAGGCGGCACGGTGTAGAAGTGGCAGCTGGACAAAGATCAATGGAAGCTTAGCTGGGCAGACAAGGGTTAACCAGGTGTATGGGTTTAGAGATGATGGTATTCGGTGAGTTGGTAATGGTGTGCGGACAGATGGCTCAATCGCGATAAACAAGAATAAAAATAAAATCAGAGAGAGAAGAGCTTACCTGAATCTTCTTCTCCCTCGCTCTCTTCTGCTCTTTCTCGATCCCTCGGGCCGTCCCTCTTCTTCTTCTCCTCTTCTTCTCGATCTGCCACCTATCCCACTTCTCAATCCTTCTCGGTCCGATTTTTATTTTTCTTTTTATTTTTTTCTCTTATCCTCCTCCCCCTCTTCTTGGTTCTTCTCCTCTTCTTTTATTATTTTTTTTATTCTCCTCCTTCTCCCCTCTCTCTCTCGGTCTCTTTTTTTTTTCTTTTTTTTTTTTCTCCCCATCTCCTCTCGGTTCTACCCCTCTTCTCGGTTCTCCCTTTTTTTCTGTTTTTTTTTCTTTTTATCTTCTTTCCACCGCTTTCTCTCTCTTTCTCCTCTTCTCGATCTTCTCATTTTCTATTTTTTTCCCTTTTTTATTCACTCCCTCCACCGCTTTCTCTCTCTTTCTCCTCTTCTCTCGATCTTCTCCTTTTTTTCTATTTTTTTTCCTTTTTTATTCTCCCTCTCCACCGATCTCTCTCTCTCTCCCCTCTTCTCGATCTTCTTCCCTTTCTTTTCTATTTTTTTTTCTTTTTATATCTCTTCTTTCCTTCTTCAACTTCTCCACCTGTCCGCCCCTCCTCTTCTTTCCTTCCTCTCCTTCTTCGATTTTTTCCTTCTTCAACAATCTCACTGAATCTCTTTTATTCGGATCCTATTTGCCTTTTTTTATATATATAAAATATATATATAAATATATAATATATTAATATATTAATATATATGATATAATATACATATATGACATATGCATATATTATATGATATATTATAATATATTATACATTATATAATAATATATAAATGAAATACATGCATATGCACCGACATAAATTGGTCCGGATTGACAAGGATTGATTGGATTGGACCAAGACTGGCTTGGGTTGAGCTGAGTTGACTGGATTGACTCGGTTGGGCCAAGACTGACTTGGGTTGAGCTGAGTTGACTGGATTGACTGGAATTCACTGGATTTTCTCTCTCTATCATTTCATGGGCCATTTCTACTGTTATTCCGTACGGAATTTTTCGATAGCCTCTATTCTAAATTTTTTACGTTTACTTTGTAGAACACTAAAAATGAGGAATATAGGAGCTTGAATCACCTCATTTGGAAATAAAATGGTCAACTTATGAATTTCTGAAGTTTAAGCAGACCAATTATCGATAATTTAGCTGACCATTCTGCATGGGCTCCTTCGGAGACTTCAACTGGAAATCCTTTACGTCCACTTTGTAGAGTACTAAAAATGAAACATAATGAAACTGAAATTACCTGATTTGGATATGGGATGATCAAAATATGAATTTTCGAAGATTAAATGATCATTTCCATATGTAATTTTGCATGGGACCCTCCAGAGACTTCTACCCGAGATTTTCCACGTCCACTTTGTAGGACATCACAAATGAAGAATAGTGGCCTTGGAATCATCTGAATCCGACGTAGAACGGAAAAGATATGAAGCTTTGAAGTTCTAACGATAACTTTGCATGCAAGCTTGCATGAGCTTGCATGGGGCCCACTAGTGACTTCTACCAAAAATCATTTACGTCTACTTTGAAGAAGACTAAAAATAAGGAATAATGATACTTAAACCATATGATTCAGATATCGGATGATCAAGATATGATGATTTGAAATTCAAACAATCCAACTTACGATAATTTGCATGAAAGCTCCTAGGATTATTTATGATAATTTCAGAAACCTCCCTTGTACGTATCATCCGACTAAAATGATCATATCTTCTTCATTTGATATCAGAATTGAGTAATTCTGGTCTCATTTTGAAGATAATTTTATGACCTAGGCATCCATGCAAAATTATAACCCGTGACTTGTTGTGGGACCATTGAAAACTTCCTCAAATTCACAGACCCATTGAAAACTTCCTAAAATTCACAGTCAAAAATCTAAACTTTCAATCACCTTCCGTCCTTTTGTTGTCCACACACCAGTAGGACTTTGTTTAGCTGGGAGGGCAAAAATGGGGTGCTTACACCATCAATCTAGGAGAACTGCAGGAGACGTACCTGGAAGATCACATGCTATAAGTCAAGCATCCTCCTCCAACACCTCGACCGTAAGTGTTCACCAAAGTGTGAGCAAAGTTCCTGTCTTTGAACGTTAGGACCTTAACTACCACGAAAAGATGTCCAGGCAAGGTTAGATGTAGCCAGAGTGCAAAGAGCTACGGTCGAGGTTCAACCTTTCCAGATAGAGGAAAATGTGGAAGAAGAGTTCCGAGACTTGAGGGCTCGTCTACAAAGAATGGAGGAAGGTCGATCGAACCCCCCTCTACATGTATATTTTTAACTGAGAGTCCTTTGTCTGAGCATATCATGAGGACTCACCTTCCGTGAGACTTCACGATGCAGACCATTGAGGCCTACAATGGAACCACTGACCCAGAGCACCACCTCAACTCCTAAGTGGCGCAGATGGCAATGCATCCTTACCAGGAGGAGATTGTAAGACCCGCACTCTGTAAACCCAGTCTAAACCTTGATTTTGTGTCGTAGCAGGTCTTCCAATCATCACCGGGCCAGACGGGACAAGCGGATGACAAACAGGTATGAAATCGGACCAAAGACGATCAAATCAACATGATTTTATGTTGACCGATCGATGGTACCGGTCGACCGGTCAGCTCTGCGCAGCTGAGTGTGGAGATCTAGAAATTAACTTCTGAGGGTCCCACTTTCCTGATTTCGAATCTAAGACTTTCCTAATCCTAATAGGGTTACTAAACCCTAATTCTAGCCTATAAATACACCCTTAAACCTCCTCAAATCCTTTCCATTGTCTCTCACAAACTCTAGAGAAGAGAAGGAGGTTGGAAAGGAGAAGGAGCTAGGAAGAGGAAGAAGGTGCCGCCATTACCGTTCGACGACGACCACGTTACGCCAGTCAACGGTAAGTGTTTTAATCATTCTTCTTACCCTATGACTCTAGAATAGTTGTGTGGGTGGATCAATACCATGCAAAGTAGGTATTGATCTAAAACCCTAATTGGACCTTAAACCCTAAGTTGCCGTCAAACCTTAGATTCGAGTTCCGAGATGATATTCATCGAAATGAGACTTGAATGAGTTGGGGATAACTCTAACTCAAAGCTCAGATTTAGAATGAATAAGAGAAACCTTGGAAATCCATGGAGGATGATCGACGGCAGTCGAAAAACCCATGTATGGTCTTCCGGAGACATACCGGTCGACTATACCGATTTCACAAAGTGTGGCCGGTATGTTGCCACCGGTATCTTTTGGGAGGCTGGTCTGTGGGGACCGGCTGACCATACCGGTCGCCAGTCTTCCCCACAGAGCTGCGACCGGTACATGCCACCGGTCAGCTCTGTGAGGGTATTTTGTAACCATGTTGGTTTCTGACCAACATGAAACCCTAAGCAATATATTCTAATGAAACCCTAATAACATTGTAGGACTTTGTGACTTCCCGTTTGGATCTTGCGACGTGGAGCAAGCTATCAAACGGCGCCGTAAGGGAATCGACCTAAATCTAATAATTAATGGACAAGAAATCGTTGTTAACCACCTGATTATATATGATGTGATGTTTGTGCATATTCACATGCCATCTTTTAATTTCAGTTATTGTTACTGTTCATGCATTGTTAGGATGTGATTGTTAAGCATGTAATTATTTTCGTTAGTGTGTGGAGTGGGGCATGGCCCTGGGATCGCTCCTCACACTAGCACCTTTTGTAGTATTCTGTCTTAACATGCTTGGTACGGGTGGGGCATCAAGGGAAGGTCGTGGTACGGTGGTCTCCGATATTGATGTTGGCATGGCCATGGTTATGTGGCACCCGTGGTCTCCGAGTCGACACTGGCTTGTCCACGATGCTTTAGCTCTATCTCTATGCCGTAGGAAGTTATGTTGGGATAGGATCTACCGGCGTATTGTTTCTATCCTAGTGGGTTAGTTGTGGATAGGGCATCAGGGGAGGTGTGGGAATGCCTTAGCTCTATCTCTATGCCATAGACAGCTGTGCTGGGATAGAGCGTACATTGATGACATATAGGATTGGTTAGTTGCGAGCCCAGGTTTGCGAGCCCCGGCCGAGGGGCTCAGTGCACCGGTATGGGTAGAGCATCGGGAGGTACAGGGGTATCTTAGCTCTATCTCTATTCCATGATGGGTGCATGTGGGCCAATGGGGGTGTGACCCATGAGGTGCCACACACTCGTGTATAGAGGTGCGGGGGCCACCAAACCTTTCTATAGCACATTGCAAACTTAAACCAGACCACAGCATAAAATGATTGTTACTCATGCATAATATTGTGAAACTGTCTGATTATCTTACTGAGCTAAGTTGTGAGCTCACCCTTTGTATATATACATGTTTTAGATGTTGATGCAGGTTACACTGTGGATGACTACATGAATGCCCCGGCTTATGGTGGTGTTGCTGCGTTGGATGTGGCGCAGAGAGAGGACGAGCATGACGCTTCATGCGAGTGCCCTTTCTGCGTGTACCTTTGATTGGTTTTATTTATTTATTTTCATTATTTTTTATTGGACTAAAGAGATGTAATGATATTATATTATTTGTTTGGATTTGAATAATTTGATATTTTATTTAAAGTTATCAATAGATTCTCAGTTCATTATATTTAAAAGATTTCCGCTGTACTATTATATTCTGATTGTGGTTATGTGTGATGGTTTGTATGAGTGGACACGGCCTATTCGAGATCCTGGTGTGAACCGTTGGTTCGATGATGGTTCACTCACACCATTCTGGTTGGATCAGAATTGGGGTGTGACAACTTGGTATCACAGCTCTCGGGCTCTGTCCAACAAACTATATTGCACTTAACTAAGTCGATGAATTGAGTTGGAAAAAGTTAAAAATCTTAATACAAACACACCCCAAGCATTGTTTGATACCTGAGACTGAATAAGAAAGAGAATAATGTACTATTCTAAATATGAAACTTAACATGTGCACATACACTAGTTAGGTGAAACATAAAAATTTTCATTAAACAAGAAAATGGGTATCAGATAAAATAGTGCTACAGGGTACAGTCCACAAACCGGACAGTTACCCTGTATTATAAACCGTCTGAAGAAAGAAAATAAGGAAGGACAATCATGGGGTAGGGGGCCTGGGAGGAATAGGGTCTGCTATATCGTATCTCGCTCGGACGCGACCCCGAGCATGCACACGATCCCGTGTGTCTCGAGATCGCGAGTCAATCGCGCCAAGTCACGGCTCATCTCACGCCGAAGCGCCCCCGATCTCCATAAACATACCCATCATGGTGTCCGGAGAAGGCTGAGATGGTCCAGCTGTAGAGATAGATGGTGGTGCTGCAGGTGTAAGCTGTGGAGCCGACGTTGGTACACCCTCGGCCCTATCCTCGTCATCATCACGCCGAGCTCGACCGCATAGGCAGCATTGGCTGCTGCCGCTTTTTGCCGCCGCGGCGCTACCCTCCCAAGTGGGCGAGGGCGAGCCTCCAACTCGTCATCGCTAATAAGCAGGTCAACCATCTGCATCCTCCGAATGGCGTCCGGGGCCTATGTCGGATGTCATAGTATCCCTCAACGGTCACCTCGCTCTCATGCTCACGCCAGGCGACGAACAGGGAAGGTAATGAGACGACCGTATGGAAGGTTACCGGCCTGATCGGCCGGGGTCGCCCGATGCATGGTCCACGATGATGAGGTAAGGGAGATGGGGCACGATGTTGTGCTGAATGATGCGACTATATACTCGAGGTGCAGGTCTCAAGCTAGCCGCCTTCATGGGAGCTCCAGGGTTTAGTATCTGATCCGCTATCTCTCAGCGCAGATCCTCAGTCAGATAGCCCTTCACTTTTGGAGGGAAATACACTAGGACTCCATCATTAGGAACCCCTAGAAGGTCGGCCAGCTGGTGGGTGTTGAATGAGATAGGTACACCCCTGACATAGCTGGTGATGCGCAAATCCCTACCCTGGTTGGGATCGTTAACATCTCCATGCAGCTCCAGAGTTAGCATAGAAATGCTTAACCAGGTTGGGACCGGGTGGTATCGTTGTAGGATATTACCGGTACCCACCCAAGCGCGTTGAAAGCACCTCGCACATCGAATCTCTCCAACTGATCCAGGTTAATCCGGCGCCCAGATTCTATGCTCTTGTTATCAAACCATGAGAATCGAGCCTGTGCTTCTATAGAACGAAACTAGTGCTCGTCAAATTGGGTAACTGGTGGCTGGGGAGCACGTGAACTCGAGCCATGAGGACGTTTCCCAAGAGCACATCGGGGAGCCATTTTAAACTGCAAAACAAGGGAAAACAAGAAGAAAACGTTAGAAATTATTGAAATTTCGGCAAAGATAACGACAAGAAATTAGGAAAAAGCCTCAAACTCACCAAAAAACATGGGGAGGAGGACATACGTAACCCCCACACTCTTTGACAAATCAATCACAAGCAATTACAATAAGAAATTTCAAGAAATTAAGAAAAATCAAGAAAATTTCAAAAATTTTGAAAACTTAGGTAAAAAATTGTAAAAATTTGATTTTTATGAAAACTGTTCGGTGAAACCTCAAATTGGTTGAGGGATTTTGCTCTTGGGGGTCCCTAAACCCTTTCCAAGCCGAAGGAAAGGAGTTCCTACGGTTGGAACATCTCAATCAAAGAAAAACCTAAATTTTTACATAAAGACGATATGGAAAATATCTAAAAACTTGAAAGAGAAGGAAGAAACCTACCTGGAGACGATGTTCTATGCTTGGAACGGAAGGAATCGGCTTCTAAGGTCACCGGCCGGACTGTAGCAACTTGGATTGGCAGAGAGGAATCGCCACTGGAGAGAAAAGAGAAAGAAAAGTGAGGAAATTTCTCACTTTTCGCGATTTTAAAGCCAATTCTGGGCATACCGGTCGACGATTTTGCCTATACCGGTCGACCGGTATCTCCCCAGGCATGCGACCGTTATGTCTCGGTCAGAATTTTAATTCTGACCGGTCGACTATACCGGTCGCAACACTGTATACATAGTGTCGACCGGTATGTTGCGACCGGTCAACACCAGAAAAGCCAGAAAAACCTCTGAAAAATTTTAAAAATTTGTAGACTTAATTACTCCTTTTTATGACTGTTTCGCCTTATATTGTTCAAGACTAACACCACTATTGCTTCATTCTCATGTGTTATGTCTTCTTCTCAGATTCAAACAGAATAGTCTGAGATGGTGGGCGGAAACGGTCGTAGGGGTCGGAAGCATCACCAGGTCAGGATGCGCCTCGAGGAAGAAGAACAGGTTGAACAAGGCCATGTTAGAGAGCCAAGCCCAGAAGTTGAGGAAGAACAGGTTCCAGAGGTAACGACAAATTTACCTGGCCCACCTCATAGGAATTCGGAGACCATTGTTACAAACTTGGTCTATCAGATGCAAGCTCAGCAGAAAGAATTCCTGAGCGAGATACTGAAGATGTTCAGGCCACCGGGTTCTGTTCCCACTGGGGGTACGCTTGAATCTGGAGAGAAAAATACTTCACAGCCGATGCAGGGTAGCCCAAGGTCGATGGGCCAAGCACAGAATATACCACCACCGCATCAGTTTTCATCGCCTTTTGTGTACCCGGGAGCCTATCCGTATCCACCACCATGGTACGGAATGAACACTCAGGGACAGCATGATCTGAGCAGAGCGGTGGATAGATTCCTGAAGTTGAAGCCTTCATCATTCACCGGTAAGACAGGGAAATCATTGTCGCCAGCACAGTGGGTTGCAGAAATGGAGAAAAACTTTCGACTGATGATCTGTACAGAGGAGGAAAAGGTCTTATTTGCCACTCATATGCTGAAATAAGACGCAAATGCTTGGTAGAATTCTACACGGGCATATCTGGAGACGAAACATGCACTGGTAGATTGGGAAGTGTTCAAGGTTGCCTTCTTCGATAAGTATTTTCCAAAGAGCTTCAGAGATCAGATGGAGAAGGAGTTCCTTAATCTACAGCAGTCTCAGTCGACTGTGGATGCTTATCAGCAGCGGTACGAAGAGTTATTTTTCTTTACACCGGCAAGTATGCAAGAGGAAGAGACCAAGACACGTAGGTTCACCATGGGACTACGTGGAAGCATCAGAGAGCACATATTGGGTCTGGACAAGAAAATATATAATGAGGTTGTGCAGGTTGCGAGGGTGATAGAGCCCAGTCAGAGGGACAGCTTCCTCGCCCAGAGCAGGGGAGTGAAGAGACCCGCTATTGAGAGTTCGGGTGGCAGTAACAATAAAACCTTCCGCCCATACAGGGCTCAGACCGCTACAGTGCCTGCAAGGAACAATACGGCACCACCTGTGCCACAGAATGTCGGATTCAACCTGAATATCAAATGTTTCAACTGTCAGCAAGTGGGTCATATTGCAAGGACCTGTACTCTACCTAGGAAGCAACCTCCCCAACAAGGAAAAATTTATGCGGTCACCACTGAAGAGGCAGCTGCATCACCTGATTTGGTCACTGGTATGACTCTATCCCTTACTATTTGGCTTACTAATTTTCATTTGTGTGTATGCGCATATAGAACTAAGGGATGATAAAAATTTCAGGAATTGTAAATGTAGTTGGTAAATCTGCCAGAGTACTATTTGACTCTGGGGCCACGCACTCATTTGTTTCTATTTCTTTTGGGAAGCGAATGGAGTTACCAATCAAGCATTTGAACCCAAGCTTGATAGTTCGCTCTCCACTAGGAGTCGAAGTGGCTTTGACCGAATATTATGGACCATGTATTGTATGTATTGAGGGCCGAGACTTAGAAGTGAGCCTAGTACTACTTGAGATGGCAGACTTTGATGTCATCTTGGGAATGGATTGGCTAGGCCATCATTCAGCCGTTCTATTATGTGGTGAAAGGAAGCTTGTGCTTACTGACAAAAAGGGAAGGGAGTATAGCTTCACTAGGATCAGGCTATCTAGGAAGCGGAAGCTGATTCTCTCCGCCCTAAAAGCTAAGAGATGCTTAGAGAAAGGGGGAGTGGGGTATCTAGTATCTGTAGTCGACATCACGGCAAAGTCACTCAAGATGGAAGATATAGATGTGGTTCGAGAGTTCCCAGAAGTATTTCCAGAGGAGCTTCCAGGTCTACTGTCGGACAGGGCTACAGAGTTTGTAATAGACCTTTTGCCAGGTTCGGCGCCGGTGTCTAAAGCACCATACAGGATGGCCCCTACCGAGTTAAAGGAGTTGAAGACCCAGTTACAAGAATTGTTAGATAAGGCCTTCATACGACCTAGCATATCACCTTGGGGGGCACCGGTATTATTTGTCAAGAAGAAAGACGGAAGGGTAAGGCTATGCATTGACTACCGTGAACTGAACAAGTTGACAATCAAGAATCGGTATCCTTTGCCTAGAATCGACGATCTGTTCGATCAATTGCAGGGTGCAAAGGTTTTCTCGAAGATTGATCTCCGATCGGGGTATCACCAACTGAAGATCAAGGCCGGAGATATTCGAAGACTGCTTCGGGACGAGGTATGGCCATTATGAGTTTCTAGTTATGTCTTTCGGGTTGACCAATGCTCCAAAGATCGTTCATGGAACCGATGAACCGAGTGTTTCATGATATGTTGGACACTTCGGTCATCGTATTCATCGATGACATATTGATCTACTCTAAGGACATGGAGACCCATACAGCACATTTGAGGGCAGCCCTACAACGGCTGAGACAAGAAAAGCTTTATGCTAAGTTCAAGAAGTGCGAGTTTTGGCTGAAGGAAGTGGCTTTCTTGGGCCATGTTGTGTCGAAAGACGGTATCAAGGTTGATCCAAGTAAGATAGCTGCTATAGTAGGATGGGAAGCACCAAAATCTGTTGCGGAGATTCGTAGTTTCCTTGGGTTGGCTGGTTATTATAGAAGATTCGTGGAAGATTACTCCAGGATCGTTGTTCCACTCACCAGATTGACCAATAAGGGAGAGAAATTCATATGGACAGATGAGTGTGAGAAGTGCTTTCAGACTTTGAAGTCAAGACTAGTCTCTGCACCTATCTTGACCATCCCAGAACCAAGCGTACCGTTTACTTTATATACGGATGCTTCAGGGTTGGGTATTGGGTGTGTATTGATGCAAGGAGAACAGGTGATTGCTTACACATCAAGACAGTTAAAGAAGCATGAGAAGAACTATCATACGCATGATTTGGAGCTAGCAGCGGTTATACATGCAATCAAGACTTGGAGACACTACTTGTACAGTGAGAAGTTTCAGATCAAGTCAGATTACAAGAGCTTAACTTATCTTTTCACTCAGAAGGATCTGAATATGAGACAGAGGAGATGGCTGGAATTGTTGAAAGATTATGATTGTGACATCCAATACCATCCGGGTAAAGCAAATGTGGTGGCTGACGCCTTAAGAAAAAAGTGGGCATCGAAACCTGAGGCAGGACCAAGTACAAATGCTGCATTATGTGCCGTAGCCTCAAGTTCAATCGAAGGTGATGAAGAGTATATTATAGAGACTGCAGAAGATCCAGTTGAGCAAGGATTAATTCATAAGTTCACCATGATGTTCGCAACTTTGAAGATCTCACCGGATCTAGTTGATGAAGTCAAGGTAGCAATCCTACTGGATCCACATCTCAAGACAGTGCAAGAAGACTTAGAGAAGGGTACAAGCAATCCTGACTTTACCTTGGATTCAGACAAGGTACTCAGGTATCGTGGACGATTATGCATACCTGAGAGTGAAGACTGCAATATCAGAGATCGAGTTATGACTGAAGCTCATTACACTCCATATTCGGTACATCCAGGAAGTATCAAAATGTACCATGATTTGAGAAGACTTTATTGGTAGAGGGGTATGAAAGCAGATATAGCTCGTTTTGTGTTCCAATGCCTGAATTGTCAACAAGTTAAAACGAAAAGGCAGAGACCCGTAGGTTTACTACAGCCATAACCAGAACCTGCCTGGAAGTGGGATTGCATTACTATGGATTTCGTCACTGGCCTACCTTTGACACCAAGGTCAGTGGATGTAGTTTGGGTTATAGTCGACCGACTCACCAAGACAGCTCGATTTATTACGGTCAGACCTCAGTATACCATGGAGAAATTGGCCAAGTTATATGTTGATAATATAGTCAGACTCCATGGCGTTCCAGAGAGTATAGTATCTGACAGAGATCCCCGTTTTACATCAAAGTTCTGGGAAGGATTACAGAAAGCTATGGGAACGAAGTTGAAGTTCAGTACAGCTTTTCACCCTCAGACGGACGGATAGTCAGAACGAACTATTCAAATTTTAGAAGATATGCTCCGAGCTTGTGCAATAGATTTCAAGGGAGCTTGGGATGAGAAGCTATCACTTATCGAGTTTGTTTATAACAACAGTTATCAGGCTACAATTCAGATGGCCCCATATGAAGCACTCTATGGGAAGAAGTGTCGTACACCTCTGTTATGGAACGAGGTGGGAGAAAGAAGAATTGTAGGTCCGGAGTTCGTTGAAGAAACTTGCCGAGTGATTGATCAGATCAAGGAGAGAGTAAAGACAGCTCAAGTTCGACAGAAGCACTATGCAGATAATCGACGTCGAGATCTGGAGTTTGCAGTGGGTGACAAAGTATTCTTGAAGGTATCACCGGTGCGAGGTCTGAAACGGTTTGGTAAGAAGGGGAAGCTATGCCTTAGGTATGTGGGACCATATGAGATATTGACCCGACGTGGTAATGTAGCATATCAATTGGCTCTACCACCATCTATGTCAAGCGTTCATAACGTGTTCCATGTATCATTACAGAAGAAGTATATCAGAGATCCATCGCACATCTTGACCGTTGATCCCCCAGACTTGACCGAAGACTTAACATTCGAAGTGGTGCCTGTGATGCTCTCAAGTCAAAAGGTACAGCAACTTCGAACCAAGGATATCCATTATGTGAAGATGCATTGGAGAAGCCAAAATGTGGAGGAAATTACTTGGGAAGAGGAGAGCGCGATGAGGAAGGAGTACCCTAACCTTTTCGACGATCAAGGTATGTTCAAATTTCGAGGCCAAAATTTCTTTTAAGGGTGGGGGAGTTGTGAAACCTACATGCAAATTTTGGGATGAAATTTCTTTTAGGGGTGGGGGAGTTGTAAGACCTGCACTCTGTAAACCTGGTCTAAACCTTGGTTTTGTGTCGTAGCAGGTCTTCCGATCATCACCGGGCCAGACGGGACGAGCGGATGAAAAATAGGTATGAAATCAGACCAAAGACGATCAAATCAACATGATTTTATGTTGACCGGTCGATGGTACCGGTCTTGGTACCGATCGACCAATCAGCTCTGCACAGCTAAGTATGGAGATCCGGAAATTGACTTCTGAGGGTCCCACTTTCCTGATTTCGAATCTAAGACTTTCCTAATCCTAATAGGGTTACTAAACCCTAATTTTAGCCTATAAATACACCCTTAAACCTCCCCAAATCCTTTCCATTGTCTCTCACAAACTCTAGAGAAGAGAAGGAGGTTGGAAAGGAGAAGGAGCTAGGAAGAAGAAGAAGGTGCCGCCATTACCATTCGACGACGACCACGTTACGCCAGTCTACGGTAAGTGTTTTAATCATTCTTCTTACCCTATGACTCTAGAATAGTTGTGTGGGTGGATCAATACCATGCAAAGTAGGTATTGATCTAAAACCCTAATTGGACCTTAAACCCTAAGTTGTCGTCAAACCCTAAATTCGAGTTCCGAGATGATATTCATCGAAACGAGACTTGAATGAGTTGGGGATAACTCTAACTCAAAGCTCAGACTTAGAATGAATAAGGGAAACCTTGGAAATCCATGGAGGATGATCGACGGCAGTCGAAAAACCCATGTATGGTCTTCCGGAGACATACCGGTCGACTATACCGGTTGCACACAGTGCGGCCAGTATGTTGCCACCGGTATCTTTCGGGAGGCTGGTCTGTGGGGACCGGCTGACCACACCGGTCGCCAGTCTTCCCCACAGAGCTGCGATCGGTACATGCCACCGGTCAACTCTGTGAGGGTATTTTGTAACCATGTTGGTTTTCGACCAACATGAAACCCTAAGCAATATATTCTAATGAAACCCTAATAACATTGTAGGACTTTGTGACTTCCCGTTTGGATCTTTCAACGTGGAGCAAGCTATCAAACGAGTGTCAGGTAAGGGAATCTAACCTAAATCTAATAATTAATGGACAGTAAATCGTTGTTAACCACCTGATTATATATGATGTGATGTTTGTGCATATTCACATGCCATCTTTTAATTTCAGTTATTGTTACTGTTCATGCATTGTTAGGATGTGATTGTTAAGCATGTAATTATTTTCGTTAGTGTGTGGAGTGGGGCATGGCCCTGGGATCGCTCCTCACACTAGCACCTTTTGTAGTATTCTGTCTTAACATGCTTGGTACGGGTGGGGCATCAAGGGAAGGTCGTGGTACGGTGGTCTCCGATATTGATGTTGGCCTGGCCATGGTTATGTGGCACTGTGGTCTCCGAGTCGACACTGGCTTGTCCACGATGCTTTAGCTCTATCTCTATGCCGTAGGGAGTTATGTTGGGATAGGATCTACCGGCGTATTGTTTCTATCCTAGTGGGTTAGTTGTGGATAGGGCATCAGGGGAGGTGTGGGAATGCCTTAGCTCTATCTCTATGCCATAGACGGCTGTGCTGGGATAGAGCGTACATTGATGACATATAGGATTGGTTAGTTGCGAGCCCAGTTTGCGAGCCCTGGCCAGTAGGGGCTTAGGTACTAGTATGGGTAGAGCATCAGGGGAGGTACAGGGGTATCTTAGCTCTATCTCTATTCCATGATGGGTGCATGTGGGCCAATGGGGGTGTGACCCATGAGGTGCCACACACTCGTGTATAGAGGTGCGGGGGCCACCAAACCTTTCTATAGCACATTACAAACTTAAACCAGACCACAGCATAAAATGATTGTTACTCATGCATAATATTGTGAAACTGTCTGATTGTCTTACTGAGCTAAGTTGTGAGCTCACCCTTTGTATATATACATGTTTTAGATGTTGATGCAGGTTACACTGTGGATGACTACATGAATACCCCGGCTTATGGTGGTGTTGTTGCGTTGGATGTACAGGCAGGAGAGGACGAACATGACGCTTCATGCGAGTGCCCTTTCTGCGTGTACCTTTGATTGGTTTTATTTATTTATTTTCATTATTTTTTATTGGATTAAAGAGATGTAATGATATTATATTATTTGTTTGGATTTGAATAATTTGATATTTTATTTAAAGTTATCAATAGATTCTCAGTTCATTATATTTAAAAGACTTCCGCTGTACTATTATATTTTGATTGTGGTTATGTGTGATGGTCTGTATGAGTGGACACGGCCTATTCGAGATCCTGGTGTGAATCGTTGGTTCGATAACGGTTCACTCACACCATTCTGGTTGGATCAGAATTGGGGTGTGACAGAGATAGTCTATAGGGTGTTTCCTACAATTCTCAAAGGAGCATGATGACTCTGGTATAGTTGCCTACCACGAAGGACGATAAACTCCTTGGAGGAACTTTCCTCTAGCTTCCTGAGTAATTTCCAAAGCCATCAAAGCCAGAGGAAAACATCTTCTAACTTAAGGGAATGTGTCCAGGAGGAAGGCGAGACCCTCAGAGCATACCTTGATAGGTTCAACCTCGAGGCCCTACAGGCTCGGGGGCTCGAAGACTCTGTCCATTAGACCACCCTCGAAGGTGGGATCAAAGATCAAACCTTATCTTTTCCCTTGCCAAGAAGCTAGCCCTCACATTAGCAGAATTACAGGCATGATGTGAGAAGTATGCCATGACCAACTTAGCCACCAAAAAAGACAAGGCAATAGAAAAGCCTCCACTCTCAGCCTTAAAAAAGAAACATGGAGAAAAATCGAGGGATCCAACCTTTAAGGGGGAGCCCTCTAAAAAGCAAAAGAAGGAAAAAAAAACCACTAGGGCAGAAGGCCCAAGCTTCCAACCATACGAGGATTATCACCCCCTCTGAAAGGCCCCAGCCGAGATATTCATGGTGGAAAAATCCCAAACCACATTCAGGAAGCCAGCCAAGATGAATAGTGAGTCTCAAAATAGAAAACCGAGGCTGTTTTGCACTTTTTCACAACGAGCATGGGCACACGACCAACGAGTGCCGACACCTGCTAGACGCCATCGAGGAATTGATCCGAAATGGCAAGCTTAAAACGTATGTGGACAGTTTTAGACCAACACCGACTAGGGTAACCTTGGAAGTCCCTGATGACTAACAAATAGAAGTCGGGAAAAGGAAAGGGCGAAAAGATGATGATGACAGATAAGATGGTACGGCAAGAAGTACCCCATCCCCAGTACGACCCACTATAGGGGCTACATACATGATCAAAGCTGCCCCAATACAGTAGGGAAAAAAAGGAAAGCAAGATGGAGGACGAACAAGGGCCTCAACCACAATTGAAGGAGACCTCGAGAAGGGCCTCTAGATCTAGGCTATGATGAAAACATGGCCCCAGAATCTGCCTATGGGCGAGGGGGACCAAAAGCAAAAGCACTATTAGAGTTTTGGGAGAGGTGATACCAAATGGACCTCCCACGGGTTGAGATTGGACTCCCCGAACACGTCATTGCACATGACCTCACCAGTCCAGTCCAAAAAGTATAATTGGTCATACCCGAATCATATGTGATCACTGACGGATCTACAACGGGCAATACCTCGGTGAGGTCAGCTAAAGCATACGCCAGGGAATTGAATGACATTACGTTTGCCCTAAAAAAGTCAAGAATAGGGGATCTAATGATTTTCTGTGATGACGATCTGATAAACTTCGTATCACCACATAAAGATGCCTTGATGATCATAGCGGTCATCTCAGATTTTGATGTTAGTCGAATAATGGTAGACACAGGGAGTGTGGTCGACATTCTGTATTACCATACATTCCAGAGGATGAATTTCAATGATGAGATGCTAGGACAGGCCGTCCACACCCTAACAGGATTCACCGGAGATTCAGTCTCCATGAAGGGAGGGATACGCCTACCCTTCATGATCGGGGAGAAACTAGCCTGGAAGGTTATCAATGTAGAATTCCTGGTAGTCGATGTAAGACCCGTGTCAAACTAACCCGGTCTTACCACCTTGAACTAGGTCTACCCATCATGGTCGAGTTAAATGGACCAAGGGCGTGAAGGAGAGCGAGATCCCAGGTATCAAATCGACCCAAAAATACTTAAAATAGAGGAAGGGTTGCATACCCAGCTAAACAGGGTCGACCCTCCCAAAACAGAAACTCAGACCCTTAAAATTTGGGAGAGGGTCGGACAGTGTCAGACTACAGGGTCGACGGGATCATCGACCCTCACTTACTGCCGAAACTGAAATTAGGAAATTTCCTAATTTTAGATTGGGATTCTTTCCAAATCTCAATGGGACTATTATAGGACATTCCTACTCTATTTAAAGGACGTCCCTAAGCCACTTTCACTCCTTTCACAACCCTAATTGAATTGAGAGAAAGAGAGAAGAAGGAAAAGAGGAAGAAAGGAGGCAAGGAAGAAGACTTAGAAAAAAAGGAGAAGAATTTCCAGAGAAAAGTAATCTTCTCAGGTATGGATACTAATTCCATGAGTTTCCACAGACCTTAGGTTAGATATGGTTGAGTGTAGGATTTCGGAGAAACCCAAACCATCCATTCATGGTTAGGTTGTCATGGAAAAACCTAGGATAATGCATGAAAGCCATCTAGGAGGATGAATCATGGTTTCAGACCATGGAATGAATGTTTAATGGAATGAGGAAGCAAGCCATAGGACCCCAAACATGAAGAATGAATTAAAAAGTAGAAATTGGACCAGAGTGCACCAAGGGTCGCACACAGGGTCGATAGACCCATCGACCCTAGGCACCCTGACCATCGACCCTCGGCATTCGGAAAGTTCGGGACAGAGGGTAGGGTCGATAGACCCATCGACCCTATGTATCCCGAGCATCGACCCTCGATCGACCCTCGCTTAACGCATGGTTTTTAAATTCGAAATTAATTCTAATTAAATTCCATCGACTTTGTTAGGTTTTATAGCATTATAATAACACTGTAGAGGTGATTTTAAAGCTTGAAAAAGTATCTTATAGCAAACTAAGGTGAGGAACCTTAACTCCAAACTAAATCGGTTAATAATAAACTGTTTTCTAATTCTTGAGTCCTATGCCATGCTTGATTCTATGCGAATATGTTTGTAATGTGCATACAGCATGCCATCCAATATTTCTATTACTTGTTCATGCATATTTACGTTATTGTTTATAACATGATGATGATGATGATGATAGGAATAGGTATGTGCTTGTATGTGTGTGGTTGATGTACTTGATGCGAGCGAGTATCAGGGGAGGTGTGATGAGAACGTCAATAAACGTTAACCTTTGGCGGGTCTCAGCACTTTAGCTCTATCTCTAACTCAAGTCTTGTGCATTGACATCGTCGTATCGCCATTACCTTAGCAGAACTATTGTGTCGTAGGGTATCAGGGGAGGTGGTCTCGGTCCTTGTAGTCTCTGACTCTACCGGGGGCCTTAGCTCTAACTCTATGGACATTCGGGGGATGCTTGGGGTGAGGCCTTGGATACACTGTTTGACATTAGGATTGGTTAGTAGCGAGCCCAGTTTGCAAGCCCTCGCTAACAGGGGCTTACGTGTTGGTATAGCATTATATAGCAATAAATGTTAACCTTTGTTGTATAATGTTATGGTAGGGTGGATGGGGACGACGATAAACGTTAACCTTCGGGCGGGCTTCCACACCCTGTGTATAGAGGCGGTGTCAATAAACATTAACCTTTGACCACCCAACCTTTCTATTGCTCATTGCAAACTATAAACCAGACCAAAGAGATAAATGAATGTGCATGCATATGTAATGTTGCATTGTTTTGGCTACTCATCGAGCCGTGTTGTGTGCTCACCCTCGACGTCAAATATTTTTAGTTGATGATGCAGGTTACACAGTTGAAGATTACATGAATGCGCCTATGTACGGGACGGTAGCAAGAACGGACCATTTGGAGCCGAAGATGATACATACGACTCCTCTTGCGGAGTACAACTCGTGTGTATTT
Organism: Protea cynaroides; assembly: GCA_028583415.1. Classification (NCBI taxonomy): domain Eukaryota; kingdom Viridiplantae; phylum Streptophyta; class Magnoliopsida; order Proteales; family Proteaceae; genus Protea; species Protea cynaroides. The sequence goes on from CM053269.1 coordinate 99,797,713, forward strand.
GACTAGATATTTTTTATAGGTTTCTTTATTGGATTTATAAGACATGTATTTGGTATTTAAATATTTATGTCTCGGTTAAACCGAATAATTTGCTATTGTTTATGGATATCATTTTAGTTCTCGGTTCATTTATTTATAAGACTTCCGCTATTGTGTATTTACTCGATTATGGTGGTGAGTATATGAAGGTTCGAGTGTAGCGAGGGATAGCCTATTTGAGATCCTGGTTGAACCGTTGGTTATTTAGTGGTTCATCACACCATTCTGAAATGTGCGGAATTGGGGTGCGACAGTCAACCTCCAAGCCAGCTATAATGTGGTCCTCAGATGATTGTCTCTACATTGCCTCCGAAGCTGCCTATATACATATTATCAAGTGATCAAATTCCCTACTGACCAAGGGATAGAAGAATGCCAGGGTGACCAAAGAATCTCATGGCAGTGCTATGACATAGAATTAGGACGAATACCAGGGGCCCCACTCCACACAAAAGAAGAAGAAACAACAAAAAAGAAAGAAAAAGCCTCTGTCCAATCTATCATCTTAGAAGATCTCAGAGATGACCCAGATTTTGAAAAAATATTCCCTCACCGAAGAACCCCTACGAAAGGGCTGATACAGATTCCGATGTTAGAGGACCAATCTGATCGTACCTTCTAGATCAGAGTCACCTTGCAAGGGGAGATGCGAAATGAGCTCATCTCCTTCATTAAGGAAAATGGTGATGTGTTTGCCTAGTCAGCAGCAAACATGCCTAGTATTGACAGAAACCTCATGGAGCACTATTTAGTCGTCAACCCCCAACATCACACTGTGAGGTAGAAAAAGAGAAACTTTACACCAGATCGATAGGAAATAATAAACAAGGAAGTTGAAAAACTCCTTCAGGTTGGGTTTGTCAGGGAAGTTTAATAGCCAGAGTGGTTGTCTAATATTGTAATGGTACCTAAATCAGGGGATAGGTGGAGGATTTGTATTAATTATACCAACCTCAATAAAGCGTGCCCTAAATATTGCTACCCCTTGCCTCAGATAGATCAATTGATAGATGCCACATCAGGACATGAATTGTTCTCCTTCATGGATGCTTACTCAGGGTATAACCAAATCCCTATGAGTAACGAAAAAAGAAGAAAGTATGAGCTTCATCATGAGCCGAGGCACGTATTGCTATAAAGTAATGCCTTTCAGACTAAAAAATACACGAGCCACCTATCAACGGCTTGTAAACAAAATTTTCATGGGCCAGATAAGAAGGAACACGGAGGTATATGTTAACGATTTCCTAGTGAAAAGCCTTAAAGTAAGAACACACATTGACGACCTCTGCGAGGCCTTCGAGGTGCTACGGAAGCACAACATGTAGCTGAACCTGATCAAATGTGCTTTTGGGGTGCACTCAGGAAAATTCCTTGGGTTCATGGTATCTCCACGAGGGATAGAAGCCAACCCTACAATAATAGAAGCCCTAAAAGATATGAAGTAGCCAAAGTATATAAAGCAAGTACAGGAATTGATAGAAAGGATCGCTGCCCTTGGACGCTTCATGTCGAGGTCGGCAGATCGATGCATGCCGTTCTTTCAGATACTCAAAGGCAATAAAAAATTTGAGTGGACTCCAAAATGCCAACAGGCGTTCAGGGTGCTAAGAAAGTACTTGTCAACCCCACCAGTACTTGTTAAACCTGAAACAGGGGACGAGCTCTAACTCTACTTAGCTGTCTCCTTAGTGGCAGTTATCGCCATGTTAGTCAAAGAGGTCAAAAAAATGCAGTGGCCAATATACTACGTAAGTAAAATGTTACTGGATGTCGAGACACGATACCGGGCCATAGAAAAACATGCTCTGGCACTAGTAACCACTGCAAGGAAGTTGTGATCCTACTTCCAAGCTCATACTATTGAGGTTTAATTTTGACAAAAAATCCTTTGAAGAAGATCCTCACAAGGAATGACATGTCATGGAGAATGATCAACTGGGCAGTAGAGCTTGGGGAGTTTAACCTCCACTACAAACCAAGGATAGCGATTAAGGCCCAAGTCTTAGCTAATTTCTTGATCAAAAGCACATTGGTGGATGATCCTAAAGACCCCAATATGGCTATGCAAATACGGCCTCCGACCCCAGCTCCAGAACAAATTTTGCCACCCTGGATACTATTTGTAGATGGGGTAAGCAACGAGAATCAAGCTGGGGCAGGAGTGGTGTTAATAAGCCAGGAGGGTTTTAAAATCAGAAGCAAGATTAAATTAGGTTTCCCTCTCACCAACAATGAAGCTGAGTATGAGGCGTTGATTGCAGGACTTCAGTTGGCGAGATGCCTTATGGCCACACTCTTCTCCGCCCACAGTGACTCACAAGTTGTGGTTAAAAAAGTAATGGGAGAATACGAGGCGAAGGTGACAAAAATGCAAGCCTACCTCAGAAAAGTCAGAGAACTGAGGACGAAATTTCAAGGCTTCAAAATCCATAGCATTGACCAAGAAGACAACTCCGAGGTGGATGAACTATCCAAACTGTTGGGTATCAATTCAGGGGTAACTAATAACTCAATATATTTAAGCCAACTTGACAAACCAAGCATCACACCCAAGTCGAGGTCAACATGGTCACAAATGAGCCCTGCTAGATGGATCCAATCCAAAACTTCTTGAAAAATGGTATACTCCCTAATGATCGAAAGGAAGCAAGGAAGATACAGACTAGGTCAAAGTGGTATGTCATATACAAAGATATACTATTCAAGAGGGCTTTCTCACTACCCCTGCTAAGATGCTTACGACCCTCCGAGGCTCGAGGAGTAGTCGAGGACGTCCATGAAGGATTTTATGGTAGTCATCAGGAAGGACGGACTCTAGTACAAAATCTAATTAGACACGGCTATTTCTTCCCCGGCACAGTAAAACAGTGCGAGGAGTACGTAAAGAAGTGCATACAATGTCAAAGGCATGCCAAAATCCAGCATCAGCCAGTCACACCACTAAAACCATAGCGAGCCCGATTCCCTTTGCTATATGGGGAATGGATATCCTAGGGTCGTTCCCTGGGACTAAGGCAGAATAAGTTCCTGATTGTGGCCATCAATTACTTCACCAAATGGATAGAAGTAGAATCGATGTCTCAGATAATAGCCTCAAAGGTAATGGATTTCCCCAAACTCTCGGTGGTCTACCGATATGGGATAACGTAGGCGGTGGTTACCGATAATGGAAAGCAGTTCAATTCAAATAAATTTCGAGGCTTCTGTAAACAATATAGAATCGCTCCATACTTCACCTCGTTGCACCATCCAAAATCAAATGGACAAGTCGAGATCACCAACAGAACCATCCTCGAGGGTCTAAAGAAGAGGATCGCACAGGAGGAAGTGATAAACCAAGAAATCCTAACTGAATTAATGGACAGATTGACAGAGGAAAGAAAAAGATGGGTGGAAGAAGTCTCGAGTGTTGTCTGGTCATACAGAACAACCAGCAGAACACCCACAAGAAAAAGACCTTTCATGCTTAGCCATGGGGCAGAAGCGGTAATCCTCGTCAAGGTCGTCCACAGATCCCTCTGAACAGCAAACTTCGATGAAGAAACAAATAGAGAAAATATGTTGATAGGCCTCAACATCCTATAAGAAGTAAGGGAGGTGGCCCACCTAAAGAATGTCGCATATCAGGCTCGGATAGCCAATCACTACAACAAGAAAATGAAGGAGAAGTTGTTCCAAGTAGGTGACCTAGTTTTGAGGAAGACCTTAGTTTTAGAACCAACTAGACAAGGAAAGTTGACTCCAAATTGGGAAGGATCATATAAAGTGATAAAGACAATGAGAATAAGGGCATACCACCTACAAAGAATGGACAGCAAGGCTGGCCCAAGGACTTGGAATGCATTGAATTTATGAAAGTTTTATTCGTAAAGTGTTGTAAAGCAAGTAAAAATCAATAAAGATGTTTGGTTACAAGAAATGTGGTATACTTAGCATAGAGAAAATATCTTCGACACCCTCAGCAGCCCCAAGGGCCTCAAAGCTCGGAGGGTGGATAATTATCTTAAGTAAGGATAAGTATTGGCTTCAGTACCAGTTCAAGGCGCCGAAGCAAGGAGGGTCGACTTTGTCGACGCAAACCTCAATCGGAAGAGACTATCTTTGACACCTTCGGCTGCCCCAAGGGCCTCGAAGCTCGAAGGGTGGATAATAATCCTAAGTAAGGATAAGTATTGACTTCAGCACCAATTTGAGGCACTTATGCTAAAGCACGGAGGGTCTACTTTGTCGACGCTAACCTCGATTGGAAAAGACTATCTTCGACACCCTCGGCTACCCCAAAGGCCTCGAAGCTCAGAGAGTGGATAATTATCCTCAGTAAGGATAGCATACTCCGACTTCAAATGTCAATCTCAGAGAACAAAAATCACAAGAGTGAAGAAAAAGCTTGTTCATTGATAAGAAAAATTTGTACATTTAAAAAAAAAAAAAGATCTTTCCAAACATCAATTTTTTTCTTCACTGCTCGACCGTGGGGGGAACTTGTTTTGAGGGAAGAACTAGAACTTCTGCCGAAGAGGTTTCTTCAACTTGGCCAGGATGAGGGGTCAACTCAGGAGGGATGGGGGCAGGTTGATTTTCGATCATTACCCCCAGAGGCAGAGAGACAGGCTGATCGGAAGAATAAGGGAGCGATAGGAGTGGGGAGGCCCTCGGAGAAGCAGTGACTCCAAGAAGATTCTTGAAAGCACTAACTGGCGAGAGATCGAAATGGGGATATGTGGCCCATATAAAGTCATGGGTCTCGATCAGCATCGGCATAACCACCTTCAGTAGAGACTCTGTAACAGTCTTTCTATACTCTGTCCCAGTTTTGAAGACCTCCAAGGCCTTCTTTGTCGCCTCCCATATCCAAACCTCGGAAGCAGCTTCTAGCCTAGCCAGCGCAGCACTGTGAGCAACGTGTTAGTCTTTAATAATTTTCTCTATGGCTTCAACAATGGCTTTGGTGGTCTGAACTTCCTCCTCGAGGCTTACACGAGTCTCCTTTCAAACCATCGTATGACTTTCGATCTTCCCTGGCTCTATCCTCGGCATCATCCCGCTCCTATTGAAGTTTAGTTTTCTCATTTTCAGCATCCCTCAGGCCCGCCTTCAACTTCTTAACCTCCTCTTCAAGGTCCCTTTCCCTACCCTGAGACCTCAATGTCTCCTCTTGATATTCCTTGGCTAAGAAGTAGGCCTCGTCCCTGTAGGTCTCCACGTTAAAAATCCATTAGGTAGCTAAATTCAGCTTTTCCTCGAGGTCGGCCACAGTATCACGAGCTCGTAGCAAGAAATGGCCAGTCTGTAACCAGGAAGTAAGTCAAGATGCAAAAATCAACCAAGGGCAAAAAGCAATAACAAGACTGATCACCTCGACAGGATGGCATAGCTCGCACTCGAAGGCCTCACCGAGTGACACCTTGCCATAGTTGAACTTATCAACCAAGAGCCTCATGCCCCATATGAGCTCTTATGCCACAACGGGAGCTCGCAGGGCTGACTGATGGGTAGATAAGTTGATCTTTGACACGAAAGGTGTCACATCATCCTCTATGTTCTCGGGATGAGTGAATTCAACAGAATGATCCCCCACATAGCCAACTACTAAATAGAAGATGTAAAATCAAGATCAACTTAGTAAAGACAAACAAGAGTCCGAAAAGGAAGGAGGCCAAATGGATATACCTCGAGGCTCCCCCTCGGTCCGGGAAGATTTTTTTTTTTCTTTTTCTTCTTCTCAGACCTCTCCTCATGACAGCACTTCCTCTTTTCACTAGTACGTAGATCCGTGCCCTCTTCTGCTTCAACCTCCTTTGCCTTGACACCACCCTCAGTTGTGCCGACCTCCCTCCCTAGAGAAAAAACCATAAGGGGGGAGAATCCTTAGCTACCTTGACCGGCTTGATGACCTTTACAGGCTCTTCTCGAGGACCCATGGATGTGTGGGCCCCAAGGACATCGGCCTCCTTTGGAGGGCTCTCAGCCATCAGGATTGTAGCAAGATCTTCCAATCCAATGTCCACTGTCTATCAGAAAGATGAATGTCAAGTGCCAAATAATACACAAAAATGCAGTTAATTGTAAAAATGGGGCTTACCCAGCCCATAATTTAGAAGGAATGAGGAGTTAGTCAGCTGCTCTAGAGTCGGGGGAGGAACGGCGCAGATTGCCTCGACAAACTCTTTCAAGTTTTGGCCGATCAAGGGGACAATGTTGACTACAGACATGACGACCTTAAACCAAATGTTGTGAGGCAAGGTATCCTTAGGCAAGGGAGTCCAAGAGACAAAAAAAAAGTTATACTTCCAGTTATAGTGTGAGGTGATGACGTCTTTGGCCAAGGTATAAGATGTATTACCCCAACGCTGGAAGTAATACCAGCCTTCCCTAGCAGTAGGTATTCCAGAGACCTGACAGATGAACTTCTTGAAAAGAGCAACCTCGACGAGTAAACCCTTGATCCTTGAGCTAGCCAAGAAGCTGGTAATCTCACGCCACCTGTTGGGGTAATCTACGAGGGCGCCATCCGATAGCTATCCAATAACTCAAAGTAAAAGTGGTAACTCAAAGTAAAAGTGGGGAGGAGGAAGTCGAAACCCTAACTAGAACATTTCTTCATACACCACAACGGCGTCGTTGTGAGGAGAACACATCCAATCCTCAGGCTCTGGTAACATCAAAACGAAGTTCTCAGGGACCCTATAAAGTTTCCCAAGGGCATCAAGGTGACCTGGAGTCATTTGACTGGATATCTTACCGGTAGCGTAATTAGTACCATCAAGGACCCTAGAAGACTGTGGGGGGCCAGGGTTCGCTGCCTATTTCCGGGTAGCTTGAATAGCCCTAGCCCTCCAAACCTCATTCTTTCAACCTCTTCCTTCCTCATAAATAACAAGAGGAATGGCAGCAGAAGTAGAAACCTGGCCATATCACTGGGCGGCGTCCGAGCCCTGAGTTTCCTCTTCAGGGTTAGTTTATACTCTATCACTGGGTTTCCTAAACCTACCTATACTTATTTGTGTGTGATGAGTATCGATGGAGTGTTGTGCAGAGAAAAATGAAGAAAGAACAGAAAGAAAAACCAGAGAAGAACGAGGAGGAGATAGAAAGAAGGAAGAAGAGAAGATGAACAATATTTAATGACCATACATTCGGATAAAAATCTGAACATAGGCCATAATGGGCTAGTAACCTACGGAAATGGCTATAACCGTTGCGTCAAAAAAGCAAGAGTACACTTGGCTTTACCCCACTCACCACTCGACGGTTACAATTATGACATGACAGTACGATCGATGAAAAATAAGGTGGGTGGCGGGACCCACTGCTCGAATTTTGAAAATCCCGCTCAAAATGTAACTGTCTAGATACTCGTGAAATAAACTCGAAGACCTCGGAGGACAAGGGAAAATAAATATTGCCCTCTCCACCTTCAAGAAGAAAACAAGGGCAAGGTGCATCTGATATGGGAGGATACACCACCCTCAATCAGGTCTCGACATGTGTATATTGAAACCCAAGCAAGGAGGGCCCCGCGAGCATTGCCAACCTTAGAAGTCTAAAGAAGAAGCAACTCCTGATGAACCGAAACCACCAATGAGAATAGCGAAGAGCCTCGGAGCCTCGCTATCATGAAGGCCTCAGAGCCTCATGCCCTTAAGGCCTCTAAACTTCGTGATCCTATGGGCCTCGGAGCCTTGCCAGGATAGAAGCCTCGATACCTCATCAATATAAGGGCCTCGATTACTCTTCAACATAGTAGTCTTGGCACCTCTCTAAGTGGACCTCATCATGTAGATCCACATGCTACATGCCAGCTATATTGTAATGTACGAGTGGGGTCCACTAGTAAAAATACAGAGATCAACTCCCCCTAGATATCTACTAAGGGAAAATCAACAGAACCCTGAGAAAAAGATCCCACAGTCTGATAACTCAGCTGAAGATCACTTGATCACCAAATCAATGGACATAAATCACGCTCCAAGGAGGACATTCCACCACAATAGGAAACATGTCCAGCTCCCACATCCAGGTCACTCCCAACCTATAAATAGAGGAAGCATACTCAGGTAAACACATGGATATTTTTCCAGCATTCGAGCTCAAACCAAGCTAGCTACCCAAATCTCCTTAATTCAAAGGGACAGTCTTTTTATCTGTCCCATACTGCTTGTCCCTCAGACTGACTTAGGCATTGGAGTAGCCAAAGGGTGTCCCCACCCGACCATCCCTACGGTGTCCATTTTTCCTTTTTGCATGATCTACAAGCGAGCTAAAGACCAATCCGGTTTAGGATGACAACAGAAGAAGCTCTAAGCATTGGAATAAAGGTTAGTTAACCAAATAATATTCTCTCTCTCTCTCTCTCTCTCTCTCTCTCTCTCTCTCTCTCTCTCTCTCTCCTTCACCATTTTTTTAGTGCAATTTTTTTTGGTACAATGCTCATACACAACCCCTTTCTTTCTTTCTCTTAACATCATTTTTTTTTCTTGCATTTTTTGGGTACATCATACTAATTAAGGGCCCATACACAACTACATGTCTCAACTACTAGGGGAGGAAACTATCAAACACACACACACACACACACACACACACAAAAACTAATTAACTGGAGGAAAGAATGCATTTAATGTATTCAATCAAACAGAAGAATCTCGAACCTAAAACTTCCTAAGCCTGTGCCTGCACCCAAATGGTGGGATGCCTTCCAACTGTGGAAAGCATTCAACTGGTCCCATTGTGACTAGTCTCTTATACCATCATTTTCAAATATTTTTATCGAAAGTGTAAGTACATAGTTGACAAAATGAACATAGCAAAAAATATATTTAGTGATCGACCTAAGTTACTAAAAGGACTTTTATGAACAAGAAAATATGGGGACTAACCAACAAGGTTAAGACCATGATTACGAGTCATGACTTTCATACGAGATACCTAATTGTCTCCATCCACAAATTAAAGTGAGCAACAGCATTTATAAGATCTTTGAAGCATTAACTCATGTTCCTACATAACAAAATTCAGACGCAAGAGGCTGTACTCTCTTGGTCAAAAAGGAATTTCATGAACCCAAAAGGATCGTGAAACTCCTACATCGTTCCAAAATCCTTGGGATCATAGTTTTTTTTTAAAAGTCAGCAGAATATTATCTTAATAAAGATAATAAAGTACAAGAGAGGAAATTGCACTGGTTTTGGTATTGTCGTCGATGTTAATACAATAGATCGCCCACCAATAACACATTGACATGTGGAATGCTGAGGATCAAGACGTCTATCCCAATCAATGCTCGATAGGATATCAATAAAATCGCTCCATTTGTTGACACCTGGATAGAGTCATCGACCTATAACTATATCATGACCTTCTATACGCATAAATGCGTGCCCGTACTGATAGCCACTACATCCAGTAGTGGAGTTCGCATAACCAACCACGATGTCCACCATCATCATACAGTCCACCGTCAAATTCACATCAGACGGCTAGGATTTAACAAGTCATTCATATAACTACCCACGTTATCTAACGATCTATAACCACTCTGATCAGTTGTTAAAGAATCTATAAAGAGCAGGTTCAACCTTTGAACAAGGTAAGTTCATTCTCTGGATAACCATTGATAGACCTAGACCCTACCCCATTTTCTAAGAGATGTCCATTCTAGGGGCATTTCATTCTACTTGATCTAAGGACTGACTTAAGCATCGGAGTGGCCATCTGACTGCAAGGTCTACCCCTTCAATGCATTGTTCTCTCTTATTTCAGGCATTCTTCATAAGCCATTCTTTATACGAGTCACCGGCTAAGTACTGAAGGTCACTTTGTTCGTACTGTAAATTTCATAAGTCGCTATACATTACCAGCGAGACTGCTGAAGCTCTTCATCCAGTTCTTGGCATCCACAGATTGACGCCATCTATGGGAAATGTCTAAGGTCTGTCTAGAAAATTGTTACTCTTCAAAGTGGAAATGTCTCTCAACAAGAGGCAAATCCTGACGCACATGAAGTAAATCAAGGAGAAAGGCAAAATCAACCTTCGAATGTAGTTCAATTACCTATAGTTGGAGTTCTTTCGTTTGAACTTCCTCCATCCACAACCATAGCTGTTGAAGCACAGATGTAACTTTTTAACATGAAATTAAAAGAAATCAAATAGATGATCATGCCTGTAGGAGCAAACCTTGCCAATCAAGTCTTGGCACATCAAAATAAGAAGAATCAGTTTATTACACAAGGAATAGGGAGGATTCACGACTTTTTACCATGATCTGACCATGAACAAGGCATTCTAGAATCCTCCTCTAGTAGTTCAACCAAACAATCAAAATCTATTCTAGTTTCGGTTCATGGTAGGATTAAACGTTCGGTCCACGATAAGCTTGGAGGAGAATCGATAACTCAACCAGTTCATGAAAGACTCAACAAACGAGCCATTTTGCATCACTCTGTTAGTTCACATTCCATTCATGCTAGTGTTCAAGCATGTCTAGATGCAGCTAGAGCCGCCAGAGCGACAGCCGAGCAACTTGAAGAAACAACCAAGCAACTCATCGTAGAACGGGTTACCGCAGAGTTTGCTATAGCCCAAGCTAAATAGGAGGCTAAAATAAGGAATGTAGCAACAACAAATGCTACACCCGTAGGAGTTCCACCTACAATACTACAGGTCATACCGGTAGCACCTATCATGTCTTCAGCATAAGTCGTTCCAAGTAACCAAACACATCAAGTTATTCAGACTGTTTCGGTGAATCTCTAGCAGCAAGTCTCACAAGCACAATCGTAAATTGATCCTCAGACAAAAGCCCAAGGGGAAATTATCAAGGGACTTTAATCTCAACTTGCAGAGGTCGAAAAAGGTAGAACTTACTCAGTTAATCATAAAAAAGAATATAAGGCTGATATGGCATTATCACTCGAACTGATGAAAGTTCCACTCCCAAAACGTTTTACTCTACCCGAGTTAAATACGTATAATGGGACCACAGATCTACAAGCCCACCTAGATCACTTTTCCACTAAGATGCTTCTTCATAATTATCTTTATGCAATTTTATGTCAAGCCTTTCCATCTACTTTGCAAGGCCCAGGAAGACTTTGGTTCAATAACCTACCACCTCATTCCATTCATAGTTTTAATCAATTTAGAGATTTATTTTTTGAGCATTTTCAAACCTAGTCAGATCCACTTAAAACAACTATGAATTTGCTGAATGTAAAGCAAAAGCAAGAGGAGACTCTTCGGAGTTTTCTCAACCGGTTTAACCTGAAAGCCCTTAGTATAAGGGGGGTAAGTGATGAGGTGAGATACACAACCTTGTTAGGAGGAGTTATAGATCCTGACTTAAAAAGATCTTTAAACAAAAAGCCTCCCAAAAACCTTGTAGATCTTCGCACCCATTGGGATAAATATGCTGGTACAGAGGAAGCCGCTAACATTGAAATAGCATTAAAGAAGGGGAAAGTAATTGTGGTAGCAGACAAGAAGAGGACCGATCCTCCTACAAAAAAACGCGGCTACAACAAATAACAAAAAGCAAAAATGGAGAAAAGATGGCTTTCCCAGTAGATCAAACAAGCCTTTTGATTGGAGTTTATTCACCCGATTTAATACATCCATGACAGAAATAATGTATAATCTGAAGGACACAAGCAATACTCTGCCTGACCCACCAAAGATGATCACAAATCCTAGAGAGAGAGCAAAGGAGAAGTACATATGATCAGGATCATGCATACACCACTGACAAATGCAGGTCACTTCATGTTGCGATAGAGCAACTCATCCAGCGGAGACATCTCAAAGAATATCTAGGTGGTTTTCAACCTACTAGGAAGAATTTCAAGTAAGCAGAGCCTGAAAGATCATCATACAAAGGAAAGCAGCCAATGAATTATAAGGCGGATGCAGGAGATAAGACGACTAATTTGGATAAAGATGATCTTGGAAATGATCCAAAAAGCTCTCCATTACTGAAGAAAATTGGAGACCCATGTGGCTCTATAGGGATGATAGAGAAAGTCCCTACTCAATCAAGTAGGACTAAACCTCATGCAAACTATGTAACTCTAACCATGCTAGAGGAGGAATTCTGGAAGAAGTGTAGCCTAAAAAAATTGTTGTAGCCGAATCGGCATCACCTTCCAATCCAAATAAACCCTCTTTCACTTATTTGAGTTGTGCAAACATTAAAAAGATTTATGTCTCTAGAAGTCCATCTCCGATGTGAAGAATTGAAAAACTAGAACCTAAATACCAACTTGCATTAATAGACTACGAGTTTGCTAGTTGGGATTACTACGACAGAAGAGTTGTAATCCCAAGTCATTATGTACAGCCAATCATGAGAGGACTTGCATCGGGCAACACATCAAAAAGGAGCCGTGAGGCATATGCAAAGCATGTATGCAGTGTTTCAACAAAAGCAAATCCTTACGTGCATGGTAATGTGATCACCTTTAGCGATGATTTTGGGCACATTGACTATCTACATGCCGATCCCGTGGTGATAACAGTTGTTATAAACCACGAGAATGAGGAAACAAGGTGCTTGGTGGATACTGGAAGTTCAGCAAACATACTCTACTACCATGCCTTCAAAGCTATGCAGATTTATAAGCGTCGACTGGAGCCGGTGATCTATTCATTGCGGAGTTTTTTCGGTGATCGAGTTCATGTCAAAGGAGGAATCCAACTAGAGGCCAAGTTTGGAGAAAAATCATGCCGATGAACCATATCTATAACTTTTTTAGTTGTGGATATTCCTTTAAGCATAATGTCATCATAGGTCATCTGAGCTTGATAACTCTTCGAGGTGGCATTTCGGTGGCTCGATTGGTAATGAAATTTCCAATACTCAATGGCATAGGATATTGCAGATTTGATCAATGCCTTTTTAGATGTTGTTATCTAACAGACTTGGAGGAAAGTAAGAAAAGAAAACTTCAACAAACAACATTGAGAATATCGAAGTAGAAGAAGATTTGGGTGACGACCTACAGCAAGATAGGGGAACTCCAGCTGAAGAGCTCGTTCAAGTACCAATTTCTGAAGCTGAACCAGAGAAATACTTTTAGATTAGCTCATCTCTCACGGAGGAACAAAAGAAGGAAATAATTAATTTCCTCAAAAAGAATCTGGACGTTTTCTCTTAGTTAGCAACCGACATGCTGCGCATATCCAGAAATATAATGGAGCACAAATTAAGCATTGATAGCTCGTTTAAACCAGTGCAGAAGAAGAAGCAAAACTTTGTGCCAGAACCTGAAGTTGTCATAAAAGAAGAAGTCGAAAAACTCTTAGCAACAGGTGTAAGCACCCCATTTTTGCCATCCCAGCTAAACAAAGCCCTGCGGGCGTGTGGACAACAAAAGGAGAAAGATGATCGAAAGTTTGGATTTTTGACTGCGAATTTGAGAAAGTTTTCAATGGGTCTGTGAATTTGAGGAAGTTTTCAATGGGTCCACAGCAAGGTCATGGGTTATAATTTTGCATGGATGCATAGGTCATAGAATTATCTTCGAAATGAGACCAGAATTGCTCAATTCTGATATCAAATGAAGAAGATATGACCATTTTAGTCGGATGATACATATAAGGGAGGTTTATGAAGTTATTATAAATTATCCCAGGGGCTTTCATGCAAATTATCCTAAGTCGGATCGTTTGAATTTCAAATCATCATATCTTAATCATCCGACATCAGATTCAGATGATCCCAAGACCATTATTCTTCATTCATGATGTTCTACAAAGTGGACGTAAAAAATCCCGGGTAGAAGTCACCAGTGGGTCCCATGCAAGCTTGCATGTAAAATTATCGTCAGAACTTCAAAGCCGCATATCTTTTCCGTTCTACATCGGATTCGGGTGATTCCAGGTTCCTATATTCCTCATTTTTAATGTTCTACAAAATGAACGTAAAAAATTTGGAATAGAGCCATCGGAAAAATTCCATGCGGGATGACAGAGGAATTGACCCATGAAATGACAAGGAGAGAAAACCCGAGTTAATTCCAATTAATCCAGTCAACTCGGTTCAAGCTAGTTTTGGTCCAACCTAGCTCAACCCATATCGGTTTAACTCCGGTCAACCTAAGTCGGTCTCAACCCGTTTCGAACCAGTTCATTTATGTGCATAGTATTTATATATATTATATATATTATATATTATATATATATATATATATATATATATATATATATATATATGTATGTTATTAAATATATGTGTATATATGTATATAATATATATTATTATATGTAAATGATAATCCAAAAGATTTTGAGAAGAAAAAAAAGGAAAGGGGGGAGAGAAACGTGAAAGTGAAGGGGGGATTTTGGTTTTGGAGATAATCCAAAAGATTTTTGAGAAAAAAATGGAAAGAGGGGAGGAAAAAACGTGAAAGAGAAGGGGATTTAGGGTTTTGAGATAATCCAAAAAGATTTTGAGAAGAAAAAGGAAAGAGGGGAGAGAGAAACGTGAAAGTGAACGGGGATTTTGGTTTTGGAAATAATCCAAAAGATTTTTGAGGAAAAAATGGAAAGAGGGGAGAGAAAAAACGTGGAAGAGAAGGGGATTTAGGGTTTTGAGATAATCCAAAAAGATTTTGAGAAGAAAAAGGAAAGATGGGAGAGAGAAAACGTGAAAGAGAAGGGGATTTAGGGTTTTGAGATAATCCAAAAGATCTTGAGAAGAAAAAAGGAAAGAGAGAGGAATAAAAGAAAAAAAGAAAAGAAAAAAGGGGGAAAAAGATTCCCCTTCACGTTTTCTAGAAAGAAAACGTGAAAGAGAGAGAGGAGAAAGAAAGAAAGAAAAAAAAGGAAGGAAAGAAAAGGAAAAAAAAATATTTTTTAGAAAAAAGGATCTTCTAGAAAATGAGTGAAAAATTATAAATAGGCAAGAGGAGGATCCTTTTTTCCAGAGCAGAGAGAGGAAAACGTGGGTGAGAGAGAGAAACGTGAGTGAGAGAGAGAAAACAAGAAAGAAAGAGAGAGAAAAGAGAAAAGAAAGAAAAGAGAAGAAGAAAAGAGAGAAAGAGAAGAGAAGAGAGAAGCAGAAGAGAGAAAAAGGAGGATTCACATTCAAAGGGGATTGATACAACCCCCAATCACCCTTCATCAACGGTTTCGCTCGATTTGAGCCCAAGGTTAGTACTCTAAACAAATTTAGAGGTCGTTATATGCCCGAATGCCAATTTTGCTTGAAAAAGGCTAATTTTCATGAAATCTCAATCATGAATGCTCTATTACATGCTTGTTAATGTTAGGATGCCTATGTCTAACATTTTTCATGAATGATAATTTGTCTAAGCTATTCAATGATGAAATTTTTTATTGATATACAATGATGTTTGATGTTTTTTGTAAATTTCATAAAGTGATTTTCTGATCTGAAAATTCCAGATTTAGGGTTCAAACTTAGGACGTACATCATATGTATTTTTTCTAAGATTTTGAAGCCCAATATTTTATGGGAGTCTCTCTGATATGATAGAAGACTACCCTAAAAATTTCGTTCCATTTGGAATTGGGGAAATACATCAAAAAATTTGTCTTTGACATTGCTATTTTTCTCGGATGTAATGCAATCCTCCATCGGAAAGTCTCTAGACAAAGGGCTTATGGCCATAATCAGAAAATACACTTAACATGAACTTTTTAGACATGAAAGTCTTCTAAAAAATGGCACTAGTTTCATATTTTTTCCATTTTTCGTTGAATTGATATCAATTTTTAAGTGCATAGTGCTTTGATTTCAGATCTGTCATGATGTGCTGATTTGCATGATTGAAAAGAGTCATTTTTCACAAAGAAAATATACTGTTTTAACTTGTTTTTCTTGATGAAATTTTAGATCAGACAGTTATCTACATAGATATATATCTGTATTTAATTTTCATTAATAATGGAATTTTATTTGGAATTTATGGTGCAACTGGTCAAAAATCTGGAACAGACCTGACCAGTGTATTTGCCTGTACTTGGGGAATGTTTTCGACCTGCCTATGGTCTCTTGTAGGATTAGCTTTCTTGAGACAAAATGTTGGCCTCTGAGTCTTCTTTCCAGGGATATCTTGTAAGAATTTTTTGAGTAAGTACAGTGCCTTATGTGCCCATTTTGGTCCAGCCTGACAAAGCTGTCTCTTGCTGCGTGTTCCATCATTTTTGATTGATTCTCATATGCTTTGGTTGTTTCTCACATTCCATATTTGATGTTATATTTGTTCACATGCTATGTTCGGATGCTCGTATGCATACACTACTATAATTGGAATAGTCACACTGCCATAATTGGAATGGTCACACTGCCATAATTGGAATGATCACACTGCCATAATTGGAATAATCACATTGCCATGATTGGAATGCTACACATGCTTATTGCCATATTTGTCTGCTACACTTGCTCACATGCTATATTGGATGATTACTGCCATATTTGGATGCACATTTACCATGTTTGTATTGATTCACATGCTCACTTGCCATCTTTGATTGATTTGTTGCTAAATTTGAATATATTTCCAACATGCTATATTTGGATGCTTACACTGCTATATTTAAGCTCACATTGTTTTGTTAGATTGTTTACATTGTACAACAACTAGGGCAAGATACACCCTAAGATGGAAAGAATTGAACAATTAGGGTAGTGAAACCCTAAAAATGAAAAGAATAATTAGGGCAAAATAAACCCTATAATAAAGAGAGCAATTAGGGTAGAAAATCCTAAAAAAATGAAAATCAAAATGAAAAGGGATAGGAAACCCTAAAAACCTAAAAATGGAAATAATAAAAATAGTAGGAATTTAGGTCTCATCCCTAGATCCTATTCACAAAAATGGAAAGAATTTGGTACACATCCCAAATAAAAATAATAGGAATTTAGGTCTCATCCCTAGATCCTATTCACAAAAATGGAAAGAATTTGGTACACATCCCAAATAAAAATGGTAGGAATTTAGGTCTCATCCCTAGATCCTATTGACAAAATTATAAATAATTTGGTACACATCCTAATTAAAAATGGTAGGAATTTAGGTCTCATCCCTAGATCCTATTGACAAAAATTGAAAGGATTTGGTACACATTCCAAATCCGACTCTCACAAAATTTCGAACTACGTCGTACCTGATTTCTAGGGCAAACCCTAGAATACGTAGGCAATTTGGGAAACCCAAATACGGTACAAAGCCACCCATCAACCATACATCCAGCATAAACTTCAACTTGAACAACAAAGAATCTAATTGAAGCACATGCATAAATCACTTCCATAATCTTTAATCACATAACCCACTTTCGAACTACGTTTTTGGACTTGATTTCCAGGATTGGAATACGTAGGCAGTTTGAGATGTCTTACACATCTCAGATTCAGTCCAAGACCGAACCATCTTTGGTCCGGTTCACTGTATAATATTGTACATTACATTTACTTGTTTATTTGCTTTAAAACATGATTGGCTGAACCCTAGGTTAGAATAACTTAGCAACTTGGTTTAGGACATCCCCCATTGAACCCTAGTCATCCAGTTGACCAAGCATAGTCAAAATTAGAATTTAAGGAAAGTTTAGGAGGCCGATATTGATCGGGCGGTTTGGATGCCTAACACCTTCCCATAACCGTACCCTGAATACTTACCCGATCTCTTGCAGACCAAAGAACCGATACATTGGGTCACGAGTCAATAGAAGTCTTACCTTAGGGTGAGGCTACATTTTTAGAGGTCCTAGACCTTAATCTAGGTGGCGACTCCAACAGAATAAATCGATCTTCATCGATACAGGATACACATTTCCATCCCGAGGAGGATCACGTCGATTTTCCATTGTCCTCACAACAGGGTTTATCCGAGAAGTTAAGTATCCTCAATGGGTGTCAAATGTTGTAATGGTGAAAAAGTCCAACGGAAAATGGTGATTCTGTATAGATTTCACTGATTTGAATAAAACATGCCCAAAGGACTACTACCCCTTGCCTTGAATAGATAAGTTAATCGATGTCACAGTAGGTCATGAAATGCTCACACTCATGGATGCGTATTCAGGCTACAACAAAATAAAGATGCTTGTACCAGATGAAGAAAATACATCTTTCATAACCAAAGATGGCCTATATTGCTATACAGTCATGCCCTTTGGATTGAAGAACGCAGGAGCGACTTATCAACGGCTCATTAACAAAGTCTTTGAGAAGCATATAGGTTAAAATATGGAAGTCTATGTTGATGATTTCCTTGTAAAAGGCAAGAAGAGCAACAATCATATAAAGGATCTATAGGAAGCATTCGAAGTTCTCCGAACACACTAAATGAAGTAAAATCCAATCAAATGCGCTTTTGGCGTATACTCAGGAAAATTTATGGGATTTATGGTGTCACAATGGGGAATTGAATCAAACCCCTCAAAAATTGAAGCAATTCTGTCGATGAAGCCACCATCGAAATCGAAGCAAGTACAAGAGCTCACTGGATGTATTGCAGTACTTGGTCAATTTATGTCTAGATCTACAGATCGTTGCTTACCTTTCTTCAAAACATTGAAAGTTTCAAAGAAGTTTCAATGGACAAAGGATTGTCAAAAAGTGTTCAACGAGTTGAAGAAATATCTCACAACACCACCAATTTTGACTATGCCAGAAGTTGGAGAACATCTTCAACTCTATCTAGCAACTTCCATAGTAGCAGTCAGTGCAGTGCTAATAAAAGAGGTCGAGAAGATCCAACGACTAATATATTACATAAGCAAGACACTACTCGATGCTGAAACAAGGTATAAACCTATTGAGAAATTAGCTCTAACCTTGATCGTAGCAACTAGAAAGTTGAGACTGTATTTTCAATCTCATATAATAGTGGTATTAACTAACAAGCCCTTGAAAAAGATATTGGTGCGACCAGACATATCTAGTCGATTAGTAAATTAGGCAATTGAGCTCACTAAGTTTAAAATTGAGTTTCGACCAAGAACAGCAATTAAAGCTCAAGTCTTGGCGGATTTCATTCTTAAAATGCCAAGTGAACAGAGTGAAGACGTCGACAAAAGTATGGAAGAGCAGATCTTGCAACAACCCAAGAAAATGGGTTGAGTATAACCTCCTCTCAAATAGATTTTGTTTGTTGACGGATCTTCGAGTCTGCAACAATCTAGAGCTAGAATTGTTTTAATAAGTCCTGAGAACTTCAAAATATGTGTTGCACTCAAATTTGAGTTAGATGCCACAAATAATGTTGCCGAATATGAAGCTTTATTAGCCAGATTACGACTTGCTCGAAGCCTAGTCATATCTCATCTCCAGATATTCAGTTATTCACAGGTCGTTGTCAACTAAGTAAAGGGAAAATACGATGCGAGAGTGCCTTTAGATGTATCTTAGAAAGGTCAGAGATGTCCTTTCCCTTTTTGATGAGTTTAAAATTTATAGAATTGGTCGAAAAGATAACACAAAAGCTGATGCATTATCCCGATTACAAAATAAGGATTTGGGGAATTAGATAAGTCAGTTTACATTGATGTTCTGGTTAGTCCAAGTATACAAGATGATCCAAAAATTCAACAGATAGATACGACTTTAATTTGGATAGATCCAATAAAGCTATAACTGTCTGAAGGGATATTGCC
>CM053269.1:99817879-99842413 GCA_028583415.1 Protea cynaroides
CCCGATCTCGGATCTCCACTCCCGTCGGTCGCCGGCTGCGGTTTCTGGGGCTTTTTCTAGACCATTCTAGAGTCCGAAGCTATTCGTTTAACCTTCTAGGTTTCGACTGTAACGTCCATAAATCACGATTGGATCTTAAAAACTGGTTTTGGGGTTCTAGGATTTCGGATCGTTGCGCGCGTTTCAACACCACGATCTGAAATCCTATAATTACTAAGAAGGTTGAGCGAGCTTTTTGTTGTTGCTCAGGATATGGCGGCGTGCTCTTCCATTTGGAAAATCCACCTCTTCTTGGGTGATCTCCTTCCTTTTTGCTCATACCCGGATCTCTTGCGGATGACTAGGGTTTGGAAGGATCTAAGGAGGGTTAAGATGCATATTAATAGTGGGAGGCAGTTCTAGGAAGGTTTCCCACGTTTAAAAACTTCCAATTTTTTATTCGAATTAACTGGGACCCATTGGAGTCCGTCTTCGGCCCGCCCGTTTTTGCACATACCCGATCGCACATACCGGTCTCGCCGGTGCGAGATCGGTCACCGAAAACGGCGCCAGCAAAAAATGCCCACTATTTTACACATCGTTCTCATTACCTGCCGCTACGTGGTTTGTCACCCGGCCCCTGCTTCCGGTCCGGTTGCCGATGGGAACCTGGAACAAGGAGTAAACCATATGGGTTAAATCGAGGGTTTTCGAGCACCGGGTTCTTGCTCTCTACCCCATAAAGAATTATGCATTGTGTGTTTCTTGTGTATTATTGCCATTGCCTGCACCTTCCTTGTTCCACCTTGCACCATGTTCCAACATTATCCTCGAGGGTACAGTAGATCTCACAATTACCATAAAGAAATTTTGTCCCACGGGATTGAGCGTAGCGCTGAGAGTCGAAAGATAGAGGGTATTCTTTGTCGCGCCAGCATCCTCTTCGCTCCAGGTGATTTCTTTACATCCGGACTCTTCCAAACTTCCGCCTGGCGTAGTATATAGCTACGCCTTTGAAGGCTACTTTGTATCGCACGGCGATTAATTTGTTAGTGACACCACCTCAAGGTTAAGTCTTTTATATCAAATCTCTGGGAGTGCCAGTCGGAAGGATATACGAAGGGTCTCTACGTACTTCTAGTATGACATCGTGGAAGACGTGAGAGATACCTTAGGCATCACTGCGGTGGCAATGACAAGTTGATGAGGCCGCTTCGCTCAGACGGGACGTAATCTCATACGGTTCCACATATCTAGGTTTACCAATTTCTTTTAAACGCTTTTAAACTCACGTTAGCACCTTCAAAAACACTTTATCACCATACGGTGGTCGAGGTCTCGCTATAGGTGCATTATCAGCATAGTGCTTTTGGCGCACTGAGCTGTCTTTACTCGGTTCTTGATAAGGTCCTTTAGCAAGTTTCCTCCATAAATTCTGGTCCAACAATCCGTCTTTCTCCAACCTCGTCCCATAACAATGGTGTCGACATTTCTTACCATACAAGGCCTCATATGGGGCCATCTGGATTAGTAACTTGGTAGCTATTGTTGTATGCAAACTTGATGAGTGGAAGCTTCTCATCCCAAGCCCCCTTAAAGTCGATAGCACATGCTTTCGAAGCATATCTTCTAGGATCTGGATGGTCCTCTTCGGTGACCATCTGTTTGAGGGTGGAAGGTTGTCTTTGAACTTTGTAGTTTCATTCCTATGGCCTTCTATAGTCCCTCCCAGGGTTTGATGTGAGCATGGATCTACGTCCGATACTATACTCGTGGGAGTTTCACCTTGGAGTCTAACAATATTTTTCACGTATAACTTTGCCAGCCTTTCCATGGTGTATTGTGGTCTGATCGGGATAATTCTTGCAGTCTTGGTGAGGCGGTTTACAACTACCCCAAACTGCATTCAGACCTCGAGTCATAGGTAGGCCAATGACAAAATCCATGGTAATACAATCCCATTTCCATGCTTGGTAGGAATATTGCAATAAGCCTATGGGCCTCTGTCTTTTTACTTTGACTTCTGGCAATTGAGACATTGAAGTACCTAACCACATCGACTTCTGCCACCGTACCCTC
This sequence comes from Protea cynaroides, assembly GCA_028583415.1. Lineage (NCBI taxonomy): Eukaryota > Viridiplantae > Streptophyta > Magnoliopsida > Proteales > Proteaceae > Protea > Protea cynaroides. The sequence goes on from CM053269.1 coordinate 99,819,938, forward strand.
CTTCCGATTACAGCCTCTTTAGATCACGCTGGCTTCGTCTTTGTTCTCTCTAGGATCATGCACTAAATGGAGTGATAGGCTCCTAACATGATTTGATTCACGATTTCGAGTACTCATTCTCGGGTATGCATAGCCGTTTGCGATATACGATACCTTGTGTCTTCATCAAGGTGAAATCTAGGGATTAGCTCGACCGCACACCAAATCTTTGCACCTTTGTCACGAGGTATGTGTCTGTCTGTGCTGCTTTTTATCTCCTCTTTGGTCGAGGCAAAATCTTGGTCTACAAACATAAAGTGAACGTATATCAACCACGCCCACTCCAATTGGATCATCACGTGACTTTAATGAAGTTGTTCTTCATTCTTTGATGAGCGAGCTGTAGCACACAAAGCTGCATTTTATACTTGCCCGAGCTGCCCTATGGGGTTGATGCCCATTTCTTACCGGGAAACATCGGCTGTGGTGTCACACCCCAAGTGATCAACGAATGGTGTGAGATTGAACATCGGTGAACCAGCGGTTCCCACACCGGGGAATCTCGAATAGGCGCTGTCCCTCATATAAAAACCGTTATATACATAACCTTACAATGAATATAAATATCTGTGGAAGACTTTAAATAGGAATGAGTTGGGTATCTGGTGATAATTTAAATAAATATCGGATTGTCAAATTCAAACATAAAAATAATATCCATGGTACATCCATTTTAATCCAACGAAAATAGCGAAAGAAATAAATAAAATCCGATCAAAGGTACCGAGAGAAGGGCACTCGCATGAAGCGTCATGCCGTCCTCTCTGCCTTGCACATCGAGCGGCTACACCTCCGTCCGTCGGAGGCGTTCATGTTAGTCATCCACCGTGTAACTTTGCATCGGCATCTAAAAACAATGTATATACAAAGGGTGAGCTCGCAACTTAGCTCGATGAAGACAATCGAACCAGTTTTCACAATATTATGCATGAGTAACAATCATTTTTATGTTGTGGTTTGGTTTTTAAGTTTACAATGTGCTATAGAAGGTTTGGTGGCCCCCGCACCTCTATACACGGTGTGTGTGGCACCTCATGGATCACACCCCCATTGGCCCACAGGCACCCATCATGGAATAGAGATAGAGCTAAGATACCCCGTACCTCACGATACTCTACCCATACCGAGTACCTAAGCCTCTTGGCGGGGCTGCTGCAAAGCGCCGGGCTGCCAACTAACCAATCCTATATGTTATCAATGTATGCTCTATCCCGGCACTGACGTCTACGGCATAGAGATAGAGACTAAGGCATTCCCACACCTCACTGGTGCCTATCGGTAACCAACCCACTAGGATAGAAACAATATGCGGGTAGACCCTATCCCAACGTAACTCCCTACGGCATGAGATAGAGCTAAAGCATCGTGGATGAGCCGGCGTCGACCTCGGAACCCGCGATGCCACATAACCATGGCCGGGCCGGTATCAATATCGGAGACCACCGTACCCGCGACCTTCCCACGATGCCCCACCGATACCAAGCATGTTAAGGCGAATACTACAAAAGTGCTAGTGTGAGGCGATCCAGGCCCATGCCCCACTCCACACACTAATTGAAAACAATAACATGCTAACAATCATCCTATCAATGCATGAACAATAATAATAATAACTAAGAATAAGGATGGCATGTGAATATGCACAAACATCACATCATATATATTCGGGTTGATTAACATCGACTTCTTGTCCATTAATTATTAGGTTTAGGTCGGATTCACTTACGGCGCTGGTTTCGTTAACTTGCCTCCCACGTCGCAGATCAAAGCGATATGCTATGAGTCTACAACATTATTAGGGTTTCATTATTTTAAATATATTTTGCTTGGGTTTCATGTTGGTCGAGAAACCAAAGAATTACAAAATACTATACCCTGTGGTGAGCCGGTTACACACATGTACCGGTCGCGGCTGTGAATGAGAAAGGCGGGCGGCCGGTATGGTCGACCGGTCCCACACGGAACCGGCCGAAGGGGATACCGGGGTGGCAACTTATACCGGCCGCGCCATATCGCAACGGTATAGTCGACTGGTATGTCTCTGGAAGAGACCATACTTGGGTTTTTCGGCTGCCGTCGGTCATCCTCTATGGATTTCGGGGATTTCTCCTATCCATTACGAGTCGGGCTTTGAGTTGGGAGTTATCTCCGGAACTTATTTAAGTCTGGTTTCGATGAATATCATCTCGGAGCTCCGAATCTAGGTTTGAGCGACAACTTAGGGTTTAATATCAATTTAGGGTTTAGATCAATACCTCCTTTGCATGGCATTGATCTACCACAACTAATGTTATAGAGGCCTTAGGGTAGAAGAATAGATTGAAACACTTACTATTGGCGTAGAGAGTGAGCGTCGTCGAGCGGCAGTGGCGCTCCTCCTTCTTCTTCCTAGCTCCTTTTCCTTTCAACCTCTTTCTCTTCTCTGGGTTTGTGAGAGACAATGGAAAGGATTTGAGGAGGATTAAGGGTGTATTTATAGGCTAGAGATTTAGGGTTTAGTAACTTTACTAGATTAGGGAAAGTCCTAGGATTCGAAATCAGGCGGACCCTGAGTCAATTTCGATTTTACACTTTCAACTGCGCGAGCCGAACGGTCGACGCGGACCAAGACCGTACCATCAACGACATTCAACATAAAGATCATGATTAATTGAACGTTTAGGTCCGGAGTTATACCGTTGTTATCCGCCACCTTGCCGTCGGCCGGTGATGATCGGAAGACTGTCATGACACAAAACCAAGGTTTATGACCGGTTTACGGAGTACGGGTCTTACAATTGGTTTACCAGATGGTACCGAATGTCATAGTCATAGTCCTGAGTATTTCAACCACCTCCTCGCCCTCAGGTTCGTGTCTTCAGTGAAAAGATATGTCAAAATTCTTTGTGGTCGACTTAATTCTGAAATTTCTCACCATACGTAAAGGCTCTAAGTCTTGATAGCATGAATGACGCTACCAATTCTAGGTCATTGCAGGGTAGTTCTTCTCACGCTCCTTCAGCTTGTCTCGCATGCATAAGCAATCACCGTTTCCTCCTTGCACGCACACATCCTGGGCCCCAAACCCGAAGCATCTATATACAAGTATGTAATGGAAGGCCTGTGAGCGGTGGTTAGCTAAATATAGGTATTTAAACCAGTCTTGACTTCGTGTCCGGGTGTTTCTCACATTCTTCGGTCCATATGAACTTCTCCCCTTCTTTGTCAACTCCGGTGAGTGGAACGGTAATCTGGAATAAACCACAAACCTTCAGAATATCCAAATGCCTGTGAAGCCACGAATTTTAGCAACCTGCCTTCTCAAGACCTCCCATCCTACAATGGTTGAAATTTTGGCTGATCCACCTTAATCCCTTCAAGATACCACATGACCTGCTAGCTGCCACTTGCCTAGCCCACCACACTTCTTAAATTTTGCACAGAGCTTCTTTCTTAGTCTTTGTAATGTTGTCCTAAGTGTATTGTATGCGCCTCCTTGTCTTTTGGAGTATACTAAAATATCATTGAATACTATAACCAACGTGTCCAACAAGTCATGGAACACCTGGTTCATAGTCTTACAAACGACAAGCAAAGTAATAAGTTAACTGCAAAAGAACATCACAAGAAACCTAAAGTGTCGATATCTTGTCTTGAAAGCCATTCGGGAATGTCTCGCCTCTCCTTGATCTTGAGCGATGATACCCCGAATTTCAGATCAATCTTGAGAATACACTCACCATTGTAGTTGATCAAATAAGTCGCCTATTCTAGTGCTGGTACTGCTTCGATGAGAGTTTGCTCAACTCTGGGTAGTCCATACAAAGACGTACGCTTACCATCCTTCTCTTGACAAATAGCAACCTGTTCTACAGAGATACTCGGCCTTATAAAGCCCTTGTCTAATAATTCTTGTGCAGGGCTTTTTAACTCCTTTCCAACTCCCCGTGGGAGCCATCCCGTAGGGTGCACGACAAAGCGCCCACCCCAGGAGGGAGATCTATCACAAACCTCACGCCCTTGTCTGCGAACCCCGGGGTAGGTCTTCTCGAAACACATCAGAAATTCCCCGTAACCCCGATATCCTTCTATTTTTGGCAAGTCTAGCTAAATACATCCACAATCCGATACGAGGTATCCTACTCCCCTCTTCTAAGACCTCCCTTGCTTTAGAACTGAGAGTATCGTATCTTCTCCCTAGGACAACTTACCCTTTAAAGCTGAACCCTGTTCTCTCACCGCCCTGAAAACTAACTCTTCCTCGAAGATATAACAGGCTTGCCGAATGCCGAGATAACCAGCCCATTCCCTGCACGACATCGAAATCAATGACATCTCGAGTCGGGCAGATGGGACATTCCCAACCTCGCCCTGACACGTACAAGGCGCCCAGAATACTCTTCTAATACTACTTCCATTCCTAGTGGGAGATCGAAACTGGGCAGACCTGGTTCCAAAGTCCTGATGGGTCGATCTAGTCCTTTTTTCGGACGATAATCGACACAAAGGAATGGGTGGCTCCTCCGAGTCAAACAGACTCTGGCGGGTACCCTCGCTATATTACCAGATCCGAGGTGCTGAAACTCTTTCCTTAGTTTTACATGCTCATACAATTAATGCAGGTAACTAAGGAGTAAGTACAGAATCATACCAAGAACTACATCGTGATGCGACCGAGCTTCCTTACTGGTAACGGCATTAATACTACTTTCCTTGCTTCACGCTCCCTCGGTCGGTGAGGTCTCAAGTAGTAGCGACTCCACCCGTTGACAATTAAACACTTCACATGGAGTTCTATCCCAAGGCCCGCTGTGTCACTATAAGAATAGGGTCCGGTGCAATGGTGACAAACCGGTGGCCTCCGAAATGGACGATATGGTCCTCGTTTTGCTTCTTTCGCCTTGGACCTCGTGGTGCCAGCCCCCTCGAAATCCTACCTCCGTAAAGAAGCTATCTCTCCCGCTTGCTTTAACGACTCGAAAGCACCAATGAGTGCACTTCACGATAGATCTTCTGCCCGCCTCCAACACATGTTCTCCCTTATGACACCCTCAAGACCCATTAGAAGTTTACCGGCCTTAGCTCTTCCCTCCTACGTATACCCGGTTGGAGCGAAGAAAAAGCAACCTCCGCAAACCTCTGTGTGGTATGTCACAACTGGCTATTTAAGACGTCGGAGATCGAGAAACCCTTCTCCATCCGGTCGCGAAACTCCTTGAAAGTTTTCTGAAAAAGAAGGTCTCTTTAAATATACAATGTATTATCTCTCGGGTGCTTTGTTTCCAAGATATGCTCGCTGAGTTCCACCATCCATCGAATTTCTTCCTTCAAAGATGCTGGGTGGCATATAACACTTTCTCCCCATCGTAACACCTAAAAGACGGAAGTTCTTTTCCATCTCGGCTATCCACTGTGGCCGGGCCATAGTGTTTTCCCCCTGCTTCCCTATAAAAAGTTGGTGGCTTTAGCTTTAAAATCCATCCACCGCTCTGTAAAGACTACCTGGCCCATAAGGTGCTTGTCCATACATCACAGTTCGACCATACCATTGCGGCTGATATGAGTAACCACTCTATTCACCTCGATATCCACCAAGATATGCACCCCGATATCCACTCGATCCCGGTTGCGGGTGGGTGTCCTTGTAACTGGCCGGGGAAACGATGTTGGTCTTGCTTTGTTGTTGTGTCCCTCGGGTCAGCAGTGCTAACCCCTACCGGGTACCATATTTTCTTGTGTCGTGCACAGCCCAGTGGCTCACATCTTCAAGACTTCCGAGAAGAATTTCTTCGTCGTGGCCTCCATGTGGTGACCAAAAATCATATTAGGGTCTCAAAGTTTGTAAAAGGCTCTAACCCGCAAAATGGAGACTCCTCATTATCTCTCACCTGGTTTCCTCTTCACTGAGAGGTTAAGTTCTTCCCCATTTTCCTCTCTTCATTTTCTTCAGGAGTTTTCTGTCCCCGAATTTCTTTCATCGAGGTTCCCTTGAGTGACGCCGTGTCCCAAGAGGAATGCCTATGACAATTTCTCTCACCAAGTGTGGCCTCTCTACTGATTCTCCTCCTATGATATCTTCTTTTGCATAGAACACATATGAGACAAATGAGACAATTATTCAAAACGATATTATTTAAGTCTCATCATATATGTAACGGTTTCCAATAAATTTCGATTCGAAGGACAAATAATTTTTTTTAAAAATATTTCTCGAAATCTTCTAGGCAAAATCATTGATTCTTGGTCGTACGACCGACTTGGGATTCTAGAGAATTCGTGGCCTCGGCTCGGTCAATGGAAATGGTTCAAAATTTCCAGCCCAAGAGGTACTGTCGCGTACCACCTCACCTTGAGCCGTAGACCGCATACTCTGGCGCATAATCGATCGCACCATACCGTGAGGTACTGGTCGTGCATACCAACCTTGGAGTGAGACCGGTATACCCTACGCAGAGATACCGTCACACCATACCACGGAGGTACCCGCTTCACTTACTCGCCCTTGAGTGTGACCGGTAATCAAACCCCTTTAAAATCGTGATTTTTGTCTCATTTCACTTTATCTCTTTGGTGTTTTACCTCGTGGCTATTTTTCTGGCGGTTACCGAGTCTCTACAAATTCAACAAAAAGCCGGTAGGAGGTTTCTTTCCCCTCAACCAAGAGTATCAAACTCGCTTCTAAGGTTCGGTTCTCCTCCCTTCCCCTTTAAGAAAATCTCATCGTCTTTCATGCCCAAACCTATATTTTCTTGATTTGAAAATTTAACCGTAGAAAAAAAAACCTCTTTCTTTGCTTGAGAAAGGTTCTTGGGGTCTAAATGAGTGAAAACCCTCAACCTATTCGTTCCATCGGTTGGTTTGGGAGAAATCCTGAATTTCAATTTCTAACCTAGGTTTCAGGTTTAAATTTTGAAAATGTCTACCTGCTATGCCTCTATTTATTTGTCTTGTGCTGGAATTGTTTGATCATGCTACATTATGTCACCACATAAGTCCTCCTACCCATAGTTAAGGGAGTTTGAGGCTTTTTGTTCCATTTTCTCTGTCAAGAGTGTCGCCGAAATTTCCAAACTTTCTCTAATGGGGCCTCATTTTTCCTTTGCTCAACAAAGACGACAAGCACCCCATTTTTGCCATCCCAACTAAACAAAGTCCCTGCTGGTGTGTGGACAACAAAAGGAAGAAAGGTGATCGAAAGTTTGGATTTTTACTTGACTGGGTCTATGAATTTGAGGAAGTTTTCAATGGGTCCACAACAAGGTCATGGGTTATAATTTTGCATGGATGCATAGGTCATAGAATTATCTTCGAAATGAGACCAGAATTGCTCAATTCTGATATCAAATGAGGAAGATATGACCATTTTAGTCAGATGATACATATGAGGGAGGTTTATGAAATTATTATAAATAATCCTAGGGGCCTTCATGCAAATTATCCTAAGTTGGATTGTTTGAATTTCAAATCATCATATCTTGATCATCCGACATCGGATTCAGATGATTCCAAGACCATTATTCTTCATTCATGATGTTCTACAAAGTGGACGTAAAAAATCCCGGTAGAAGTCACCAGTGGGTCCCATGCAAGCTTGCATGCAAAATTATCGTCAGAACTTCAAAGCTGCATATCTTTTCCGTTCTACATCGGATTCAGGTGATTCCAGTTCCTATATTCCTCATTTTTAATGTTCTACAAAATGAACGCAAAAAATTTGGAATAGAGGCCATCGGAAAATTCCATGCGGGATGACAGCGGAAATGACCCATGAAATGACAAGGAGAGAAAACCCAGTTAATTCCAATTAATCCAGTCAACTCAGTTCAAGCCAGTTTTGGTCCAACCTAGCTCAACCCATATCAGTTTAACTCAGTCAACCTAAGTCAGTCTCAACCCGTTTCGAACCAGTTCATTCATGTGCATAGTATTTATATATATTATATATATTATATACTATATATATATATATATATATATATATATATATATATATATATATATATATATATATATATTATTATATAAATATATGTATGTTATAAATATTGTGTATATATGTATATAATATATATTATTATATGTAAATGATAATCCAAAAGATTTTGAGAAGAAAAAGGAAAGAGGGGAGAGAGAAACGTGAAAGTGAAGGGGGATTTTGGTTTTGGAGATAATCCAAAAGATTTTTGAGAAAAAAATGGAAAGAGGAGAGAGAAAAACGTGGAAGAGAAGGGGGATTTAGGGTTTTGAGATAATCCAAAAGATTTTGAGAAGAAAAAGGAAAGAGGGGAGAGAGAAAACGTGAAAGAGAAGGGGATTTAGGGTTTTGAGATAATCCAAAAGATTTTTGAGAAAAAAAGGAAAGAGGGGAGAGAAAAAACGTGGAAGAGAAGGGGATTTAGGGTTTTGAGATAATCCAAAAAGATTTTGAGAAGAAAAAGGAAAGAGGGGAGAGAGAAAACGTGAAAGAGAAGGGATTTAGGGTTTTGAGATAATCCAAAAGATCTTGAGAAGAAAAAAGGAAAGAGAGAGGAATAAAAGAAAAAAAGAAAAGAAAAAAGGGGGAAAAAGATTCCCCTTCACGTTTTCTAGAAAGAAAACGTGAAAGAGAGAGAGAGGAGAAAGAAAGAAAGAAAAAAAGGAAGGAAAGAAAAAGGAAAAAAATATTTTTTAGAAAAAAAGGATCTTCTAGAAAATGAGTGAAAAATTATAAATAGGCAAGAGGGAGGATCCTTTTTTCCAGACCAAGAGAGAGGGAAACGTGGGTGAGAGAGAGAAACGTGAGTGAGAGAGAGAAAACGTGAGAGAGGAAGAAAGAAAGAGAGAGAAAAGAGAAAAGAAAGAAAAGAGAAGAAGAAAAGAGAGAAAGAGAAGAGAGAAAGAAGCGAGAAGAGAGGGAGAAGGAGGATTCACATTCAAAGGGGATTGATACAACCCCCCAATCACCCTTCATCAACGGTTTCGCTCGATTTGAGCCCAAGGTTAGTACTCTAAACAAATTTAGAGGTCGTTATAATGCCCGAATGCCAATTTTGCTTGAAAAAGGCTAATTTTCATGAAATCTCAATCATGAATGCTCTATTACATGCTTGTTAATGTTAGGATGCCTATGTCTAACATTTTTCATGAATGATAATTTGTCTAAGCTATTCAATGATGAATTTTTTGATTGATATACAATGATGTTTGATGTTTTTTGTAAATTTCATAAAGTGATTTTCTGATCTGAAAATTCCAGATTTAGGGTTCAAACTTAGGACGTACATCATATGTATTTTTTCTAAGATTTTGAAGCCCAAAATTTTATGGGAGTCTCTCTGATATGATAGAAGACTACCCTAAAAATTTCGTTCCATTTGGAATTGGGGAAATATATCAAAAAAATTTGTCTTTGACATTGCTATTTTTCTCGGATGTAATGCAATCCTCCATCGGAAAGTCTCTAGACAAAGGCCTTATGGCCATAATCAGAAAATCCACTTAACATGAACTTTTTAGACATGAAAGTCTTCTAAAAAATGGCACTGGTTTCATATTTTTTCCATTTTTCTTTGAATTGATATCAATTTTTAAGTGCATAGTGCTTTGATTTCAGATCTGTCATGATGTGCTGATTTGCATGATTGAAAAGAGTCATTTTTCACAAAGAAAATATACTGTTTTAACTTGTTTTTCTTAATGAAATTTTAGATCAGACAGTTATCTACATAGATATATGTCTGTATTTAATTTTCATTAAGAATAGAATTTTATTTGGAATTTATGGTGCAACTGGTCAAAAATCTGGAACAGACCTGACCAGTGTATTTGCCTGTACTTGGGGAATATTTTCGACCTGCCTATGGTCTCTTTTAGGATTAGCTTCCTTGAGACAAAATGTTGGCCTCTGAGTCTTCTTTCCAGGGATATCTTTTAAGAATTTTTTGAGTAAGTACAGTGCCCTATGTGCCCATTTTGGTCCAGCCTGACAAAGCTGTCATCTTGCTACGTGTTCCATCATGTTTTGATTGATTCTCATATGCTTTGGTTGTTTCTCACATGCCATATTTGATGCTATGCTATGTTCGGATGCTCGTATGCATACACTACTATAATTGGAATGGTCACACTGCCATAATTGGAATAGTCACACTGCCATAATTGGAATGATCACATTGCCATAATTGGAATAATCACATTGCCATGATTGGAATGCTACACATGCTTATTGCCATATTTGTCTACTACACTTGCTCACATATTACTGCCATGTTTGGATGCACACTTACCATGTTTGTATTGATTCACATGCTCACTTGCCATTTTTGATTGATGTGTTGCTAAATTTGAATATATTTCCAACATGCTATATTTGGATGCTTACACTCGCTATATTTAAGCTCACATTGCTTTGTTAGATTGTTTACATTGTACAACAACTAGGGCAAGATACACCCTAAGATGGAAAGAATTGAACAATTAGGGTAGTGAAACCCTAAAAATGGAAAGAATAATTAGGGCAAAATAACCCTAGAATAAAGAGATAATTAGGGTATGAAACCCTAAAAAATGAAAATCACAATGAAAAGGGATAGGAAACCCTAGAAACCTAAAAGGAAACAAATAGTAGGAATTTAGGTCTCATCCCTAGATCCTATTCACAAAAATGGAAAGAATTTGGTACACATCCCAAATAAAAATGGTAGGAATTTAGGTCTCATCCTAGTCCGTTGACAAAATTAGAAAAAATTTGGTACACATCCCAAATAAAAATGGTAGGAATTTAGGTCTCATCCCTAGATCCTATTAACAAAAATAGAAAGAATTTGGTACACATCCCAAATAAAAATGGTAGGAATTTAGGTCTCATCCCTAGATCCTATTGACAAAATTGGAAGGATTTTGGTACACATTCCAAATCCGACTCTCAAAAACATTTCGAACTACGTCGTACCTGATTTCTAGGGCAAACCCTAGAATACGTAGGCAATTTGGGAATCCCAAATACGGTACAAAGCCACCCATCAACCATACATCCAGCATAAACTTCAACTTGAACAAAAAAGAATCTAATTGAAGCAAATGCATAAATCACTTCCATAATCTTTAATCACACAACCCATTTTCGAACTACGTTTTTGGACTTGATTTCCAGGATTGGAATACGTAGGCAGTTTGAGATGTCTTACACATCTCAGATTCAGTCCAAGACCGAACCATCTTTGGTCCGGTTCATTGTATAATATTGTACATTACATTTGCTTGTTTATTTGCTTTAAAACATGATTGGCTGAACCCTAGGTTAGAATAACTTAGCAACTTGGTTTAGGACATCCCCCATTGAACCCTAGTCATCCAGTTGACCAAGCACAGTCAAAATTAGAATTTAAGGAAAGTTTAGGAGGCCGATATTGATCGGGCGGTTTGGGTGCCTAACACCTTCCCATAACCGTACCCTGAATACTTACCCGATCTCTTGCAGACCAAAGAACCGATACATTGGGTCACGAGTCAATAGAAGTCTTACCTTAGGGTGAGGCTACATTTTTAGAGGTCCTAGACCTTAATCTAGGTGGCGACTCCAACAGAACAAATCGATCTTCATCGATACGGGATACACATTTCCATCCCGAGGAGGATCACGTCGATTTTCCATTGTCCTCACAGTGGCGACTCCGCTGGGGATTAATATTCAGACTCCTAGGATACTTTCCTTATATTGATTTGCTTGACATTTGATGCTAGATCTAGGGTACTATATTTATTGATTGTACATATTGCTTTGGGGGGAATGGGTTCAATCACACTTTCGTGCGAGTATCCGAACCGGGTCCCATGCATGTGGGGCAGCCCGCTAGGAGAAACACACAGCCTTGGCCTGTACTTTGTGAGACCACGACCGGCGAGCAGCCTCTAACGAGCGTTTCTTGGGTCCGCCTGGGAATGCGTTATGCTACTCCACGTCGCTTGGATCCTTGCAACATAGTATATAAAGGGAATGGGGGCCCATTATTCATCGAGCATTCGGTGATAGGTTACCCCGTCCTCGTCAAGGTGGCCTTTTCTGTCCTAACCCAGTTTGAGCCATATGTATGTTATTTTTGGTCCATCTTTGAACCAACATGGTAAAATCTACTCGATCATAATATTTACATCTGAGACGTCGAAGTTCTGCCCTTTTTTGTCCTTGACTTGTCAACATGTTTGGATCCACGCTTGAGTATTCTTGTCTCTCACTTGTTGGGAGCGTGAGGGTTACGTATACCCGCATACACATTAGTGTGGGCGGTCTGTACACGCCCTCCATCGTACAAAGCTCATTGTGTTGACCGTTCAATATTGATACATCAATCTCAAAAACGATCGGAAAATCTTCGTCACGGTATAGATACTATGATCAAGTAGAAATTTACCGGTTTTTTCAATCATGAACCGCTTTTGTCATCCTTCATGAAAACTACAAATAAGCATATCCGTTTCAATTTCTTGAAATTTGATGAACCACATGGTCGAACCTTGGTGCTACAATGATCCATTCAAAATCTTGAGGCCCCAAGACCAATCATGGGGTTATTCAAATACGAATAAATTGTTACAGATGATGTCTAATGGTCGATTTTCATGAATGAGCTAATTTTGTTTGGTCGAGTCAGCTTGTATGTGTATGTGTATTCTTCTCGTGTCCAGTCACTTCTGAGTCTTAACCTTCGTTCATTGTTTATATAAAAATAAAATTAAAAAAAAAAAAAAAAAAAAAAAAAAAAAAAAAAAAAAAAAAAAAAAAAAAAAAAAAAAAAAAAAAAAAAAAAAAAAAAAAAAAAAAAAAAAAGAAAGAAAGGTTGAACTAGGGAGGATATAATTGTCTAGACTTAAGAGAACACCTGAGTGTGTAGACAAAGCATCCACTCTTATTACATCCTCTCATAAGAAGGTCTCATCATCACCGGTTCATGTCTCGGTTCATGGTCATAAGGAGGACTTTTGTACCTCAAAATGTTGGAATGGTTAGAAGACAGTATATTGAGAGCCCAAATATTACAGAGCGGAATTGAATTCCAAGATCGGAGTTAAGGAATCCAAGAGATTAGAAAGCTGAATCATAGATTCTGAGAGATTACATGTTTCTTTCCCATACTAGCATACCTGCCAAATTTAAATGGAAAAAACCGAGATTTGAAAGCATTTCATTCACCCTTGGCGACTGAGCCACTTTGACCGACGGAGTGTTGACTCCCAAATTACTTTCATCACCCAAGGTGACCCAAACTCAAAGGAGTAGCCCTTGAACCTTCAAGAATGTCCCACCCACCTCCCAAAATCCAGGATGAAAAGGAAGACCATGTGGTCAATTATATCCCAAAATTAAGGTAGCCTGAAAATGAACTTCATGTGCACCCTAAACTAGGGCAAAACCAAAATGTCAGTGTACCATAAATTGGGGCACAACAAAAATATCAATGCACCATAAACTGGGGCATAATTAAAGTGTTAATGGATTCAAAGTGGGGCAAACCAAAAAGGTGATGGACCAACTGGGGTATAGGTCAGAGTTTCATGACATCCAAACTATGGCATAAGATTGGAATACATTTAACCCAAATTGAGGCATTGGCCAAGTGAATGTCAAACCCAAATTGGGGCATAAATCAAAATGATAATTGACCCAAGAGGGGTTTATCTCAAGATGGAAAGGGTCAAACACATGTCGATAGATAGGCGTAATGGGCCTTACTAGCGAAAGTCTGAACGGAGATTCGGTCCTACAACCAATCATAAGTTGGCGTCAATGATGTCGTATCCAATTGGGGTAACTCGGTGAATTACTTATTTAAACTGGCTGCCATTGGTATCTGATAGGTCATCTATGTTTGGGCTTAAGTTCGATATGTCTGTAGACGGTCTAGTCCAAAATGCTTTGAAAAAATGAACAATAATTATCTCATTTGAGACATCAACAACAGTGCTTTACTACTTCCAATCAATTCCTTCCCAGTTTGATATTTCTTCCTCTTCCATGTCCGTTGCTAATTCTGACTCTGATGACGATTGAGATAAAGGACCACAACCTGAACTTCTACTCCACCGACCTTTAGAGAAATGAAAGCTCAACACACACGTGAAAGTTATAGATGATTAAGTTGAAGTCATGCAAGCATTCTCAAAGATACAAGTTGGTACATCAAAATGTCATCCCATTTGGTCAATTTACAGAAAGAATTTTTTATGGGATATTTCTACATACAAGGACCATTCAAGTGATCAAGTCTTCTACAAGTGCATAAAGTCTACAGACATAAAACATGCTATAGATCAACCTCAAAGTCAAAGATGAGCTCAAAAAAAAAAAAAAAAAAAAAAAAAAAAAAGAAAAAAAAAAAAAAAAAGAAAAGAAAGAAAAAAAAAAAAAGAAAAAAAAAAAAAAAAGAAAGAGCTATACAAAATAATGAGGTTGGTTAGCATACTACATTGGAACAATGATGGTGGACAAGTTCAACTATGGTGCATAGACATGAAGCAACTACTTTGAAACACTAATGATGAGTGAGTTTGATTACAAGGCATGTACATGGGGCAACTCCTTTGGAGCCCTGCTGATGGACGAGTTCAGTTATAGAGCAATAAGACAATTGGTACTTGTACAATGGCATATAGACACCATTTCTTAGAACCTGATTGGAGACCTGATCGTTTGTTGTGATTCACGTTGTATGTTGAGCTGGATTTTTGATATTGGTCACTACATCCCGCCCATACAAGGGGTGGTCTCATCACTTTGTTGTCAAAAGAGGATTTTTCTTTTCGGCTAAAGACTCTCTCTCCCGTCCATCAATCTGACGGTCTTCCACAGAGTCTACATTACATGCCCTTACTTCAAATGTCACAAAATTTTATGGTATTGTTTCTTGTGAACATATCGTCTTGTTATGCATAAATATTGTTCAATAAATCTGACTGGAATATCTATCCCGTCGTTCATCATTTCGACGGCGCCCAAGAATTCCATAGTCCTTTGTTGCTAGCCAATAAAATGGCATCGCCTAGTGGAGATCAAGCCATTCTACATAAACAACCAAACACTCTCCCAATGGCAGACCTATTGGACAGTTTCTTATCTGTCCATCTGGACCTTCGTCGTCATACTTGTATACAGACTTAAAGGATTTGGGCCCAAATGTGGTTGTAACCGATTCAGCATTGGAGCATAGCTTGTTGAAACTTGTTTTCTATCTGAGTGATACCAAGAGGAGAAAGCATTCTTTGACATTTTTTTCTAAAGATTAGTGTAGGGTTGCATCTCCTTAAGGTTATTTCTATTGATAACTCAAAAGTCGCCTGTCTATCAATGTGTGCAGACTTGAACTTAGACACTGGGGCAAAATCACCCATTTATCCAAACATCATGAGTTTAGTTGAGCCCCTTGTTTGAAACTCTAGCTGAGTTCATTTGCATGTAAGAGAAAGATGACTCATACAAATTTGAGTCGTTATCATCATTTGCCCCTCATTAAAATGACCTAATTGCCCTTTGATCAAAGTGAAACCCATATAAATTTGGCAGGAATGCAGAACATATCAAAATTTCCTTTTAAAGAAAAGAAACATGTTTCTCTCAGTCTAGATTAAGTCAAATCAAGGAAAGTCGATCAAATCATTATCTCTAGTTCCTCTGGGATTCTGAGCAATGTTAGTGGACAAAGTGCAGGATCTTTGAGCCCCATTGTGGCTACCTCAATATTTATGGAAAGTTCAACCCATTTTGGGAGTGAAGAAAGATGAAGAAAGGAATTGAAAAGAACAAGAAAAAAAAAAAAAAAAACAAAAACACACAAACACAAAACAACTAAACAACCATCCCGAACTACGCGGAACCCGATTTCGGGGGGACGGAAATCCCAAAGGATACGTTAGGCAATTTGGGACACCCCAAATTCGGTCCAAAGGCTACACATCCAAAGGCTACACATCCAAAGGCTACACATCCAAAGGGGCTATACAGCCAAAGGCTATACATTCCGAGGTTACAAATTCGGGCAAAGGCACAATGTTAACGCATGAGCATCAAGAGCTGCCCCTGAGCCAAAGTCACGGATTCTGATACGTGGTCGGTCTTGAGCAAGCTTGACGTCTACGATTACACCATGAGTGGTCTTGAGCCAAAGTCACGGACCGATAAGGTCAGCTACTCAAGGAGCTTGACATCTACATTTTTTGTTGTACGGTGCAAGAAAAAAAATAGTTTGGATATTACGATCAATTCAAGGGAACAATGTTATAATCCGGATCAAGTGCGGAATAATGCAAAAATGGGCCACTTTTGTCTTCGGTCTCAATTGCCCACAATCTCGGCCGAAGAGGGCATCCTGTAAGCACCCCATTTTTGCCATCCCAGCTAAACAAAGCCCGATGGGCTTGTGGACAACAAAAGGAGAAAGATGATCGAAAGTTTCGATTCTTGAACGTTTGAGGAGATTTTTAATGGGTCTGAATTTGAGGAAGTTTTCAATGGGTCCACAAAGCAAGGTCATTGGTTATAATTTTGCATGGATGCATAGGTCATAGAATTATCTTGAAATGAGACCGGAATTGCTCAATTCGATATCAAATGAAGAAGATATGACCATTTTAGTCGGATGATACATATAAGGGAGGTTTATGAAGTTATTATAAATAATCCCAGGGGCCTTCGTGCAAATTATCCTAAGTCGGATCGTTTTGAATTTCAAATCATAATATCTTAATCATCCGACATCGAGTTGAGATGATCCCAAGACCATTATTCTTCATTCATGATGTTCTACAAAATGGACGTAAAAAATCCCGGGTAGAAGTCACCGTGGGTCCCATGCAAGCTTGCATGCAAAATTATCGTTCGAACTTCAAAGGCGCATATCTTTTCCGTTTCTACATCGGATTCGAGGTGATTCCAGTTCCTATATTTCCTCATTTTCAATGTTCTACAAAAATGAACAAAAAAAAATTTGGAATAGAGGCCATCGGAAAAATTCCATGCGGGATGACGTGAAATGACCCATGAAATGACAAGGAGAGAAAACCGATTAATTCCAATTAATCCATCCAACTCGGTTCAAGCCAATTTTGGTCCAACTTCTAGCTCAACCCATATCGGTTTAACTTTCGGCCAACCTAAGTCGGTCTCAACCGTTTCGAACCGCAGTTCATTCATGTGCATAGTATTTATATATATTATATATATTATGATATATATATATATATATATATGTATGTATGTTATAAAATATATATGTGTATATATGTATATAATATATATTATTATATGTAAATGATAATCCAAAAGATTTTGAGAAGAAAAATGGAAAGAGGGAGAGAAAAGTGAAAGAGAAGGGGCTTTAGGGTTTTGAGATGAAATCCAAAAGATCTTGGAGAAGAAAAGGAAAGGGGAGAGAGAAAAAGAGAAGGAGGCTTTAGGGTTGAGATGAAATCTAAAAGATCTTGAGAAGAAAAAGGGAAAGAGGCCCTTGAAGGCTCCTGGGGTTGAGATGAAATCTAAAAGATCTTGGAGAAAGAAAAAGGAAGGAAAGAGGGGGGGGAGAGGAGGGAAAGAGAAGGAGGCTTTGTTGGAGAAATCTAGGAAGGAGAGGGAGAAGGGAAGGAAAGAGGAGGAGGGTTTGCTACGAAGAGAAGGTTTTCGAAGAAGAAAAGAAAGGAAAGAAAGGAAGAAGAAAACATGAGGGAAGAAAAAGGAAAGGAAAGAAGAAAAATGGAGAGAAAAAAGATTTTCTAGAAAAAAGGAAAAAAGGAAAGAAGGATCTTCTAGAAAATGAGTGAAAAATTATAAATAGGAGGAGAGGAGGGACCTTTTCCAGACCAGAGGGAGAGGATGTGGGTGAGAGAGAGAAACTGAGTGAGAGAGAAAAACGTGAGAGAGAGGAAGAAAGAGAGAGAAAAGAGAAAGAAAGAAAAGAGAAGAAGAAAAGAAAGAGAAAGAGAAGAGAGAAAGAAGCAAAGAGAGGAGAAAAGGAGGATTCATTCAAAGGGGATTCATACAACCCCCAATCACCCCTTCATCAACGGTTTCGCTCGATTTGAGCCTAAGGTTAGTACTCTAAACAAATTTAGAGGTCGCAAGATAATGCCCGAATGCCAGTTTTGCTTGAAAAATGCTAATTTTCATGAAATCTCAATCATGAATGCTCTATTACATGCTTGTTAATGTTAGGATGCCTATGTCTAACATTTTTCATGAATGATAATTTGTCTAAGCTATTCAATGATGAATTCTTGATTGATATACAATGTGTGAGGACAAAGATGGAAATCTTTAGAAGTCGCCACCTAGATTTAGGTCTAGGACCTTAGAAATGTGAAATCTCACCCCAAGGTAAGACTTTGATTGACTCATGACCCTTAGATTGGAATTCGTCCATCGAGATTGGGTAAGATGTCGGGTTACGGTTATGGGAAGGGGTTAGGCACTCCAAACCGCCCGATCGAAATCGGTCTCCTATACCTTTCCTATGCTGGGACTCTATTTGCTAAACCAAACCAAACCAAGGGTTTGATATCATTGAACGAATCAGTATCCATCGATTGCCTACGTATCACTTAATTTATTATTCAAAATCAGGTTCACCATCGTAGTTCGGTGTGATTAAAGTTTATGGATGTGATTTATGCTTGTGTATGATTAAGTTCATTGTTCAAGTTGAAATTTATGCTTCGAATGGTTGAGAAATCCTATGGGTTAGGATCCGGATAGTCCATGTGAACCGATAGATAGTCCTAGTGGATCTAAGAATAACCCTATTTGGGTTGGAATGTGGATAATGTCCTAGTGGATCTATGGATAGTAATTGTACGAGCGATTCAAAGTTTTTGGATAACCCTTTTTGGGTCAAAGTATGGAGTAAATATGTCCTGTGGATCTATGGATAGTCCGAAGTGGACTAAAGTATGGGTAAATATCCTAGTGGATCTATGGATAGTCAGAAATTGGACTAAGTTTGTGGATCCGAATTTGGGGTTTTCCCCAAGATGGCCCTACGTATCCTAGGGGTTTGACCTAGGAATCGAGAATCCGCGTTCGGGAGGGGGATGGATAACTTTGTTCTAGGTTAATGATTGAGAACCTATTCTAGGTTTGGGATTGAGAACCTATTCTAGGTTTAGGGTTGCTTGGGGCAAATCGTCCTAAATTACCCCTTTCATTCTGAATTCTAATTTTGGAAGGTTTGGCAAAGAATTCTCTTTCTTTATTAAGGTTTTATTATTCCCATTATGCCCCTTCCCAAGAATGTGGGTACCTAAATGCAAGTCCCCACACCTATGTTGTCTTAGGGGTGTGCATATATGGCAATTTATTAGGGTGTTGCATAAAATAAGTTATTGCCAAAAATAGAATATTCTATCTAGATATGGCACATAAAACATTTATGACAAGAAATCACATACGATAGTAAGATTGTTTAGAAATCTTTCGAATATGGCATGTTGCAAATAAGGGCAGAGGCTATGGCATGATCTAGTATGCTATCTTACATCTTAGCATGGCAAGATCCTAATTGGCTATTTCTTTCCATATTTAGGGTTTTCTAACCTAATTAATTTATTTTATTTCTATTTTTATTTTCTACCTAATTGTTACTTTCTTTCCATTTGAGGGTTTTCTACCCTAATTGTCAATTTTATTTCCATTTTAGGGAGGGTTTTTCTACTTCCCCCTAATTATTTTAACTTTTTTAGGGGATTTTCCTGCTATACCACTAATTGTGACAATAAGCATTTAATATAGCATGTGAGCAAGTGTAGCGGAGCGAATATGGCAATAAACATGTGTATCATTCCAATCATGGCAGTGTGATTATTTGAATTATGGCAATGTGAGTCATTCCAATTATGGCGGTGTATGCATACGAGCATCCATGAACATAGCATAACCTCAAATATGGCGTGTGAGAAACAACCAAAGCATATGAGAATCAATCAAAACATGATGGAACATGCAAAGAAGATAACAGCTTTGTCGGCTGGACCAAAATGGGCACATAGGGCACTGTACTTGCTCAAAAATTCTTAAAATATATCCCTGAAAGAAGACTCAGAGGCCAACATTTTTGTCTCAAGGAAGATATTCCTAAAGAGACCATAGGCAGGTCGGGAAACATTCCCCTAAGTATCTTGGTAAATACACTGGTCAGGTCTGTTCCAGATTTTTGACCAGTTGCACCATAAATTCCAAATAAAATTCTATTCTTAATGAAAATTAAATACAGACATATGTCTATGTAGATAACTATCTGATCTAAAATTTCATTAAGAAAAACAAGTTAAAACAGTATATTTCTTTGTGAAAATGACTCTTTTCAATCATGCAAATCAGCACATCATGGCAGATCTGAAATCAAAGCTTTATGCACTTAAAAATTGATATCAATTCAACAAAAAAATGGAAAAAATATGAAACCAGTGCCATTTTTTAGAAGACTTTCATGTCTAAAAAGTTCATGTTAAGTGGAATTTCTGATTATGGCCATAAAGTCTTTGTCTAGAGACTTTCCGATGGAGGATTGCATTACATCCGAGAAAAATAGCAATGTCAAAGACAAATTGTTTGATATATTTCCCCAATTCCAAATGGAACGAAATTTTTAGGGTAGTCTTCTATCATATCAGAGAGACTCCCATAAAATTTTGGGCTTCAAAATCTTAGAAAAAATACATATGATGTACGTCCTAAGTTTGAACCCTAAATCTGGAATTTTCAGATCAGAAAATCACTTTATGAAATTTACAAAAAAACATCAAACATCATTGTATATCAATCAAAAATTCATCATTGAATAGCTTAGACAAATTATCATTCATGAAAAATGTTAGACATAGGCATCCTAACATTAACAAGTATGTAATAGAGCATTCATGATTGAGATTTCATGAAAATTAGCCTTTTTCAAGCAAAATTGGCATTCGGGCATTATAACGACCTCTAAATTTGTTTAGAGTACTAACCTTGGGCTCAAATCGAGCGAAACCGTTGATGAAGGGTGATTGGGGATTGTATCAATCCCCTTTGAATGTGAATCCTCCTTCTCCTCTCTTCTGCTTCTTTCTCTCTTCTCTTTCTCTCTCTCTCTTTCACGCTTTTCCTCTCTCTCGCTCCTCCTTTCTCTCTCACACCCACGTTTTCCCTCTCTCTGCTCTCCTCCAAAAAGGATCCTCCTCTTTGCCTATTTATAGTTTTTTTCACTCATTTCTAAAAGATCCTTTTTTCTAAAAAATATTTTTTTTTTCCTTTTTCTTTCCTTTCCTTTTTTTTCTTTCTTCCTTTCTCCTTCTCCTCCTTTTCACGTTTTCTTCCTAGAAAACGTGAAGGGAATCTTTTCTCCCTTTTTTTTTTTTTTTATTCCTCTCTTTCCTTTTCTTCTTCTCATGATCTTTTGGATTATCTCAAAACCCTAAATCCCCTTCTCTTTCACGTTTTCTCTCTCTCCCCTTTCCTTTTTTTCTCAAAATCTTTTGGATTATCTCCACAATTGAAATCTCTATTCTTTTCCACGTTTTTTCTCCCCCTCTTTCCTTCCCTTCCTCAAAATCTTTTGGATTATCTCCACAATTGAAATCTCCATTCTTTTTTCCACGTTTTTTTCTCTCCCCTCCCTTTCCTTTTTCTTCTCAAAAATCTTTTGGATTATGATTTACACATGTATATTGCACATATATATATTTAATAACATACATACACATACATACATACATACATGTATATATATATGTATATATATATATATTATAATATATATAGAGACTGACCTAGGTTGACAACCGATTTGAATTGAGTTGGACCCGGACCGATTGGAATTCACCGGGTTTCCTCTCCTTGTCATTTCACGGGTCATTTCCGCCGTCATCCCGCATGGAATTTTCCGATGGCCTCTATTCCAAATTTTTATGCTCATTTTGTAGAACATAAAAAAATGAGAAATATAGGAACTTGAACCACCTCATTTGGAAGTAAAATGGTCAACTTATGAATTTTTGAAGTTTAAACGGACCAATTACCGATAATTTGGTTGACCATTCTGCATGAGATCCTTCCGGAGACTTCTACCGAAAATATTTTACGTCCACTTTGTAGAGCACTAAAAATGGAACATAATGAGACTGGAATCACCCGAATCCGATGTAGAACGGAAAAGATATGCAGCCCAAGTTCTAATGATCATTTTGCATGCAAGTTTGCATGGGACCCACCGGCGACTTCTACCCGGGATTTTTACGTCCACTTTGTAGAACATCATGAATGAAGAATAATGGTCTCGGAATCATCCGAATCTGATGTCGATGATCAAGATATGATGATTTGAAATTCAAGCAATCCAACTTAGGATAATTTGCATGAAGGCCCCCGGGATTATTATTTTATAATAATTTCGAAACCTCCCTTATATGTAGCATCCGACTAAAATGATCATATCTTCCTCATTTGATATCGAGATTGAGCAA
>CM053269.1:99842913-99860413 GCA_028583415.1 Protea cynaroides
GTACCACCAATTGAAGATCAAGGCCGGAGATATTCCGAAGACTGCTTTCAGGACAAGGTATGGGCATTATGAGTTTCTGGTTATGTCTTTTGGGTTGACCAATGCTCCAGTGTCATTTATGGAACTGATGAACCGAGTGTTTCATGATATGTAGGACACTTCGGTCATCGTATTCATAGATGACATATTGATCTATTCTAAGGACATGGAGACTCATACAGCACATTTGAGGGCCGCCCTACAACGGCTGAGACAGGAGAAGCTTTATGCAAAATTCAAGAAGTGCGAGTTTTGGCTGAAGGAAGTGGCTTTCTTGGGCCATGTTGTATCTGAAGACGGTATCAAGGTTGATCCAAGTAAGATAGCTGCTATAGTAGGATGGGAAGCACCAAAATCTGTTGCGGAGATTCGTAGTTTCCTTGGGTTGGCTGGTTATTGTAGAAGATTCGTGGAAGATTACTCCAGGATCGCTGTTCCACTCACCAGGTTGACCAAAAAGGGAGAGAAATTCATATGGACAGATGAGTGTGAGAAGTGTTTTCAGACTTTGAAGTCAAGACTTGTCTCTGCACCTATCTTGACCATCCCAGAACCAAGCGTTCCGTTTACTTTATATACGGATGCTTCAGGGTTGGGTATTGGGTGTGTATTGATGCAAGGAGAACAGGTGATTGCTTATGCATCAAGACAGTTAAAAGAGCATGAGAAGAACTATCCTACGCATGAATTGGAGCTAGCAGCGGTTATTCACGCAATCAAAACCTGGAGACACTACTTGTACGGTGAGAAGTTTCAGATCAAGTCAGATCACAAGAGATTAACTTATCTTTTCACTCAGAAGGATCTGAATATGAGACAGAGGAGATGGCTGGAATTGTTGAAAGATTATGATTGCGACATCCAGTACCATCCGGGTAAAGCAAATGTGGTGGCTGACGCCTTAAGCAGAAAGTGGGCATCGAAACCTGAGGCTGGACCAAGTACAAATGCTGCATTATGTGCCGCAGCTTCAAGTTCAATCGAAGGTGATGAAGAGTATATTATTGAGACTGCAGAAGATCCAGTTGAGGAAGGCTTGATTCATAAGTTCACTATGATGTTCGCAGCTTTGAAGATCTCGCCGGATCTAGTTGATGAAGTCAAGGTAGCAATTCTTCAGGATCCATATCTCAAGACAGTGCAAGAAGACTTAGAGAAGGGTACGAGAAATCCTGACTTTACCTTGGATTCAGGCAAGGTACTCAGGTATCGTGGGCGGTTATGTATACCTGAGAGTGAACACTGCGATATCAGAGATCGAGTTATGACTTAAGCTCATTACACTCCATATTCGGTACATCCAGGAAGTACCAAGATGTACCATGATTTAAGAAGACTATACTAGTGGAGGGGTATGAAAGCTGATATAGCTCGCTTCGTGTTCCAGTGTCTGAATTGTCAACAAGTTAAAGTAGAAAGGCAGAGACCCGCAGGTTTACTACAGCCATTACCGGAACCTGCATGGAAGTGGGATTGTATTACAATGGATTTCGTCACTGGCTTACCTTTGACACCAAGGTCAGTAGATGCAGTTTGGGTTATAGTGGATCGGCTCACCAAGACAGCTCGATTTATTGCGATCAGACCTCAGTATACCATGGAGAAACTGGCCAAGTTATATGTTGATAATATAGTCAGACTTCATGGCGTTCCAGAGAGTATAGTATCTGACAGAGATCCCCGTTTTACATCAAAGTTCAGGGAAGGATTACAGAAAGCTATGGGAACAAAGTTGAAGTTCAGTACAGCATTTCACCCTCAGACGGACGAACAGTCAGAGCGAACTATTCAAATTTTGGAAGATATGCTCCGAGCTTGTGCATTAGATATCAAAGGAGCTTGGGATGAGAAGCTATCACTTATCGAGTTTGCTTACAACAACAGCTATCAGGCTACAATTCAGATGGCCCCATATGAAGCACTCTATGGGAAGAAGTGTCGTACACCTCTGTTATGGAACGAAGTGGGGGAAAGAAGAATTGTAGGACCGGAGTTTGTTGAAGAAACTTGTCGAGTGATTGATCAGATCAAAGAGAGAGTAAAGACAGCTCAAGTTAGACAGAAGCACTATGCGGATAACCGACGTCAAGATCTGGAGTTTGCAGTGGGTGACAAAGTGTTCTTGAAGGTATCACCGGTGCGAGGTCTGAAACGGTTTGGTAAAAAGGGGAAGCTATGCCCCAGGTATGTGGGACCATATGAGATATTGAATCGATGTGGTAATGTAGCATATCAATTGGCTCTACCACCATCTATGTCTAGCGTTCATAATGTGTTCCATGTATCATTACTGAAGAAGTATGTCAGAGATCCATCGCACATCTTGACCGCTGATCCCCCAGACTTGACTGAAGACTTAACATTCGAAGTGGTGCCTGTAATGCTCTCAAGCCGAATAGTTCAGTAACTTCGAACCAAGGATATCCACTATGTGAAGGTGCATTGGAGAAGCCAAAATGTGGAGGAAATTACTTGGGAAGAAGAGAGCGCGATGAGGAAGGAGTACCCTAACCTTTTTGACGATCAAGGTACGTTCAAATTTCGAGGCCAAAATTTCTTTTAAGGGTGGGGGACTTGTGAAACCTATATGCAAATTTTGGGATGAAATTTCTTTTAAGGGTGGTGGAGTTGTAAGACCTGTACTCTGAAAACCCAGTCTAAACCTCGGTTTTGTGTCATGACAGGTCTTCCGATCATCATCGGGCCAGACGGGGCAAGCGGATAACAAACAGGTACAAAATTGGACCGAAGTCGACCAATTATATCTGATTTTAGGTATACCGGTCGATGGTACCTGTCTTGGTACCGGTCGACCGGTATGGCCTGCGCAGCTATGTGCGGGAATCTGGAAATTGGTCTCTACGGGTCCCGCTTTCCTGATTTCGAATCCTAGAAGTTTTCTAATCCTAGTAGGGTTACTAAACCCTATTTCTAGCCTATAAATACACCCTTAAGCCTCCTCAAATCCTTTCCATTGTCTCTCACAAACCCTAGAGAAGAGAAAGAGCTTGGAAAGGAGAAGGAGCTAGGAAGAAGAAGGAGCCGCCATTACCGTTCGACGACGCTCTCACTACGCCAGTCAACGGTAAGTGTTTGAATCCATCTTCTTACCCTATGTTAGTTGTGTGGGTGGATCAATACCATGCAAAGTAGGTATTGATCTAAAACCCTAAATTGGCCAATAAACCCTAAGTTGCCGTCAAACGTTAGATTTGAGTTTCGAGATGATATTCATCGAAATAAGACTTGAATGAGTTGGGGATAACTCTAACTCAAAGCGTAGACTTAGAATGGATAGGAGAAACCCTGAAAATCCATGGAGGATGATCGTTGGCAGTCAAAAAACCCATGTA
This sequence comes from Protea cynaroides, assembly GCA_028583415.1. Lineage (NCBI taxonomy): Eukaryota > Viridiplantae > Streptophyta > Magnoliopsida > Proteales > Proteaceae > Protea > Protea cynaroides. The sequence goes on from CM053269.1 coordinate 99,846,306, forward strand.
TGGTCTTTCGGAGACATACCAGTCGACTATACTGGTTGCACATAGTGCGACCAGTATGTTGCGACCGCTATCTCTCGGGAGGTTGTCTGTGGGGACCGGCTGACCATACCGGTCGCCAGTCTTTCCCACAGAGCTGTGACCGGTACATGCCACCGGTTAGCTCTGTGAGGTATTTGTAACCCTGTTGGTTTTTGACCAACACGAAACCCTAAACAATATATTCTAATGAAACCCTAATAATATTGTAGGACTTTGTGACTTGTCGTTTGGATCTTGCGACGTGGAGCAAGTTGTAAGACCCGTGTCAATTTAATCCGGTCTTACCATCTTAAACCAGGTTTACCCATCATGGTCGAGTCAAATGGACCAAGGGCATGAAGGAGATCGAGATCCCAGGTACGAAATCGACCCAAAAACACTTAATTCTAGGGGAGGGTCGCACACCCAGTGAAGCAGGGTCGGACCTCCCAAAATAGAAAGTCAGACCCTCAGTTTTGAAGGGAGGGTCGGACAGCTTAAAACCCTAGGGTCGACGGGATCATCGACCCTCCCATCGACCCTCGGTTTTTGACGAAAACTGAAATTAGGAAATTTCCTAATTTTCGGTTGGGATTCATTCCAAATCTCAATGGGATTATTATAGGACATTCCTAGCCTATTTAAAGGACGTTCCTAAGCCACTTTCACTCCTTTCACAACCCTAATTGAATTGAGAGAAAGAGAGAAGAAGGAAAAGAGGAAGAAAGGAGGCTAGGAAGAAGGCTTAGCAAAAAGGGGAAGAAATTGCAGAGAAAAGTAATCTTCCCAGGTATGGATACTAATTCCATGAGTTTCTACAGACCTTAGGTTAGATATGGTTGAGTGTAGGATTTCGGAGAAACCCAAACCATCCCATCCATGGTTAGACTTTCATGGAAAACCATAGGAGGATGCACGAAAACTATTTAGATGGTTTATACATGGTTCTAGACCATGGAATGACTGTTGAATGAATGTAGGAAGCAAGCCATAGGACCCCAAACACGAAGAATGGATTAAAAGTGGAAATTGGAACAGAGTGCACCAAGGGTCGCACCGAGGGTCGATAGACCATCCGACCCTAGGTGTTTCTGACCATCGACCCTCAGCATTCGGGAAGTTCAGAATGGAGGGAGGGTCGATAGACCCATCGACCCTAGCATCGACCCTAGCATCGACCCTCAGTTGACAAAATGGTTTTTAAATTCTGAATTAATTCTAATAAAATTCAATCGACTTTGTTAGGTTTGCTAGCGATATAATAACATTATAAAGGTGATTCTAAAGCTTGGAAAAATATCTTTTAGCAAGCCAAGGTGAGGAACCTTAACCCCAAACTAAATTGGTTAATAATAAACTGTTTTCTATTTCTCGAGTCCTATGCCATGTTTGATTCTATGCGAATATGTTTGTAATGTGCATACAACATGCCATCCAATATTTCTATTACTTGTTCATGCATATTTATTTTATTGTTTATAACGTGATGATGATGATGATAGGAATAGGCATGTGCTTGTATATGTGTGGTTGATGTGCTTGATGCGAGCGAGTATCAGGGGAGGTGTGATGAGAACGTCAATAAACGTTAACCTTTGGCGGGTCTCAGCACTTTAGCTCTATCTCTAACTCAAGTCTTGTGCATTGGCATCGTCGTATCGCCATTACCTTAGCAGAACTATTATGTCGTAGAGTATCAAGGGAGGTGGTCTCGGTCCTTGTAGTCTCTGACTCTATCGGGGGGCCTTAGCTCTATCTCTATGGATGTTCTGAGGGAAGCTGGGGTGACGCCTTGGATACATTGTTTGGCATTAGGATTGGTTAATAGCGAGCCCAGTTTGCAAGCCCTCGCTAACAGGGGCTTACGTGTTGGTATAGCATTATATAGCAATAACCGTTAACCTTTGTTGTATAATGTTATGGAAGGGTGGATGGGGACGACGATAACCGTTAACCTTCGGGTGGGCTTCCACACCCTGTGTATAGAGGCGGTATCAATAATCGTTAACCTTTGATCACCCAACCTTTCTATTGCACATTGCAAACTATAAACCAAGACCAAGGATATGAATTGACTTTTTGCGTGCATATGTATTGTTGCATTGTTTTGGCTACTCACTGAGCCGTGTTGTGTGCTCAACCCTCGACGTCGAATATTTTTAGTTGATGATGCAGGATATACTGTTGAAGATTATATGAACCTATCAGCGTATGGAACTGTAGCAGTTATGGAAGTTGGAGCAGAAGACGATACACACGACTCCTCTTGTGAGTGCAACTCGTGTGTATTCGATTAGATATTTTTATAGGTTTCTTCATTGGATTTATAAGACATGTATTTGGTATTTAAATAATTATGTCTTAGTTAAACACAGAATAATTTGATATTATTTATGGGTATCATTCCAGTTCTCAGTTCATATTATTTATAAATTTTTTGCTATTGTGTATTACTCTGATTATGATTGTGGATGCGTGTAAAGTTTGGATAATGCGGGGATAGCCTATTAAAGATCCTGGTTGAACCGTTGGTTATTTGGCGGTTCATCACACCATTCTGAACATTGTGGAATTGGGGTGTGACAACTTGGTATCAGAGCGTCTCAGGCCTTGCCCGCCGAACTGACACACATTCAAGACCATTGTGAACTGAGATAGGATAAATTAAAAGCTTTAATACAAACACACTGTAAGCACAAGTGATGATTGAAACCGAATTAAAAAAAAAAGAGAATAATGCATCTATTAAAGGGAACACCAGTTACATAAAACGAGTAAGAAAACAAAACGTATATACATCGCTAAAGCAGAGTACAGTCCACAACCCGGACAGTTACTCTGTAGGATAAGAAAAGTAAAGTACAATCAAGAAGCTGGAGGCGAAGGAGGAGGCGGTGCCTCACGATCTCTGTCGTAGTCCTCGGCATAGACTCTAGTCAACCAGGCTATCTGAGTCCGGGTCGTCTATAGACTAGCTATGAGATCGGCTACTCTCCCGTCGGTCGCCGTGCCTGGATCTCCATGAGCTCACCTACCCGCGCGTTAGATGTGTGCTGAGCAGCCAACAACTCATCCACTCTCATGCACTGAGCATCTAGCAAATCCTCCATCCTCAGGTTCGAGCTGCGCTGAGTCTCTCTGATCACGCGCAACATCTCCATCATATCAGAAGATGGGCATGAAGGACCAGCATCATGAGAAGGATTGGTCTCGGGTACCGAAGCCACCGCAGCAGAAGTACCAGCCCGATCCGCATGCGTAGGTGATGGCGGTGGTATCGCATCGACATCCATATATAAGTGATCATCATCGATCGGATCCCCACTAGCCCTAGCAGCAGCCTCAGCATCAGCCATCTCAACCCGAGTGTGAGGGCTCACCATCTTGTAGCCCCGCATCTTGTAGCCCCATCTTGCAGATAGCCTCCCAATCTAGAGGCGACAAGAAGGTCTTCTCCTGGATCTTCTCATCAACCAGATCCACCCCCAAACGGGTCAGTAGCACTGTAATCATGCGTCCATAGGGTAGATTACCCCTATGACCGGACAAGGTGGCAACGATCATCGTCCGCATGATGATGTAAGGAAGGCGGACCAACCGTTGAGTGCATATATCGTAAATCAAGAACTGGGTCAGCTGAGACACCCTCTCATAGTGCCCACTCTGCGGAATCAGATTATGCTTTGGATAATCTTGCGAAAGACTCGTGGAGATGGACGCAAGTAGCAAGCTCTCATCCGCCATCTATCGGACGGAGCAACCGATTGTCGATCACAGCTCTCATCTCCATCTCAACAAACTGTGGCTCTCCCGGTGCACAGGACACCATAGGGCCATCATAGGCAATGCCCAACAGATCGGCCAGCTGCCGATAATCAAAGGAGATGTGCACCCCTTTGACGTAGCTAGTGATGCGCAACACCTGACCACGCTCGACATCATTGTAATCCCCCACCACCTGGAGATTATAGTAGAACTGGCGCACCAAGTCTAGACACGTGCACGTGTCGTATGTGATGACAGGGAGCCACCCCATGTCACCGAATGCTCCCTCTACATTGAACAAAGCTAGCTCAGCCAAGTTCACCAAGCGACCCCCTTCCACTTTCTTACGGGCATAGTCAGCATACTGTGCCTCAGCTTCATTCGAGCGGAAGCGAAGTGGATCACGCAATCTTGGCACTTTGGTACGGGCCATAGTATCTGCAAAATAAGAAAGAGAAAGGAAACAAGGAGTTAGTAGGATAAAAATCCAAAATTTGAGTAAATAACGACGTAAGTTGACCATAAAGCCCCATTTCTCACCATACAAGTGGGCATAAGGTCTTACGAAGGTTTAAACATATCCTACAATCTACATGCAGTAGAAAATTTTAACGGATAAGGTCCAATTTGAAGAAATTCAAGAAAAATCAAAATTTCGACAAATTAGGGCAAAAAGAGAAAAATTTAAGTTTCTCGATAACCAACCGATGAAACTGAAAATTTTTTTAGGGCTTTCGTTCCTCAAGACCCCAATAACAAAAGCCCACAATAAAAATCAAATTTTTACGATTGGTAAAAGTTTAATTTGGAAAAGACGAGCTAAATGAGTAAAAACCCAGAAATAAAAACCTAAAAACAGGGGAAGTTGGGAAATTATACATGTAGAAGTGATGTGGACGTTGAAACTCGGAGTAAGAACGATCCACAATAGTGAAGTAACACTGTAGCACCTCGGAGAGTAGAGACGAGTCGAAACGGAGGAAGAATAGTAAGAATTGATCCAGAATCGGATCTTAAAAATCTGATTTTTGGTCTGAGGGTCGAACAAATCGACTGACACCATCGACCCTCGGATCGACCCTCCAATCGACCCTCGGCTCTCGGGAATCTGACAGATATTCAAGGGTCGGACTGAGGGTCGGACACCCATCGACCCACCAATCGACCCCAGCTCTCGGGAAGAACAGGACATTCCCAGGGTCGTATACCCAGGGTCGGACACACCATCGACCCTCACCACCGACCTTACATAGAAAAGACAGCATTTTTTTTTCAGAATGAATTGAGGATTCAAATTTTATATCGGTTAGCGTTCCTACATGAAGTATAAATGATTTCTCACTGATTTTGATGATTTTCAGGCACCACCCACCTCAAAAGTAAATATGTCTGGCCGTAGAGTTACCCGACAGACCCGAAACACAGTCCCACCACCACCATCGGTGGAGGAGACTAGTCAAGAGAACAATTACGCACAGGGTAATCCCGAGCCGGCAAACCCTACGAATTTGCCATCACCACCACCTGAGCTAACAACAGTGGTGATGAATCTGGCTCAATAGCTACAACAAATGCAACATGCACAAACTCAAATGCAGGTTGCGATGGGAGTCATGTTTCAAGCCACTCAGGCTGCAGCCATGCACACCTGGGCAAGCTAGTGCAGCACCGGTGGGTAACCACCCAGCTCAACGAGACACCTCCACAACCGACTGCACCAATTCCGGTGCAAGTCCCGAAGCAGCCCAAGGGAACTATCGGTATCCACCCCCCTATGTTTCGGGTATACCAAAATCAACCTGGATCACTCCCGACTAGTAGAGAGGTTTTTGAAAATGAAACCAAGAGAATTCAATGGCAAGCCGTCTGATCCACTTGTGGCCAGCACACCGGGTATGACGAGATGGAAAGAAATTTTCTTATGATGACTATTACTTGGAGAGGAGAAAGTATTGTGTGCCACCTTCATGCTCAAAGGCGACGCACATCATTTTTGGAAATCGACCCGGGCCTATCTATTGACTAAGCACGCCCTCCTGATTTGGGCTATATATAAAGAAGCTTTCTTTGAGAAATATTTTCCACAAAGCTTCGTAGATTCGATGGAGAAGGAGTTCCCCGAGTCTTTATCAGGGACAGATGTCGGTGGATGCGTACCAACAGCGCTATGAAGAGCTGTTTTTCTTCGCACCACTAAGTATGCAAGAAGAAGATACAAAAACCCGTAGATTCATCGCGGGACTAAGAGGAAGTATAAGGGAACATGTTCTGGGATTAGAGAAGAAAATATATAATGAAGCTGTCCAGATCGCTCGAGTGATTGAATCGAGCCAGAACGAGAGTTATTTCACTCAAAACAAAGGCATAAAAAGGCCAGCTGGGAATTCTTATAATGGAAGCAATAACAGGACGTATAAACCTTTCCGTCCTCAGAATTTTAATGCTGCAACCAAGACTATCCCCGCAGCTCAACCTCAGCCAAAGTCAAATGTTGAAGCCCCGAAGTGTTATAACTGCAACCAACCAGGGCATATGGCAAGAGAGTGCCCAAAACCCAAGAAGCAGTTACATCAAGGACGGGTATATGCTGTTACACCAGAGGATGCAGCCGCATCGCCCGACGTGGTCACAGGTATGACCGAAACTTTAAGATTATAATCTCACTGATTGAGTATGTAGACTAAGTAAAAACAAATCACAGGTATCGCACCTATCAATGGCGTACCCGCGAGTACTCTTTGATTCAGGAGCTACTCATTCATTTATATCTGTGTCGTTTGGAAAGAAGACCAATCTGCCCATCAAAACATTAAACTACAAATTACTTGTACGGTCACCGATGGGTTAGAAGTGGAATTAGAGAAAGGTTATGGACCATGTCCAGTTCTCATCGGAGAGCAGACCTTGGATGCAACTTTAATACAACTTGAGATGGCAGACTTTGACGTCATCTTAGGAATGGACTGGTTAGCTCGGCACTCTGCAAATCTGTTATGCGCCGAGAAGAAGCTAACGTTCAAGGACAAGGAAGGAGTAGAATTCAGTTTCTCGGGAACCAAACTTCCCCGGAGACGCAAGCTCATACTCTCAGCATTAAAGGCTAAGAAGTGCCTTGAGAAAGGAGCGGTCGGATATCTAGTATCAGTGGTCGACCTAACCAAGGACGTGCCATGAATGGAAGATATTGATGTCGTGCGGGATTTTCCCGATGTATTTCGGAGGAATTACCCGGACTTCCACCCGACCGAGCCACGGAGTTTGTAATAGACCTTATACCGGGAGCCGCACCGTATCAAAAGCACCTTATAGAATGGCTCCTACGGAACCGAAGGAATTAAAAGTGCAATTACAAGAACTCTTGGATAAGGGTTATATTAGACCCAGGTATATCTCCATGGGGAGCACCGGTGTTGTTCGTAAAGAAGAAGGATGGTAGTGTTCGATTATGTATCGACTATCGAGAATTAAATAAACTGACTATCAAGAATCGATACCTACTACCCAGGATCGATGACTTGTTCGATCGGTTACAAGGAGTGAAGGTATTTTCAAAGATCGATCTTCGATCGGGCTATCATCAACTGAATATTAAAGAAGGGGACATTCCGAAGACAGCCTTCAAGACAAGATACGGACATTATGAGTTCTTAGTGATGTCCTTCGGACTGACTAACGCACCGGCAACATTCATGGAACTTATGAACCGGGTCTTCCATGATATGTTGGATACGTCGGTCATAGTATTTATTGATGACATATTGGTATATTCCAAGGACAAGGAAACCCATGTCAAGAACCTAAACGCAGCCCTACAGCGTTTAAGGGAAGAGAAGTTATATGCCAAATTTTCGAAGTGTGAGTTTTGGCTAAGTGAAGTCGCCTTTGTAGGCCATGTAGTATCCGCAGAAGGAATCAAAGTGGACCCTAGTAAGATCGAAGCTATTGTGACGTGGGAAGCACCAAAGAGCGTCTCGAAAATTAGAAGTTTCCTTGGGTCTAGCTGGATATTATCGGAGATTCGTAGAAGACTATTCTCGGATTGCCGTACCTCTCACCAGTTTGACCAAGAAAGGAGAAAAGTTCGTATGGACGGATAAGTGTGAAAAGAGCTTTCAAACACTGAAGACCAGATTGATATCCCCTCCAATTTTAACCATTCCCGTTCTAGGACAGACATTTACCTTATACACTGATGCATCGGGATTGGGATTAGGATGTGTGCTTATGCAAGGAGAACAAGTAGTTGCATATGCATCGAGACAGTTGAAGGTACATGAGAAGAATTACCCTACTCATGATTTAGAGTTAGCGGCAGTAGTACATGCTGTCAAGATATGGAGACACTACCTATACGGAGAAAAATTTCAGATTAAGTCGGACAATAATAGCCTTACGTATCTATTTAATCAGAAGGAGTTAAATATGAGACAAAGAAGATGGCTTGGACTATTGAAAGACTATGATTGTGATATCCAGTATCATCCGAGAAAAGCGAACGTAGTAGCAGACGCATTGAGTAGAAAAGCAATGATAAAATCTCAAGGAGAAACTAGCACAACTGCAGCAATGTGTACTACCCGGATGGTATTCAACCACGGTAACGAGCAGTATGTGATCGATACACCGGATAGACCAACCAACCAAGGATTCATTCATTGGTTTTCAAATATGTTCGCGGCATTGAAGATAATACCGGATATAGTGGATGAAGTGAAGACAGCTATCAAAGCAGATCCTTATCTGAGAACGGTACAAGAAGATATTGAGAAAGGTAGGACTAACCCTGAGTTCACCTTGGATGACGAGAAGGTACTGAAATACAAAGGAAGAATATCTGTACCCGAAACAGAAAGTGTGGACATTAGACAACGACTCATGAAAGAAGCCCATACCACCATCTACTCGGTACATCTTGGAAGTACAAAAATGTATCATGATCTAAAGAAACTGTATTGGTGGAGAGGAATGAAGGCAGATGTAGCTAAGTTCGTGTCTCAATGCCTAAATTGTCAGAAAGTAAAGGCTGAACGACAAAGACCCGCAGGACTGTTACAACCATTATCAGAACCAGCATGGAAATGGGACTACATCACTATGGACTTCGTCACAGGACTACCATTGACTCCTCGAGTAGTTGACGCAGTTTGGGTGATTGTAGACCATCTGACTAAAACAGCTCGCTTCATACCGATACGACCCCAATATATACTGGAAAGGTTAGCAAAGCTGTATGTGGATAATATTGTTCGGTTACATGGTGTTCCAGAAAGCATTGTGTCCGATAGAGACCCACGATTTACTTCCAAATTTTGGGAAGGACTGCAAAAGGCTATGGGTACAACATTGAAGTTCAATTGATTTCAAGGGATCATGGGACGAAAAGTTACCATTGATCGAGTTCGCTTACAATAACAACTATCAGGCTACTATACAGATGTCACCTTATGAAGCACTGTATGGTAGGAAGTGTCGAACTCCCTTGTTTTGGAATGAAGTTGGAGAACGTAGTATTGTTGGACCAAAATTTGTTGAAGAGACTTGTCGAGTGGTAGACATCATCAAGGAAAGAGTAAGAGTAGCTCAGAACCGTCAGAAGCAATACGCAGATACTCGACGAAGAGATCTAGAGTTCACCGTAGGCGAAAAAGTATTTTTGAAAGTATCGCCTATGCGAGGATTGAAGAGGTTCGGACAGAAAGGAAAACTAAGTTCAAGATATGTCGGACCATATAAGATTCTGGCTAAGCGTGGGAAAGTAGCTTATCAGTTAGCACTACCATCAACTATGTGAAGTGTGCATGACATATTTCACATATCCTTATTGAAGAAGTATGTTAAAGACCCAACACATGTGTTGACAGTAGATTTGTTAGACCCGTGTCATATTAACCCGGTCTTACCACCTTGAACCAGGTTTACCCATCATGGTCGAGTCAAATGGACCAAGGGCGTGATGGAGATCGAGATCCCAGGTACAAAATCGACCCAAAAACACTTAATTCTAGGGGAGGGTCGCACACCCGGAGAAGCGGGTCGGACCTCCCAAAACAGAAAAGTCGGACCCTCAGTTTTGAAGGGAGGGTCGGACAGCTTAAGACCCTAGGGTCAACGGGATCATCGACCCTCCCATCGACCCTCGGTTTCGGACGAAACTGAAATTAGGAAATTTCCTAATTTTCGGTTGGGATTCCTTCCAAATCTCAATGGGATTATTATAGGACATTCCTAGTCTATTTAAAGGACGTCCCTAAGCCACATTAACTCCTTTCACAACCCTAATTGAATTGAGAGAAAGAGAGAAGAAGGAAAAGAGGAAGAAAGGAGGATAGGAAGAAGGCTTAGCAAAAAGGAGAAGAAATTGTAGAGAAAAGTAATCTTCTCAGGTATGGATACTAATTCCATGAGTTTCTACAGACCTTAGGTTAGATATGGTTGAGTGTAGGATTTCGGAGAAACTCAAACCATCCATCCATGGTTAGGTTTTCATGGAAAACCATAGGAGGATGCACGAAAACTATTTAGATAGTTTATACATGGTTCTAGACCATGGAATGAGTGTTGGGTGAATGTAGGAAGCAAGTCATAGGACCCCAAACATGAAGAATGGATTAAAAAGTGGAAATTTTACCAGAGTGCACCGAGGGTCGCACCGAGGGTCGATAGACCATCCGACCCTAGGTGTTTCGACCCTCAGCATTCGGGAAGTTCAGAATGGAGGGAGGGTCGATAGACCCATCGACCCTAGCATCGACCCTCAGTTGACAGAATGGTTTTTAAATTCTGAATTAATTCTAATTAAATTCTATCGACTTTGTTAGGTTTGTTAGCAGTATAATAACATTATAAAGGTGATTCTAAAGCTTGGAAAAATATCTATTAGCCAGCTAAGGTGAGGAACCTTAACCCCAAACTAAATTGGTTAATAATAAACTGTTTTTCTTTTCTTGAGTCCTATGCCATGTTTGATTCTATGCGAATATGTTTGTAATGTGCATACAGCATGCCATCCAATATTTCTATTACTTGTTCATGCATATTTACTTATTGTTTATAACATGATGATGATGATGATGATAGGAATAGGCATGTGCTTGTATGTGTGTGGTTGATGTGCTTGATGCGAGCGAGTATCAGGGGAGGTGTGATGAGAACACCAATAAACGTTAACCTTTGGCGGGTCTCAGCACTTTAGCTCTATCTCTAACTCAAGTCTTGTGCATTGACATCGTCGTATCGCCATTACCTTAGCATAACTATTATGTCGTAGAGTATCAGGGGAGGTGGTCTCGGTCCTTGTAGTCTCTGACTCTACCGGGGGGCCTTTGCTCTATCCCTATGGGCATTCTGAGGGATACTGGGGTGAGGCCTTGGATACACTGTTTGGCATTAGGATTGGTTAGCAGCGAGCCCAGTTTGCAAGCCCTCGCTAACAGGGGCTTACGTGTTGGTATAGCATTATATAGCAATAACCGTTAACCTTTGTTGTATAATGTTATGGTAGGGTGGATGGGGACGACGATAACCGTTAACCTTCGGGCGGGCTTCCACACCATGTGTATAGAGGCGGTATCAATAACCGTTAACCTTTGATCTCCCAACCTTTCTATTGCACATTACAAACTATAAACCAAGACCAAAGATATAAATTGATTTTTGCATGCATATGTATTGTTGCATTGTTTTGGCTACTCACTGAGCCGTGTTGTGTGCTCACCCCTCGACGTCGAATATTTTTTTTAGTTGATGATGCAGGTTATACAATTAAAGAATATATGAATGCGTCGGCGTACGGAAACATTGCTGCTATGGATGTTGGAGCTGAAGATGATACACACGATCTCTCTTGCGAGTGCAACTCGTGTGTATTCGATTAGATATTTTTGTAGGTTTCTTATTTGGATTTATAAGACATGTATTTGGTATTTAAATATTTATGTCTTAATTAAACACCGAATAATTTGATATTATTTATTGGTATCATTCTAGTTCTCAGTTCATATTATTTATAAATTTTCCGCTATTGTGTATTACTCTGATTATGATTGTGGATGCGTGTAAAGTTTGGATAACGCGGGGATAGCCTATTAGAGATCCTGGTTGAACCGTTGGTTATTTGGCGGTTCATCACACCATTTTGAACAATGCGGAATTGGGGTGTGACAACTTGGTCTCAGAGCATCTCAGGCGTTGCCCGCCGAACTGACACACAATCAAGACCATTGTGGACTGAGATAGGATAAATTAAAAGCTTTAATACAAACGCATTGTAAGCACAAGTGATGATTGAAACCGAATTAAAAGAGAATAATGCATCTATTAAAGAGAAAACCAGTTATATACAATGAGTAAGAGAAACAAAACATATATACATCGCTAAAGCAGAGTACAGTCCACAACCCGGATAGTTACTCAGTTATACGAAAAGTAAAGTACAATCAAGAAGTCGGAGGCGAAGGAGGAGGCGGTGCCTCACGATCTCCGTCGTAGTCCTCCGCATAGACTCTATTCAACCAGGCTATCCGAGTCCGGGTCATCTATAGACTAGCCGTGAGATCGGCTACTCTCCCGTCGGTCGCGCACGCCGGATCTCCATGAGCTCACCTATCCGCGTCGGATGTGTGCTGAGCAGCCAACAGCTCATCCACTCTCATGCGCCGAGCATCTAGCAAATCCTCCATCCTCGGGTCCGATCTGCGCCGAGTCTCTCCGATCTCGCGCAACATCTCCATTATATCGGAAGATGGGCGTGAAGGACCAGCATCATGAGAAGGACTGGTCTCGGGTACCGGAAGCCGCCGCAGCCAGGTACCGATCCGATCCGCATGCGTAGGTGATGGCGGTGGTATCGCATCAACATCCATATATAAGCGATCATCGTCGATCGGATTCCCACGAGCCCTAGCAGCAGCCTCAGCATCAGCCATCTCAACCCGAGTGTGAGGGCGTACCATCACGTTCCTCTCCTCATCACTAACCTCCGCATCTCGGAGCCCCATCTTGCAATCTACGCCCTCATCTCCATCTCAACAAAGCGTGGCTCTCCCGGCGCCACGATACACCGTAGGGCCATCATAGGGAATTCCCCAACGGATCGGCCAGCTGCCGATAATCAAAGGAGATGTGCACCCCTTTGACGTAACTAGTGATGCGCAACTCCTGACCACGCTCGACATCATTGTAATTCCCCACCACCTGGAGATTACAATAGAACTGGCGCACCAAGTCTGGACATATGCACGCGTCATGTGTGATGATAGGGAGCCACCCCATATCACCGAATGCTCCCTCTACATTGAACAAGGCTAGCTCAGCCAAGTTCACCATGCGACCCCTTTCCACTTTCTTACGGGCATAGTCAGCATACTGTGCCTTGGCTTCATTCAAACGGAAGCGAAGTGGATCACGCAATCATGGCACTTTAGTACGGGCCATAGTATCTGCAAAATAAGAAGGAGAAAAGAAACAAGGAGTTAGCAGGATAAAAATCCAAAATTTGATTTAATAACGACGCACTACCCATCTCAGAAGGAAATAAGTCTGGACGTAGAGTTACCCGACAGACCCGAAATACAGTCCCACCACCACCACCAGTGGAGGAGACTAGTCAGGAGAATAACCATGCACAGGGTAATCCAGAACCAGCAAGCCCTACAAATTTGCCACCTCCACCACCGGAGCTAGCAACTGTGGTTACGAATCTGGCTCAACAGCTACAGCAAATGCAACACGCACAAGCTCAAATGCAGGTTGCAATGGGAGTTATGTTCCAAGCCTCTCAGGCTGCAACCATGCACACTGGGCAAGCTAGTGCAGCACCATTGGGTAATCACCCAGCCCAACAGACACCTCAACAACCGGCTGCACCAATTCCAGTACAAGTCTCAGAAGCAGCCCAAGGGAACTATCAGTATCCACCCCCTATGTTTGGGGCATACCAAAATCAACTGGATCACTCCCGGCTAGTGGAGAGATTTTTAAAAATGAAACCAAGAGAATTCAATGGCAAACTGTCTGATCCACTGTGGCCAGCCCACTGGATAGACGAGATGGAAAGGAACTTCCTTATGATGACTATCACTGAGGAAGAGAAAGTGTTATGCGCCACCTTAATGCTCAAAGGCGACGCACACCATTGGTGGAAATCTACAAAGACATACTTATTAACCAAACATGCCCTACTGACATGGGCTATATACAAAGAAGCATTCTTCGAGAAGTATTTCCCAAGAAGTTTCAGAGATTCAATGGAGAAGGAATTCTTGAGTCTGTACCAGGGCAGATGTCCGTAGACTCATATCAACAGCGCTACGAAGAGCTGTTTTTCT
>CM053269.1:99868413-99873413 GCA_028583415.1 Protea cynaroides
ATGGGTTGATGGTTTCGGGTTTCTCAGAGATCACACTCTCATCAATATCTAACCTAGGATGCTGTGAAACTCATGGAATTAGTATCCATGCACGAGGAAGAATACTCCTTCTCACGCAACTCTTCTCTTTTGGCTAAATTCTCTTCCTTGCTTCTCTTCTTCCTCTTTTCCTTCTCTTCTCTTTCTCTCAATTTAATTAGGGTTGTAAAAGGAGTGAAAGAGGCTTAGGGCGTCCTTTAAATAGAGTAGGACATCCTAAAATAAGTCCCTTTGAGATTAGGAAAGAATCCCATTAAAAATGAGGGGAGTTCTAATTTCTATTTCTTCTCGATAGCAGGGTCGATGATCCGTCGACCCTAGGGTTCAGATATCCCGATCCTCCCTTGAAAATTGAGGGTCTGAGTTTTTTATTACTCATTTACTCATCCTTGGGATCTACGGCTCACCGACACTTGGGACGGAGAATCTCTCACCACTTACCCACCTACATTTAAATACTGTTGTGGGCTTGACACCGAGCCCATCAACTGTTCCGAGCACCCTCTAACTTTGCCATCGGGTGGACACGGGCCCACGGGCCCGCCTCCTCCCCCCCTTGTCTTTGCTTGTTTTGCCGGTCCAGTCAGCTCGGTGGGCCTATGAGGCGAGTCGGGGCCGAACGCTCTCTTTCTCTTTCTCTCTTTCTACTTCTCTCTCTCTCTCTCTCTCTCTCTCTCTCTCTCTCTCTCTTCTCTCTTTCTCTCTCTTTCATTTCTCTCTCTCTCTCTCTCTCTCTCTCTCTCTCTCGCTCTCTCCCTTTTCCCTCTATGTCTCTCTCTGTCTCACTTCTTAATCTCTTTTTCTCTCTCTAATTCTCTCGCTTTTTCTTCTCCATCTCTCTCTCCTCCCTACTTCCCTCTCTCCCTTTTTACTTTTCTTTCTCTCTTCCTCTATCTCTCGCTCTCTTTCTCTTTACTTCTCTATCTATACTTCTCTGTTCTCTCTCCCTCTACTTTTCTCTCTCTCTACTTCTCCTTGTCTCTCTTTTTTTTCTCTTTCTCTATCAGTCTCTCCTGTCTCTTTCTCTCTATCTACTTCTCTCTCTCAACCTCTCTCAACTTAACTCTCTCTCTATTCTCTTTCTTCTTCTCTCTCTTTCTCTGTCTCTCTTTCCTTTCTCTCTCTCTCCCTTCTCTCACTCTCTCCCATACTCTCTCTCTCTCTCTCTCTCTCTCTCTCTCCCTTTTTCCTTTTCTCTTTCACTCTCTTTCTCTCTTTGTCTTCTCTCTTTCTACTTCTGTCTCTCTTTTTACTTCCGTCCCTCTCTCTGTCTCTTCTCTCTCTACTTCCCTCTCTATCTCGCTGCTTCTCTCTCTCTCTCTTTCTCAACTTCCCTATCTCTTGCTCTCTCTCTCCCTCTCTCTATCTCTTTTCTCTCTCCCTCTACTTCTCTCTCTCTTTATACTTATATGTCTTTCTCTCTCTCCCTACTTCTCACTCTCTCTTTCTACATCTCCCTCTTTCTTCTTCTTCTCTCTACCTTTCTACTTCTTCTCTCTCTCACTACTTTTTCTCTCTCTCTCTCTCTCTCTATCTCTCCCTCTCTCCATTTCTCTCTCTCTCTACTTCTCTCTCTCTCTCTTTCTCTTTCTAATTCACACACTCTCTCTCTTTTCAACATTTATCTCTCTTTCTCTCCACTTCTCTATCTCTTTCATTTCTCTCTCTCTCTCTCTCTCTCTCTCTCCCTCTCTCTCTCCCTTTCTACTTGCTTTCTCTCTCTCCCTAGTTCTCTCCCGTTTTAAGTCCCCCACTCACTTTCTTTCTACTTCTCTCTCTCTCTCACTCTCTCTTTCTTGCTACTTCTCCCTCTCTTTTACTTCTCTTTCTCTGTCTCTCTTTTTCTGGTTCTCTCTCTCTCTGTCTCTTTCTTTCTCACTTTTTACTTTTTTCTCTCTCTGCCTCTCTCTCTCTTTCTCTCTCTTTCTTACAACTCTCACTCTCTTTCTCTCTCTCTCTCCACTTCTCTCTTTTTTTCTCTCTCTCTTTCTACTTCTCTCTCTTTCTTTCTCTCTTTCTCTCTTTCTCTCTCTCTCTCTCTCTCTCTCTCTCTCTCTTTTCTCTCTCCCTCTACTTCTCTCTCTCTTTATACTTCTCTGTCTTTTTCTCTCTCCCTACTTCTCACTCTCTCTTTCTACATCTCCCTATTTCTTCTTCTTCTCCCTCCCTTTCTTCTTCTTCTCTCTCTCTCACTACTTCTTTCTCTCTCTCTCTCTCTCTCTCTATCTCTATCTCTCCTATCTCTCCCTCTCTCCATTCTCTCTCTCTACTTCTCTCTCTCTCTCTCTTTCTCTTTCTAATTCACACACTCTCTCTCTCTTTTCAACTATTATCTCTCTTTCTCTGCACTTCTCTTTCTCTTTCATTTCTCTCTCTCTCTCCCTTTCTACTCACTTTCTCTCTCTCCCTAGTTCTTTCTTTCTTTCTACTTCTCTCTCTCACTCAATCTCTCTTTCTTGCTATTTCTCCCTCTCTTTCACTTCTCTTTCTCTATCTCTCTCTCCCTTCCTTCTCACCCTACTTCCCTGTCTCTCATTCCCTTCCTCTCTCTCCGCTTATCTCTCTCCCAATCTCTCTTTCTTCTCTTTGTCCCTCTACTTTTACGTCTCTCTCTAATTCTACTTCTCCAGTCGCACTCTCTCTCTCCCTACTTCTCATTCTCACTTTCTACATCACCTTCTTTCTTCTTCTTCTGTCTACCTATCTTTTTCTTCTCACCCTCGCAACTTCTCCCTCTCTCTCTTTCTCTCCCTCTCTCTACTTCTCTTTCTCTACTTTTCCCTCTCTCTCACTTTTTCTCTCTCAGTCTCTCTCTTTTTCTAATCTCTTTCTCTCTCTCTCTACTTCTCTCTCGTTTTACTTCTCCATCTCTCTCTCTTCCTACTCTCTCTCTCTCTTTCTTTCCCTCATTCTACTTTTCCCTCTTTCTTTTTCTCTTTCTCTCTCTCTCTTTCTCTCTCTTTCTTACAACCCCACACTTACTTTTTTCTCTCTCTCTTTCTATTTCCCTTCCTACTTATCTCTCTTTCTCTCTCTTTCTCTCTCTCTCCATCTCTCTCTCCATCTCTCTCTCTCTTTTTACCCCTCCCCCTTCCTCTCTTTCCACCCCTCTTTCTCTCTCTCTCTTCTTACTTCTCTCTCTTTCTCCCTCTCTCCCTTTCTCTCTCTACTTCTCTCCCACCTTCTCTCATTCATTCTCTCTCTCTCATTCATTCTCTCTCTCTTTCTACTTCTCTCTCTCTCTCGCTCTCTCTTTTCTCCCTTTTTTCTACCCCCTTTCTCACCCTCTCTCTTTAACTCCTTCTACTTCTCTCCCACTTTCTCTCTCACCCTCCCTCTCCTTCTACTTCTCTCTCCCTCTCTTCTACTACCCTCTCTCTCTCTCTCTCTGTCTTTCTTTCTCTCTCTTTCTCTCTCTCTCACTCCCTCTCTTTCTCTCCCTCTCTCTCTCCCTTTTTCCCTCTCTGTCTCTTGTCTCACATTTTAATCTCTTTTTCTCTCTCTAATTTTCTCTTTTTTTTGCTTCTCCGTTTCTCTCTCCCTCTACTTTTCTCTCTCTCTGCTTCTCCCTGTCTCTCCCTCTTTCCCTTTCCCTATCCGTCTCTCCCTGTCTCTTTCTCTCTATCTGCTTCTCTCTCTCAACCTCTCTCTACTTCCGCTCTCTCTCTCTTCTCTTTCTTCTTCTCTCTCTTTCTCTCTCTCTTTCTTTTCTCTCTCTCTCTCTCCCCTCTCTATCAACTTCTCACTCTCTCCCCTGCTTTCTTTCTCCCTCCCCCTCTCTCTCATTCACTCTCTCTCTCTCTCTCTCTCACTCTTCTCTCTTTCTTCTTTTCCCTCCCTACCTTTCTCTCTCTCTCTCTCTCATCTCTCTTTCTCTCTCTCTCTAATCTTTCAAATTCTCTCCCCTCATACTCACTCTCTCTTTCTCTCTCTCCCTCTCTAATCTTTCTAATTCTCTCACTCATACTCTCTCTCTCTCTCTCTCTTTCCTTTTCTCTTTCTCTCTCTTTCTTTCTCTTTCTTTCTTTATCTTCTCTCTTTCTACTTCAGTCTCTCATTTTTACTTTTGGCTCTCTCTCTGTCTCTTCTCTCTCTACTTCCCTCTCTTTACTTTACTCTCTCTCTTTCTCAACTTCCCTATCTCTCTCACTCTCTCTCTCTCTTTATCTCTCTCTCTCTCACTCTTTTCCCTCTCCCTCTACCTCTCTCTCTCTTTGTACTTCTCTGTCTTTCTCTCTGGCCCTACTTCTCACTCTCTTATTCTACATCACCCTCTTTCTTCCTCTCTCTGCCTTTCTTCTTCTTCCCTCTCTCACTACTTCTTTCTCTCTCTTTCTACCTCTCCTTATCTCTCCCTCTCTCCATTTCAGTCTCTCTCTCTCTCTCTCTCTCTCTCTCTCTCTCTCTCTCTCTCTCTCTCTCTCTCTCTTTCTCTTTCTAATTCACTCTCTCTCTCTTTTCAACTTTTATCTCTCTTTCTCTCCACTCCTCTATCTCTTTCATTTCTCTCTCTCTCTCTCCCCCTCTCTCTCCCTTTCTTTCTGCTTCTCCCTCTCTCTTTATCAACTTCCTTATCTCTTTGTCTCTCTCTCTCTCTCTCTCTCTCTCTTTCTCTTTCTTCTCTCCCTCAACTTCTCTCTCTCTTTATGCTTCTCTGTCTTTCTCTCTCTCCCTATTTCTCCTCTCTCTTTCTACATCTCCCCCTTTCTTCTTCTTCTCTCTTGCCTTTCTTCTTCTTCTCTCTCTCACTCGCTTTCTCTCTCTCTCTCTCCTATCTCTCCCTCTTTCCATTTCTCTCTCTACTTCTCTCTCTCTCTCTCTTTCTCTTTCTAATTCACACTCTCTCTCTCTTTTCAACTTTTATCTCTCTTTCTCTCCACTTCTCTATTTCTTTCATCTCTCTCTCTCTCTCCCTCTCTCTCTCCCTTTCTTGCCGCTTTCTCTCTCTCCCTAGTTCTCTC
>CM053269.1:99885913-99888413 GCA_028583415.1 Protea cynaroides
ACACTCTCTCTCTTTTCAACTTTTATCTCTCTTTCTATCGACTTCTCTATCTCTTTCATTTATCTCTCTGTCTCTCTCCTTCTCTCTCTCTCTCCCTTTCTACTCGCTTTCTCTCTCGCCCTAGTTCTCTCTCGTTTTACGGCTACCACACTCTTTCTTTCTACTTCTCTTTCTCGTTTACTCTCTCATTCTTGCTATTTCTCCCTCTCTTTCACTTCTCTTTCTCTGTCTCTCTTTTTCTGCTTCTCTCTCTCTGTCTCTTTCTTTCTCACTTTCTACTTTCTCTCTCTACATCTTTCTCTCTCTTTCTCTCTCTTTCTTACAACTCTCACTCTCTTTCTCTCTCTCTCTCCACTTCTCTCTCTTTCTTTCTCCTTTTC
Source organism: Protea cynaroides (assembly GCA_028583415.1). Classification (NCBI taxonomy): domain Eukaryota; kingdom Viridiplantae; phylum Streptophyta; class Magnoliopsida; order Proteales; family Proteaceae; genus Protea; species Protea cynaroides. The sequence goes on from CM053269.1 coordinate 99,886,294, forward strand.
TCTCTTTCTTTCTCTCTCTCTCATTCCACTTCTCTCTCTTTCTACCCCTCTCTCTCTCCTATCTATTTCTCTCATTCTTCTTCTCTCTCTCAACCTCTCTACTTTTCGCTCTCTCCCTTCTCCTCCCTTTTTTTGCTCTCTCTTTACTTCTCTCCCTATCTCTCTCTTTCTACTCTCTCTTTCTCCCTCTCTCTCTCTCTTTCTTCTCTCTCTCTTCTTCTTACTCTCGCCTGCTTTCTTTCTCTCTCTCTCTCTCTCGCTCTCCTTCTCTCTTTCTTCTTCTTACTTTCACTATTTTTACTTCTCTCCCTCCCTCTCTCTTTTTTTACTCTATCCTCTCTCTCTCTCACTCTTCCTTTTTACTCTCACCTTTCTCCCTCTCTCACTCTCCACTTCTCTCTCTCCCCTTTTATCTCTCTCTCTTCTCCCTTTCTACTTCTCTCTCTCTCTCTTTCTCTCTCTCTCTCTCTCTTATCTTTCTACTTCTCTGTCTCTCTCATACACACTCTCACCCTTTCTCTCTCTTTCACTATCTTCTCTCTTTCCACTTCTGTCCTTTTTACTTCTCTCTCTCTCTTCTCTCTCAACTTCCCAATCTATCTCTCAACTTCTCACTCTCTTTCTCATTCTACACTCTCTCTCTCTCTCTCTCTCTTATCTTTCTACTTCTCTGTCTCTCTCATACACACTCTCACCCTTTCTCTCTCTTTCACTATCTTCTCTCTTTCCACTTCTGTCCTTCTTTTTACTTCTCTCTCTCTCTTCTCTCTCTACTTCCCACTCTATCTCTCTACTTCTCACTCTCCCTTTCTCATTCTACTCTCTCTCTCTCTCTCTCCCCCCTTTCTACTTCTCTTTCTCCCTACGTCTCTCAACTTCTCTCTCTCTCTCTCTCTCTCTCTCTCTCTCTCTCTCTCCCCTCCCTTCTCACCCAACTTCCCGGGCTCTCTTTCCCTTTCTCTCTCTCCACTTTTCTCTCTCTCTCTCTCTTTCTTCTCGACCCTCTACTTCTCTCTCTCTCTGTTCTACATCTCGGCGGTCGCTCTCTCTCTCTCTACTTCTCTCTCTCTTTCTACATCACCTTCTTTCTTCTTCTTCTTCTCTCTTCTTCTTTCTTCTTCTTCTTCTTCTCACCCTCACAACTTCTCCCTCTCTCTCTCTCTTTCTCTCCCTCTCTCTACTTCTCTTTCTCTACTTTTCCCTCTCTCTCTCTCTCTTTTTCTCCCTCAGTCTCTCCCTTTCTTTCTAATCTCTTTCTCTCTCTCTCTCTACTTCTCTCTCATTTTACTTCTCCATCTATCTCTCTTTCTTTATCTCTTTCTACTTTTCCCTCTTTTTCTTCCTCTCTCTCTCTCTCTTTCTCTCTCTTTCTTACAACTCCCCACTCACTTTCTCTCTCTCTCTCTCTCTATATTTCTCTTCCTACTTCCCTCTCTTTCTCTCTCTCTCTATTTCTCTTCCTACTTCCTCTCTTTCTTTCTCTTCTCAACTTCTCTCTCTCTCTCTCTCCCTCTTTCTCTTTCTTCTATCTATCTCTCTTTCCCTTTCTACTTCTCTTTCTCTCTTCATCTCCCTACTTCTCTCCCCCTCCCCCTCTATATATATATATATACATATATATATATATATATATATATATATATACATTTCCCTCTCTTTCTCACCCCCTTCTTCCACGTCTCTCATTCCCTTCCTCTCTCTCCCGCCCTATCTCTCTCCCCCATCTCTCTTTCTTCTCTGTCCCTCTACTTCTCTGTCTCTCTCTCTAATTCTACTTCTCCGTCACACTCTCTCTCTCCCTACTTCTCATTCTCACTTTCTACATCACCTTCTTTCTTCTTCTTCTGTCTACCTATCTTCTTCTTCTCACCCTCACAACTTCTCCCTCTCTCTCTTTCTCGCCCTCTCTCTACTTCTCTTTCTCTACTTTTCCCTCTCTCTCACTTTTTCTCTCTCAGTCTCTCTCTTTTTCTAATCTCTTTCTCTCTCTCTCTCTCCTTCTCTCTCTTTTTGACTTCTCCATCTCTCTCTCTCTTCCTACTCTCTCTCTCTCTTTCTTTCCCTCTTCTTACTTTTCCCACTTTTTTTTTCTCTTTCTCTCTCTCTCTCTCTCTCTTTTT